>WFMF01000880.1:0-31042 GCA_011033025.1 Beroe forskalii | reverse complement strand
TTTTTGCCCAAAAACAACAGATTATAATAAGTCAATGTAATTCGATCTTTTATGTCTCCATGAAGTAATATTATTGATAAAGTGGTTGATATCAACTTCATTAGAACTCAGCTGACACTTACGCAAAACTCTACTTTAAATTAATCTAATATTGAAGCAGGGTCTTTAAAAGCCATGCGGGTCATGTATTTTTATCTATTAACCACAGTACAGAATTGCTGTACCCTGATCAATCCATGCCGGTTAAGTTAGGGAAAAGTAGGAGAGAAGAAGTATGCGGGAATATTGCATGCTCATGAAATATATGTGACCCCCGTGCGTGAACATTTATCAATGAAACTAGGGTTCACAATTCATTTGGATAAGGCTTTTGGATGTGGATTCAGAGAAAAACATAAAAATTGTTTTCTTTTCCTAACTAGAGACATTGTTGATCATATTGCAGCACTTCTGTACTGTGGTATGTAGAGCTAAGAAGAGAATAAAGAAAAATATCCATTCTATTATGCGGCTCATAAACAATTATCCGATATTTCAGTTAAGATAAAAATATACTGCATAAACTTTTCTCTGGATCAGTATCCATTTAGTGAATAATTTAGTGCAATTTTTTAGTGCAATTTTTTAGTGTAATTTTAGTGCAATTACCACGGGGGGAGGGGGTGGACGGGGCTGGATGGTTGGGCCATGCCTATTTTGGTACGCGTAACTGTTAAGCCAAATTTTTAACCCACCAGTGGGGTTCTTATCCCAAGTGGTTGCTGGAAATCGATAACTTTCACTCCACCCAATTGATGCTGATTTATTGGATGGTAACATCTCAATTAAATCCCATAGACTAGCGAGTCTTAATTTTTGTTTGGCATTTCTCCTCCCATCTTAACTGGCATGTGGCCCGGCCGTTTGGCTCTGCCCCCCCGATTAACAACCTTTGCGTTATAAAAACCACTGATGCAATGATGAAGTTTCGGAATGGTTCACTGGTTTCAGACATAACTGCGCTCTGGTTGCTACTTTCGCTGTTTACTTAGGTTAAAATTCCTTTTCTGTTCCTTGCTATAAGTTTTGATACGTTATCATCTTCATTTGTTTGAATAATTCTTGGGTTAAATTTTATACATTCGATGCTGTACTTTTAACGCCCTTCTATGCATGAGAAATACTTAATTCAAAGCCAAACAACTTCCTGGAAGAGACTTTAATTATTCTTGTTCATAACAAACTTTCCTTTGGTTGATTAATGATGCGATTAATGTTGATTATTGATGTTCAATGATGTTAAAATGCCGACTTTGATATAAGAGCACTTCTAAAACGGTTTTATAAACTCCCTACTTTTTGCCATTCCGTCGACCTTCATAGACTGCCAGTTATAAGTTCAGTAAGGTATAGATAAGTGTATAAACCAATTTTTCATTCACGTTTTGTTTATTGATTTTATGTTTTTTATTTGTTAGTTTCAGTAAGTGCCCCCTATAAAGTTGTTTATTTACAGTTTAATTGCATCGCCATTCTTTGATTCTGCCAGTTAAAAGTATGGTTAAAATTTTGATCTATTTTATTAAGAACTGGACCTTTAAACCCTTACATTCTTAGTCAGAGATTCTATCCTCAGCTGCATTTTCACGCGAACGGTATTTAATTTTGATTGCCTTTCGATTATTTAATTACATGATTTTTCATTTGCTACTTCTATTTTACTTGCTCGCTTTCATGTTACCTTAGTACAGAATATTTATACGTCACGAATTTTATACGGATATTATTTATACGACATTAAATTTGTACGATTTTATTAGCCACTATGAAAATAGAATTCGGGCTGTTGAATTCAGTAAAAATTTTGAGATTAAACATACAAGACAAGAGACAAGAGAACGGCTCCACTATACATCCTGAGTCTCCCTTATATTTTCACGCATTAAAGCATTATGGCATCGTGCGTTTGCAATAAGAATTGAATAGCTTCTGCTGTATGGCCAATGAAAATCATCCTAATATAGTAATATATCAAGAGTACCTTATGATTTTTGATCATGCTGGAAGATGCTTGATGAATACCAGTAACTTGCACGTTTAGAAGTGTTCTTTTCTTCAGAATGGAAAATTTGTAGGACACATAATTTATACTTCATAAATTTTATACGACATGAAATTTTTACGAAAAAAATCAAAATTCGTATAAATATTGTGATTTATAAATATTCTGTACTAAGGTATTCTTCATCTGCTACTAATACAATTTTAATATTATGCTGAAAGTATCTAATTTATATCTTGACTTTATCTCTTAGTAAATTAACTAAAGTAAATTAACTAAAGTAATTAACTAAAGTAATTAACTAAAGTAAATTAACTAAAAGTAAATTAAATAAATTTGCTTTTTGCTTCCCACTTGATTTTCATAGTGCAGCCTTTCGCTGCAGTAAGCTGATTGCTTTCGTACAGGGTGCAGTTATGTATCTCAATTGATACTTTTTTTTATTTTTCCCACCACCTACAGTCTACACATCCGTCATCCAAGGAATCTCTGTTACAACACAACCAACTAGCCACTAATTGAGGTTAGTTGGAAATGGTACACACTCGCAGTATATGCTGCAAATTTTTTTTGGATATCGAGGAGAAATGACTTGGTTCGACATTGAGTGTGTCCCATAACCAAGGACATTGTCTAAACGTTCGGTAACCCCGGACCTATATGGCGAGTTCCTCGATATGCAAAAAAAAAAAAAAATCCATTTAGTGAATTGTATATCCTAGTTTCTTTGACTAGGAAATAAAATTCACGCTCAGCAAATGATCATGTTTAGAATATTCTCCTCCTTGCTTACCAGAGCTGCAGTAGCATGACAGAATGGCACAGAAAATGAGAAAGAAAATGAGAAAGAAAATGATAAAGAAAATGAGAAAGAAAATGAGAAAGAAAATGAGAAATGAAATGAGAAAGAAAATGAGAAAGGAAATGAGAAATAAAATGAGAAATAAAATGAGAAAAGAAATATAAAAACAACACCGAAACAATCCCTATCTCCCCACCTGCGCGTCAGGCCCTGTGAGATAGAACTTTCCGAAGTAGCTCATGTTGAAGACTGCTGCTTTCTCCCTGCAGGCGGCTGACTCCGCTCCTATCACTTGGAAGTGATGAGGGGGGTAACCGAACGTGTACTCAGCATCCAACCGGTCTCTGGGGAAGACAATATCAAAAGATGAAAATGAGGTCGATTGGACTTGGATTTAGTCTAGATCAAACTTAGATTTAGTAGTTTGCTACAAATTGCGTTTCCAGCGAACGAGGCGGCACAACACACCAGCATCTAGCGAGAGAGTTAAGTCACATTCAAAGTGTTTTAATCGTCTACGTTTCAAGTTGAAAGTTACCCCGAGAATCCCACCTGTAAGGATAGTCCTCATGAGGAGTGTTGCCATAGGAACCATACCAATCGTAAGGCAGCTTCTCTGACACGTGACCAGGGTAAAAGTATCCCGGTCTCTCGAACCCTTGCCTTTGCTGATACACGCATCCCTGATCCAACAACTGCAAAGGGGAGTACTCAGAGTTATCAGGGATACTGCTCTAACAGCTGGGGAGAAACAAGTCAGGGAGACAGTGGTTGAAGGCAGTGAAATTCATGAGAATTCATACGTGAAATTCCCAAAATGTTCTCTTCCCGACTGCTTCTGAGTTGATTACTTTGACAAATGAGAAGTATCACGATTTAAAGGTCTGATGAGACTCAAGGTTTGGTGCAAAGCGTCGGTCCTCATGTCTCTCTTAGCGAGGTTCTCGTCGTGTATAAACACCATGGAGTAGTTCTTAACATAGGCCTCGTGGGAGCGCTCTGATGAGGGAGCATTACCCAATCAGAGAACAGAGAATGCTCTGATAAGGGAGCATTAGCCAATCAGAGAACAGAGAATGCTCTGATAAAGGAGCATTAGCCAATCAGAGCAAAAAGCAGTTGCAGTAATTAGAGCATTAGCTAATCAGAATAGAAAACGCTCGATCAGAACACTTTCAATGGTGTCAAACATTTTTAAATGTATTTTTTCAAAGTTTCAAATCTTCCAGATCATTTCGTAGATCGTTTGCCAGAGTTTCTAACCTAGGATCCAGGCCTTGTTCTTGGTGCAGTCCGGGTGGAAACGGTTGACATCGAACCCGAACATGTCAATGGTGGTGGTTCCATCGACCACCATGTGAGCCAACTCCCTGCCTGCTCCCCCCGCCAACATTATACCTGAAATGGGATGGGGTTGTTTGTACAACTACCAGTCGATCAAACAGGACTCACTGAAACAGACTCACTTAAACAGGAACAAGATATTCATTATCCATTTTATACAGGCTATGCTATGGAATTTGACAACCATTTACCGGGACAAATAAAATCGTTTCTCAAGAAGAGAATTCAAAGATCGTTTCTCCAGACATCCCCTCACCAGCTGAGTTGAAGCCACAGCCCTGATAGAAGCCCTTGCAATCTATCGTCTCCCCTAACAAGGCTTTGTGGTCGGGAGTAAAGGACTCTGAAATGGAAGTTTGGAGTTAGTTCACTTTCAAATCGTTGTAAAATGAAGGGATGAAGGGATTTCTGACAGAAAGGGGTTCAAACAAATTGAAAATTTGAAAGTTTCTCGTGAGAACTACGAATACCAAAGCCAATAACAAATTATTGAATAAGCAAAGGCAGACCACCTGGCCCACAGACAGTGCTCTGAATCCCAGTTTCCTCAATGGCAGGCACTCTCTTCATACAGTTCTCAATGTTCAGACCGAAGGTATCCCAGTCCAACTCATACAGGCCGAAGGAGAAATCCTTGTCCACTCCCTGAGAAAATATAGGAGATTGTCAGCTGTTTCGGCCCTTCTTTATTTAGACTTTAGAGGGAATCTAGTTAGTAAAAATCTCTTCATTTATCATGTTTTGGACATGCATTCTAACTGTATAATTTCCTTAACAGCCCCCCCCCCCCTTGCCACTACTTACATCAGCAATAAGATCTGGGTGCGGTTCATATCCCCCAATACTCAAGCCATTGCCCTGGAGCCTCAGGTACACTGATAAGTCGTGATCTCTGATGTTTGGCATGTTCTCAATACCTGTATAAGGGTAGGAAGAGTTCGTTAATAAGTTACAGACAGTGCTACATTACTTACACTTACAGTAGGTACTTCATTTTGCATGAAATTTGATGATTCTACAAATCACACCACGATTTTCACGATGTTTTACACAAATATATTGTCTTATATTGAGGAATGAAGTTTATGAAGTCATTAATAATAACCTGGAATGGGTTCTGTCACGACGTAGGCATGTCTGAAAGCCACCAGAGGACAATGAACTCCTGCCATGGCAGATACATAGGGAGCCCAAGCCCCTGTGCAGTTTACTACCTAAATATAGAGGGTCTTCTGTTTCGGTACAAAACAAATCAAAATCCAGAAAACAATTCAGAAAATGTGTTTCAACAAACAATTATAAACTCATGCTGGAATTAATATATTGTTAGTGGTATCATCAGCATCTCCACTAACCTTCTCAGTTTTTATGTGTCCTTTGTTAGTCTGGACACCAGTGACCCTTCTCCAGCCTCTAACTTCTTCAGTGTCAATACCTGAGGAGCAGGTGAGTCAACAATTCCAAGGATTTTGGAAAGTTCACTGCTCAACCCGATTCCAACTATGAATTGCACAATTATTCAGTGTCTTATTCAATGCCATTCATTTTCACCCGAGATCTTACCCGTTATTTCTGTTCCACAGTGAATTGTACCACCCATCATTTTAGCAGCCTTTGACAAGGCACTGACCCATGTAGAAGGGTCAAGGCAACCATCGTCTGAAGGAAAGAGGGATCAAATAAAGATTCACGGTTTGCTGTTTCATTCAAGATCAAAGATTGTAGTACAATTGGCTAGATAGGTATTTGGGTGAAGGGGGTTTTCAAGTCTGGATAACCATACCTGGACTATAGAGTGTAGCATAAACGTCATCAGTGTTCATCAATGGATAGATGTTATTTGTTTCTTTGGGATCTAGAACTTCAGTTTCAACACCAACATACTTTCCAAACTGCAATAAAGATTACAGATAAGTTATTTGAAAACACTGAGAAACAGATACAAAGAAGTTCAAATATGTATCATCAATATTTTATTGTCCACATTATGAATTTATACAAATATAATCAATGAAATCACCGTCTGAAGACGTTTGTATTCATCTAGACGCTCCTTATTATTGGCTACAAAGATCCCACCATTCTTTCTAAATCCAGAGAACATACCTGACGAAATTTTTGAATTAATATTAGCTCATTGTCACTATATAAAATCTTGATATAAAAAACAGATTATGGGCATTTAAATTTGTACCAACAATTGAAAATTCCAAACAAATGCATATTTCTCATTGTTTTGCAGAGGAAAACCTGTAAGTTGTTCTATTTCTCCCCCAGGATTAACTAATTTCAAGGTATGTTTCAGGATCTCAGTGTCAGTGTCATTAGGCCGCAAACTCCACACCAAACCAGCACTGTGCCATGTTGTCCCTAAAACAGTAGTTTTCATTATCATCAATGTAAAATAGTCAACTTGTTTGGTGGTATTTACTTGCATTTTTTAGCTATTTATCAACTTATTATTCCTTCAAGGAAGCAATTTATGTATTAGAAACTTAATACTTCAATACATGAAAATATATAACATAGCAAATGGAACACAATTGACTAAAATGAGTACTTCAAGATGAAAATATAGTCTGATTTTTTATCACTCACTTTGGTCAGAGTTATGTCGTCCCTGCTGTAAGTTGGTCTTTTTCCAATAGTACTGCTTTCACTCCTAATTTGCCTAAGTGATACAACACAGAGTTCCCAATAGAACCCCCGCCTATAATAACCACTTCAGCTTCTGTTGGCAAGGAGCCGGTGTCCTGAATTGTATTGGATTTAAGGACATATCATTTCAAATTCATATATCAGCTATGATATGCAAGTATTACACTGAAGTTGAGTGAAACTACGAATCTCCAGTCATCCTCATTTTGAAAAGATGAAGTTGTTGAGAGCTAACTGTCCTTCAGAATTTCTGGAGCTGTGTGGGGGACCTCTGCATGAACTTGAGAAAGAGGTTTCAGAAGCTCTACATTTTTCTGAGACTTCAAAATCCTGTTCTTATTTCGTAACAAATGTCGTAACATGCCCTATAGAAATTGATATTGAAAGTCATTACAAGATATGAAAGAAAGATATGATCATCAAATATCTTTAGAAATTGATTTGAGAGTCAGAGAACCTAGAGTATTATCAGAGCAGATATAAGGGGTCCCCATAGACTTAAGTTGATTGATGAAAATACATCAACACTTGTTTCAAAATAGTATTCATAGTTAGTAAGTTAGTTTAAGAGTTATGGTATTTAACCATCACTGCTCACAAAGACATTATATCAAACATGACAACATGCTTGCTTACATCAAATTGTATGCTGGATCTTCCATGGTATGGCAATATGGCATGGTACAATACCACAATTGGGCAATTATTGTAATTGGTAGCAGATGAATATGAATAATTATAAACAATTCCAAAATGACATAGAAAAGAAAAAGAATAAATTATGGTATTAAACCATCACGCTTCCTTTCATTGTATCAAAACATTAGCTTCCACTAAAACAAAAATAAAATAAGACTAATAAAATAAGACTTAAGTTAATTGAATATAAATTAAACAGGTACAAGTGCTCGAACATGAAGGGATTTGAAGGAAAAGTATTGTGAATATGTTTGCAAGTGTTTTCATAATTACAATAAAATAAGTAGATATAAACATAACAGTTTCATGATCAATACAACACAAATTGAACACTCTTGCTCTTCGTCATGATCTTTTTTCAAGTCTTGTACCTCTACAATGTGCTCTCAATATTCAGTTAAAATAATACAAAAAGTTGTACTAAACTACCACTTTAGCTTTAGCAAGTTTTCATTTTATGAAGTATGAATACAAAATAAGTATAAAATAAAAATAAAATAAAATAAATGGTTTTGATAAGTACATCAACACTGTTTTCATAAAACTACCTTCAAACTTCCACTTTTAACTGGATCTTCCAGCCACTAATGAGATACTGAAAATTTAAATTAAATCTATATAACAAAACCTGCAATAATGCAAAGAAGTGTATGGTGGCCGAGAGTGGCCATCGAAAAATTTTCAGCAGAAAAAAAAACCTTCGAAAAAAAATCATGTGAAAAAAAACGCTCTTGGCCGAGAGTGGCCATCGAAAAATTTTCAGCAGAGAAAAAAAATTTCGAAAAAAAATCATGTGAAAAAAATCGCTTTGGCCGAGAGTGGCCATCGCAAATTTTTTAGCAGAAAAAAAAACTTCGAAAAAAAATCATGTGAAAAAATCGCTCCTGGCCGAGAGTGGCCATCGAAAAATATTTCAGCAGAAAAAAGAAACTCCGAAAAAAATCATATGAAAAAAATCGCTCTTGGCCGAGAGTGGCCATATTGAAGGCAACATGTGTGTGCTCGTGTATGTGCGTGCGTGTGATTGATAAATGATATCACGCACAGCGACACAGTTCTTCTGCATTCGTCCGCATCAAACCATTGATTCACCCACCGACTGATCCATCGATAGACCTCTCATTGACCACGCGTACTAAATCGTTGTCAGACGTTGTCTGACCACCGCTCAAGAGATTTTCAAAAATCCTTATATTAGAGTATTTTCGATATCAACGTTTTTTTCGACGCTGATTCCGAATCACCCCCCATGACGTAGGGTAAAAATGCAACCCTGAGAAGTAATAGGCGAAAAACTGATTTTTGTCTGGTCACGTGACCAGTGCTCGGCTAAACGGATGAAAAAGCCTTATTTCTCAGTCGGGTTAGGGTAATGGTTAGGGCAGTGGTATGGTTTGGGAGGTTGGTTAGGGTCAGGGTTTCCGTGCGCGTAACCAGGGCAAGGTCAGGGTTAGGGCCTGTTTTTTAATCAAGGATTGAGAGCCGTATAAAAAGTAGTGCCACGTGATTGTGCCACGTGATTGTGCGATTTAGTAAGAGCCCTTTCAACTACAGACTAGGCCCTAGGGCACTAGTATGACACTATTCAAGTATGACCTGTATGTGTCCTCATGTCGATTGTCGACCTGGGCCTGCCGACTGATCCATCTGCATTGATACACCTATTGATAATGACATCACTGATCATTGACGTGTGCATGAATTAAGGAAATAGGTGTCAATGATGACATCTAACTTTCAACATGGCATTATCAATAGGTCTATCGATGGGTCAGTCGGTGGGTAAATCAATGGTTTGATGCGGACAAATACAGGTTAACTGTGTCGCTGTGCGTGATATCATTTACAATTTATCAATCACACGCACGCACATACACGAGCACACGTATGTTGCTCTCAATATGGCCACTCTCGGCCAAGAACAATTTTTTTCACATGATTTTTTTCGGAGTTTTTTTCTGCTGAAAAATTTTTCGATGGCCACTCTCGGCCAAGGGCGATTTTTTCACATGATTTTTTTTCGAAGTTTTTTTTTCTACTGAAAGTGAAAAATTTTTCGATGGCCACTCTCGGCCAAGAGCGATTTTTTTCACATGATTTTTTTCGAAGGTTTTTCTTTGCTGCTGAAAATTTTTCGATGGCCACTCTCGGCCACCATAGAAGTGTTAACCAGAGCATTAATTAATCTGTTAATTAAAAACTGGAAAATATGCTTCAAGTAATTGAGATAAATTAAAAATTATCAAACTGAATATAATAAGTTAGATTAAATTAAATTAAATTAAATTAAATTAAATTGAAATGACATCAACAAAATGTGTCAAACAACTGTTTTTATGATTCACAATGTAATCAGCTAGATCTTCCAGTCCATATGAATTTAACATAAAATCAATTTAACACAACAATACAACATTTATTCTGTTGACAAAATCAGTAAACAACTAGAAAGTGGAATAAAACAAGAAAATGAAGTAAAACAAGAAAATCCATTAATCCATATTGTATTTACGAAGACAAATGTATATTGTATATATTGCAAATAATTATTGAGCTCAGATCATGCGCGCGGCGCTTATATCGTTCCTAAGCCTGCATAGGTGTGTTTACGCGCCGCGCGCCGCTTCCCGGTTAACTATGATTGGGATTTTTGCATTAAACTTAATTATTAGATCAAGGTGAGTTGTTTCAGATCGCGCCGCGCGCGCGTGTAATATCATGTCATGAATTCATAAAAAAAATGCAATGCATATTTAGATTAATTATTATACTACAATTATCTTCAATAACGGCCGCTGCCTAACAAATACATATACCAGATAGTGATTGACTATCTATGTCTCTGATGATGCAGCTAAAATTGATTCCGATCAGGCTGTGACATGAACAAGACTGACAATTAGATTAAAATGACGAAATTATTTAACTTGCATGACAGCAGTGAGAGGTATTAATTTATTGTGTAATATTTTACTCTCTTCGGAGATTTTTCACAAATATAAGCATATGCTCAATATGTTCTATGCTTCTATCGGTTGATTTATAATGGGTGGGATCTGAAATGGAATATCGAGAGCACCTAGTAGAGAGAGAAAAGTGGTGAATTGTGCTTTATTTTTGAGCTCTGATGTTCTGTTATTGAGATACAGCATAGGTAGCTTCATTCACACATCTTGGATGTATTAAAATTTATTAACCATTATCCAATCAAATTTGAGTAGGCAGTTTGCAATGAAAAGAACACCCAAGATTCTTTCCATTCAAAGTCATGTGGTATCTGGGTATGTTGGTAACAAATCATCTGTATTTCCTCTCCACCTTCATGGGTTCCAGGTAACTGATCAATCTTTTTCATTATGGAAACTGATATTGAATAGCATCAACAAACATTAAGGATCAATTTAAAACAATAATGGATATTTTGAGTATGAATGATTACTCAAATGATTATGTTGGCAATGATAAATCACTTTGGAGAGTACATTATTTATCATATTTGCCAATTTGATGATTTCATGAAATTTAACTCAACCAATAATATGGAAATTAAGTTAAGTTGATACATTGTATATCTTTTACCACTTTGCATTGCTGCAGGTTGATGCCATCAATTCAGTACAATTGAGTAATCATACTCAATATGAGCATGTTAAAGGTCAAATACTGAAAGCACAAGATGTCATTGACTTATACTCTGCTTTAAAGGATAACAACATAAACTTCTATGATTATGTCACTACAGGTATTTGAAACTTGAATAGGAAGCATATTGATTTGTATATGTTAATTGTGTGGTAATTCTCCCTTCTGGGAGGCCCTTCCTAACTATTTGAAATATTTTTGTGATTGGTATCTAAACAATGAAGTATCAAGAACAAAATACTATTCTTCAGGTTATGTGGGTGATCCCTCTTTCCTAGAAACACTTGCTAGGACAGTTTCTGATCTCCGTACTAAAAACCCTGACATAAAGTACATTTGTGATCCTGTCATGGGAGACAATGGTCACTTCTATGTCCCTGAGGTAAAATATAAATAAAATTTCAATGAAATGATATTGCCTGCTACTCATTACTCGAAATCAAATTATATATTACTTGATCTACTTTCTGCTCTGCTGTCATGTTCTGTTCAGATAAAAATTGTATTTTATTTAGATCATAATCACAGGCATTATTGGATGTTTATAGAGAAACTATCGTTCCCATTGCTGATGTTCTGCTACCCAATCAATTTGAGGCAGAAAAGTTATCTGGCATGAAGATAAACAATGAAGCTGATGGGTGGAAGGTCTGTTATCTCCTATCAAATGTTCTATTGAAATGTTCTGGAACTGGAAGTTCAATTGTTAATTCAGATTTAATGCTTATTTATCAATACCACATCTATCACACTCATGGGCAGTGCCATTATTAATTGAATATTGCCAGGTTTGTGATTGGTTGCACAGTAAAGGGAAAGCAGGAACTGTGGTTATCACTAGTGGGGAAATCTCTGGAACCAAAGATGAAATCGTGAGTAAAACGTTTAGACTTTGTGAAAGCGTACCAGTAAAGCTTGATAAGAAATTTATCTATAATAACCAATTTCCTTACAATAACATACAGTAAATAAACTTTCGGTATCTATTTATGTAATTTTACATCATCCCACCCCTTCACCAGGTTTCTCTGGCTAGTTTTGACCGTGGGGCTACCAAAGTCCGAGTTTCAATCCCCACTCTCCCTTCCTCCTTCACCGGATCCGGGGACGTGTTTGCTGCTTCCTTTCTCATCTGGAGTCACAAGCTCCCTGATGACCCTGTCAAGTAAGTGAACTGCTTTTGTGTGACGTTTTCATGAAGAACACTTTTAGCTAGTGAAAATTTCGGTTTGAAGTATGAAAATTTGCTTATAGAAATTTAAGCCCTCATAGTTTTCAAAATCCACTCCCCCAAACAAAATCCCCCACTAGCTCAAAATGTGTGAAATGGCATGGTACTATGGTAGGTTTGTGAAGGACGATGTTGTTCCTTATTTTTTAAATTCCTCCTTCTTAGGGTGATGGAGAAGACTGTCAACACGACTTATGCCGTTCTCTCTCGGACCTACGACAGCTTCAAGGACTTGGAAAACCCTGGTTCTGCGGAAAAGGAACTGAAATTGATTGAGAGTAAGGTGGACCTTGAAAATCCGCCCCCAGTTGTCAAGGCTGAGTTAGTTCAGTAGTCGTAGATTTCTTAATGAAAACGTAAGTTTACAATAATAGTTTTCTAATTGTCCCTCATGACTCATTTAATGAAACTTTATATGGTAGAATCTGGATTCAATTAGTTAGAAACTCATTTTCTGTTTCAGTCATGATTTTACTGACCCTCAATTTTCTGACCCTCAATTTTCTCATGGGCTGAAATTCCTTTAGTAATGAATACTATATATTGAATGGTTAAATTTTCTATATTTATATATTAAACTGGTTACTTACATTGTGGTTTGTGTATAATAATTATTGTTGAATAAGAGTCGCATGATTACAATTAATTAGTTCTTTATTTATTCTATTTTGACTCATGTTATACGTGCAAATGTAAACGATTTAGTTCTTTAAACTTACAACACATTACTCAACACTTATTGAATTAACTAACTGAGACCTGAAATTGTCGTAGAACAACGAAATTGATTGTCATTAAAGCTTTAAAGAACCACATCGTTGTACTTGTACCATTGAGTCAAAAGAGAATAAATAAAGTACTAATTAAGTGGTTTGCGTACATATCTATATATCCCCATCATTAATGATTCGTGATTACTATTTATATCTAGATCTTTGCTTGAAAATTATTTAGTTCATTAAATAAATTAAATTTTTCCTCTGTACAGATAAACATTATATTTCATTTACATTACTTCTGTAAAAACTCGATTTGGTACTAATTTATTTTTGTTAATTAGTTAGATTAGCATGATCTTTTGTTACGTTGTTTTTGGTTAATTTATTATTCTTACACCATTCACCTAATCAGATATTAATTCTTTGCTAAGTGATTTATACTTGATTGATAATAATGTTGACTCATGTTTGCAACGAATATCTCATTTTCAACCTACAATTTGATTAATTCTCCCCTGATTTAGATTTTCGCACCGATGAGATAAATGCTTAAATGTTGAAATAATAGCTAATTTTATTGAATGATTTTGTTAGTGGAATTGATTAATGATTATGTGAAAGTTGTATAACATTTATAAGTAGTTGTTTGTTAGATACTATTGTAGATTCGTGTGCCTTCTTATTGTGCTGAACTTTATCTTTATGTGATTAGTTTGTGTTTTACTACTGCAGCAAACTCATGGAAATTAGTTAATACTTACATAGTTACCCCCTCGAGTTGAATAAAATCATAATCCGCACATGATTTAGGCGGCTGAACTTCGCCTTAATTCTTAATCACTCTTATTAAATTAGCATGAGATAACTACTACTTGTTAGTCTGTTATAATTACCTGTGATAATTAGTCATAATGCCTTACTCTAATGTGATCATCTTACTCTACATTGTACATGTTCAATGTTCATGCTTAGGCTCCATCATTGACTTATTATCAGACCAAGTTATCTTATTTCTCTGGGATCTATACTTCACACTCCAACACAGCATTCCATGTTCTAAATTCCTTTGAGTACCGGGACAACATGGTGTGATGGTACAGTGTATAGTTAACAGCACATGTATTATTTGTACAAAGTACGATCAGTGAGGTAACGTTTGGTATCTGAAGACTTTGTCTTTGGTCGGGGAACCTATTTATTCTCAAAAATATAGTTGTTAGAACAAAGACTGCCTCATCAGAGTGTTCTATATTATGTCCGCAGAATTCGTAAATAAGAAACGTTTTAATTGACTTCATTTACAGTACTCTTCATCTTTTAAGTTTACCAATAACGACTTTTCGATTGTATTTCTTGCTGGGACAGCAATTGAAACACGTCTACAAACTTGAAACATTCAGTACACAGAGTGTGTCCTTTGCACTTTATGATATAGTTAACATGTCATTGTACGCTGTAAACTGTAAAGGGTACTTACTACAGTGAATTATTGAAAGCATTTCTTTGATCCACGCGTGTCACACAGAGCACTGTGCCTTTGCCTCACTCATTGTATCTCACGAAGTATAGTCGGTTAAGATGACGTCATTATTAGGGGTTAGAGTGGGGAGTTGATGACTTCATTTTCAGGGCGTGAGATTGCCATCAGTCAGTGGAGACCGCCCATTATTGAAGTGTTTTTGAAGTGTAAAGTACTGACGTAAGGCTGTGTATGTAGTGTAGATCTTGAGAATAGTTAAGGAAATCATCAGATCAGTGAAATCTCATTAGATTAGTAGAGAATGATTCTCAGTGTTGAGGTACATCGTGTTTTTGAGTTTTAACCTCAATTTGCACCTCCCTTTTGCTGCTATTAATTCTCCTGTAATCTTGTAATGTAGATCGTGGCACCGCATGCAAGTGGATCATGATATATACCTGTTTTATGACCAGGTACACAATTATACGGTGTACATTCATACCGACCTTAAATACTTCAAATTGTGTCTAATTCACATCTAAAGATAGTTTCAATATTATTGATAAAACTTGATAACAAACGCTCTTTTTCCTTGTTGTCATGAAATGAACTTTTTTGTCAAGTAAACAGTACAGTTTAATAACACGCAATAAAATGTTGAGTTTATTGGTATACACTGAGCTATGAATGTAATCATTTAGAATGGAAGTTACAATGCATGCATCGTATGTCGAATGTATAAAGGAGTGTAAAAAAGAAATATAATGGTGTGCACTCCTTTTGTCCCATTGCTCGCATCCTGATTGGTTGATATGTTTTAACTCGCTCCCTGTTTGGTTCATGTGTTATAACTCGCATCCTGATTGGTCAATGTCCCATTGCTCGCATCCTGATTGGTTAATGTGATGAGTTGAAACTAAGATGCTGCACCTTTTACATTTGTAGTTGTAATGAGGCCCCCTCCCTCACTATATCACTTTGACGGTAAGGCTACATGCATTATGCAATATATGCGACAAATAAAAGAATACGGATCAAAAGAAATATGCTACAATCGCTACATCTATTACAGTAAGGTGCGTGCTGAGGCTCTTTTCTTTTCTTACTCCTGCCCATTCTTCCTTTTTCTGACATGTTGAAAGTAGGTACTAAGGTATATATGTAAATGTGTTACTTTCTTTTCAAAAGTAAGTATTTGATTCCACTACTCTCTTCTCTGCTATTGAACTGAAACAAAACAATAGCTTTGACAGATATCGGATAACACAACCCATCAATAAATGATGTATATTTGTGCATATCAATTATCAATGTATACTCGTGTATTGTATCTATTACCCGTGTACTATAACCATTTCTGCACTAGGCATGCATGATGGCGGCGATGATGACAGCATTGTCAAGCTCTATGGTAACATCTTCATAACCTTTGTAGGTGCTGGTGTCCTAGGTCTGCCATATGCCTTCAAAGAGGTTTGCTTTCAATTTCTTTCTTTTTTCTAGAATGTCTTTGAATTGCTAAGAATTTCTTAGAATTTCTT
The DNA here is from genome assembly GCA_011033025.1 of Beroe forskalii. Classification (NCBI taxonomy): domain Eukaryota; kingdom Metazoa; phylum Ctenophora; class Nuda; order Beroida; family Beroidae; genus Beroe; species Beroe forskalii. The sequence continues at coordinate 14,906 of WFMF01000880.1, read as the reverse complement.
GAGTTTCTACAATTTCTTTGATAGCAGTTTGTTATTCTCTGTATGTTTCAGGCTGGAATCATCGAAGGAGCCATTGTGCTTTCCTTCGTAGCCTTTTTGAGGTGAGAAATAATTAACTTTCAGTTTGGGCCCAGATTTTCAATCAGATAATATCAGATTATATCGATAAACTTTGAGTTCTCTCTTCGCTTGAAATCCGTATAGCCTCAGTTTGATTTCAGTGTGAAAGCGATGCTGTTGCTCATAGATTGTAAATACAAGATAGTAGCTAACCAACTTGATCTGGAAAAGCTGAAAGATGGAGATTCGAAACAGGTTTCTATTCAATGAAGGGCCTTCTTATACCTTATTAAGAAAGGTGTTTACTCGACAATGTCAAAATGATCGATGTTGCTGCCAGACTGGTTGAAATTTCATTGAAACGAATTTGGTTTTACAAGAATAAAGGGAAGGGACAATCCCAATTCTGTGAATAACAGTAATAACAGAATGATATAATCAAAGTCCTGAGTCCCTTTACACTCGAATCACATCGCTTAAGCTGTGACGTGCCCATCTTGAAATTCCGGCCATGTTGTGACGTAGCCAGTGCTTACTTAACAGGAACGCGCGAAACCAGGGTCGTTTTTTGTCAAACGTTCGCGCTCTGCGGTTAATTATCTTAGATCACCGAGTCGCGCGCACGACGCGCAACTTATTAAAATAAACCCAAATTATTGTGACGTCAGTTTAATAACCGGATATGACATGTCAATGTTTCCATGATTCCACCATTAACATATTCCTAGTAACACAGCGATACCTCCTCAGCTGCAAGACCAAGAGATAGAATACGGGGACATCGGTCAGATGGCCGTGGGGAAATGGGGTCGACTGGTCGTGGAGATCACGCTATGCGTGTCTCAAGTATTCTTTTGTTGTGCTTACGCGATCTTCATCCCCAACAACATTTCCCTGTGCATCCCTTCAATGAGCTACGGCTTTGTGCTGTGAGTAGAGGGACATTAGAGATGTTCTTTTGTGTTTTTCTCATTCAAATTTCTGTACTTTAAAGTTAAATTAAATTAAGTTTCAAGTGAAATTATGACAGATCCGGTAGCTTTAACACATTTCATAAAATCAAAATGTAAAACTCTCCCCTTTCAGAATGTTATTACTTCCTGGTTGGATAGCACTTAACCTGCTCAGAACCTTGAAGAGTCTGGCCATATTCAGCATAATGGCTGACTTCGCCACCTTGTTCGCTTACGTGGTCGTCTTTTGGTTCGACTTCGAACATTTCGACAACATCGAGTGAGTGCTTCAATGCTACATGTATGCGTACTGTTTGTAATGGTAATCGCGAGAGTGGGTACTTTGCAAAGTTAAGTTTCAGTATCAAAGCTTGGCAGCCTAATATCAAATGTAATCATGTCAGTTGAGATCATTATGAAATCAAGCACAAGATGCATCACAATAAAGCAAGAAGCATCAAATGATCAACTCACTTCGTCCCAGGAAAGGACTCCGTGAGGAGTCTCTCAAAGACTTCCCATTCTTCCTCGGAATCAGCATGTACTGTTTCGAGGGTGCTGGAATGATCTCGCTTTGGAAGCTTCCTGCGGGGAACGCAAACAGGAAACACTTCCGACCTACCTTCGTGAAGGCGTGAGTTTTACTTTAAAACAGCTACCAAATGTTGGCAAGATAAGTTTTCATAGCCCCCAAACCACTCTACGAACAAAATTTTAGCTGCTTCTCCGTCCCTTTCTCGATTTATGTCAAATCCTAGCCTATATAGCTTCTCTAGTGCTACTACTCTGAACGATTCTAGCCGCTTTTTATACCATATCCCAAGCTCTAGAGCTTCCCTGCTCCTACCACTCTGAACTCACCCGATCCTAACTTACTCTTAATCACTCCTACAATCAAATTTGAGCTTATGATGCAACCTATGGCAATTTAAGTCCGAGGGACCTAGTATCATATTGTTTGAGCGTGGAGACTGGTTTATATGTACTTTAGAGGCGTAAGACGAACACGCAGACAATATAGAGCCCTGCGAGAGCAGGGCTCTATATAATATTTAAATGTCGCCAGCGAAGCTGGAGACATTTAAATGATTTAGAGTGCGAGGCGAAGCGAAGCTGAGCCGAGTGCTCTAAATCATATTCTGCAGTGAGTTTGAGCCTCTAAAGTACTATAGTAGTCGAACGGTGTACACAAGACACACCTGTACACAACAAGCACATTACCTTATATGGTTATAATGAAAATGCTTGTTTACAAAACAAAAAAGCGCATAACTCAGCCGTTTTTGAGCAATTTTGATCAAATTTTCAGGATATTACGGGCAAGATATGACCAATATAATCCTGGAGTAGCTAACATTTTGACCTCCAGAAATTAAGATATGACAAATAAACTGGTGTTTTGTTTTAAAGTTACCGCTTAATAAGTGGCTTTTCGGTCATAACTCCGCTTCTGGAGCTCAAAAATGAATCTAAACTTCACTGAGATGTTGCTTATATCTAGCTCTAAATATCCTGAAAGTTTCATCAAGTTTGCTCAAAAAACCTCGGAGATATGCACATTTTTGTTACGCAAATACAAAGGTCGCATAGATTTACATTTAAAGTTGTAAGTCATAACAGACACATGATATAAAACGCGTGTAGAACACGACTCTACGCATATAGTACTACCCTTTAAATCGGTCAAAACTTGTCGTGAGACTACTATAATACTATAACATTGTTCTCAGAATTCTGTTGTTTTATTATTCAGTTTATCTTAAGCACTCCTAACTTACTCTAAATCACTCCTAACCCCTCCCAGTCTGACGCTCCTGGTGATCCTGTATATAGCGTTTGGGGTGTGCGGGTACATGTCCTTTGGGCACACCACCAACCCCATCATCACCCTGAACCTGCCTGCTGGCCCCATCCCAGACATAGTGCGGATGTGCCTGTCTTTCAGCCTCTTCTTCACCTACCCAGGTGCGTTTGTTTGTCTGTAGTCTCTCGGCAATTTCTCTGTTATGTGTCTGTAATCTGTCTGCAAGGTGCGTGTAGATCAGGGGGCTGGCAAGCCCCCCGCGGCGGTTTGCGAGCCCGAGGGCCCGAAGGGCCCGAGGGCGAGCATTGAACGGCGGTCCAAACAGTGCGAGGGCCGAAGGCCCGAGCCGCGAGCCCGAGGACCCGAAGGGTCCGAGGGCAGCTTTGGACAACGGACCTAACAGTGCGAGGGCCGAAGGCCCGAGCGCGAGCCTGAGACCCGAAAGGTCCGAGGGCGAGCAATGGACAACTATTCTAACAGTACACGAGCCTCCGAGCATCGGGAGTGATTTTTCTTAACTTTGCTTGCCAGCCCCCAACTATATGTTTTCATGGATTCACCATATTTCACGTTGAAATTTGAGCAAGTTCCCGTTGCCGAAATCGCACTAAAATTTGAACATCGCATGTTTAGAGGTCAAAGGTGCAACTGTCAAAATTTCAGGTCAATCGGATGAAAAATAGCCGAGTTATTACAACTTGAATAGTGCCAAAATCGAGGGTGTTCTTGTTAAATTGGGTTACGACCATATATATACATACATATATATATACATACATACATACATATAGATATATAGAGGTATATACATATACGAGAGATGACGCTTTAGTGCGAGAAGTATACCCTATTTAAACGGCGATATCTCGGGAACTATAAAAGATACAGAGCTCATCGACCCAGCGTTGTAAAGTAGAAAGATAGAACTTGCAGTTAGTGACCTTAAAAACTATTTTTCGTCATGATAATGACGTCATAATGACGTCACAAAACTAAGAATTTCAAATGTCAATTTTCCTTAAAATAGGCGTTTTTCAACGCAATTTTTCGGTATGAAGCTTTCGAGATAGGAAAAAATGCTCCTGTTAGCGCAGAAAGGAAATTTAATGTACTTTCCAAAGATGTGGTCAAAAAGTTCCGGGCTCTACGGCATCATTGAGATATTTTCGATTGTTCGAAGCACTTTGACACGAAAAAAATTCCAAAAACTGGCAAATCTTGTGAAGCTAGTGGAGAGAGAACGGGACCACCCCAGAACTTCATCTTTGGATATGTTGTCGGTCATAGTCCCAACTGTGTAAATGAAAGGGTCTCAGATAGCTCATCTAATTTTATGACGTAATTGTGACGTCATCAGTAATGCTAGGTAACGCGAATTTTTACGCCTGATTTGACGCCAAATTTCAATATCACGGCACAGAAAAAGGGTGATATTTTTCCCAAAACCAAAAAGGATTTGGTTGTGATGGTCCGCGGCGGTTTTAAGGCGTTCTTTACTGTAAAACCCATGATATGAGAAAGAACGCGACGGTTAAAACTGCCGCAACGGCACTTTTTTGATGCATCAAAGTTACGTGAATGCTGTATGTTTTATAAGTGACGTTGCAGCAGTTTTAACCGTCGCGTTCTTTCTCATATCATGGGTTTTACAGTAAAGAACGCCTTAAAACCGCCGCGGACCATCACAACCAAATCCTTTTTGGTTTTGGGAAAAAATCTGTTCATATCTGTCTTTAAGGTATATGTCTAACTGTATTTCCGGTTTCTAGTCACAACACCGGTGCTGTGTTAATTATAATCGATCATCCACAAACTACCGTGATTCCTCCCCCTAACACACTCATTATTTCAGTTATGATGTTCCCAGTGATAAAGCTCCTGGAGCGGAAGTTCAATATGGCTACTGATAGGAATAAATCGGTTTGTGCATCTTTCATCAATATCTCAAGCCCTGATTTCTACTTTAAATTCTTTGATTAATTGCCAAAGAGAGACAAAGTGTCTTCTTGAAAGTGTCTTCCTATTCAAAATCCCGATCCGTGAAATCAAAGCGTATTCTGCCATCCTCACACCCTGATTTCAGAACACGATGAGAGTGTGCCTTGTGTTCATCACCTACCTGATCATCACCATCCTCCCTAACTTCTCCCTCCTCATGATGTTTGTAGGAGCGACCTGCTGCACTTTGTTAGGGTTCATTCTACCCGCCTTCTTCCACCTTAATATATTCAGAGAGTAAGTCAAACCTTCAGAGAGTACAATTAAACAATTTGTAATTTGCTTTATTCTACATATGTCATTTCAATCACAAACACACACACGCTCAAACCCTGTTGGATCATCAATTGATTTAAGAAAAGTGTGAACATTGGGTTAGAGTTAGGGTTAAGTACTTTGTATATAAAATTTTGTGGCATGCCAGGGACGCATGCAAAAAAGAGCTTATAAGAAATAGAGGTTGTCGCCAGAAGCTTCTGCCACAAGGGTAAAAGAAACGGTAGAATCAGTTTATCAGTATTCTTATTCTGTTGTGCTGTAGAAAAGGGCATTTTTTGCATAGTATCCGGGAAAAAATGAACTATGCCATTTAGTGTAGTAGCGTTGATGTCCACTGATACAGCTTAAGTCTGAACTCGAGTGCTCACTGTTTGCTTTTTAACTGTGTGATATAGCTTTCTATCAACCAATTATAGGATTGCCAATTTTCATCGCTTTCATCAGTTCCATATTTTTGCATATCTAGCAGAAATTTCTTTAATCTAGATCGAATGCAAGAAATTCTCAACTTAGGAGTAAGTCACCTGGTAACATGGTTACCACCTAGTTACCAGGTTACCACCTGGTAACCTGGTTACCACCTTCTTCCACCTTAACATATTCAGAGAGTAAGTCAAACCTGGTTACCACCTGGTAACCAGGTTACCACCTAGTTACCAGGTTACCACCTAGTTACCAGGTTACCACCTAGTTACCAGGTTACCACCTGGTAACGAGGTTACAACCTTCTAATGATAGTGTCCCCTGTTAGTGATAGGGTCCTCTGTTAACTTGATAGTGTCCCCTGTTAGTGATAGGGTCCTCTGTTAACTTGATAGTGTCCCCTGTTAGTGATAGGGTCCTCTGTTAACTTGATAGTGATAGGGTCCTCTGTTAACGATAGTGTCCCTGTTAGTGATAGGGTCCTCTGTTAACTTGATGGTGTCCCCTGTTAGTGATAGGGTCCTCTGTTAACTTGATAGTGTCCCCTGTTAGTGATAGGGTCCTCTGTTAACTTGATAGTGTCCCCTGTTAGTGATAGGGTCCTCTGTTAACTTGATAGTGTCCCCTGTTAGTGATAGGGTCCTCTGTTAACTTGATAGTGTCCCCTGTTAGTGATAGGGTCCTCTGTTAACTTGATAGTGTCCCCTGTTAGTGACAGGGTCCTCTGTTAACTTGATAGTGTCCCCTGTTAGTGATAGGGTCCTCTGTTAACTTGATTGTGTCCCCTGTTATGGATAGGGTCCTCTGTTAACTTGATTGTGTCCCCTGTTATGGATAGGGTCCTCTGTTAACTTGATAGTGTCCCCTGTTAGTGATAGGGTCCTCTGTTAACTTGATAGTGTCCCCTGTTAGTGATAGGGTCCTCTGTTAACTTGATAGTGTCCCCTGTTAGTGATAGGGTCCTCTGTTAACTTGATAGTGTCCCCTGTTGATAGGGTCCTCTGTTAACTTGATAGTGTCCCCTGTTAGTGATAGGGTCTCTGTTAACTTGATAGTGTCCCTGTTAGTGATAGGGTCCTCTGTTAACTTGATAGTGTCCCTGTTAGTGATAGGTCCTCTGTTAACTTGATAGTGTCCCCTGTTAGTGATAGGGTCCTCTGTTAACTTGATAGTGTCCCTGTTAGTGATAGGGTCCTCTGTTAACTTGATAGTGTCCCCTGTTAGTGATAGGGTCCTCTGTTAACTTCGAACACAGTTTGGCTAGTATTGAAATATAATTAGAACTATAGAAATATTGGAAATTGCCTTTTTTTACACTTTCAGCCCACTTTACGAAGAAAAATCGTATATTCGTCCACGCAAAAATCTTGAAAATATGTTTTATCCTACTGTATGGTGGCCGAGAGTGGCCATCGAAAAATTTTCAGCAGAAAAAAAAACCTTCGAAAAAATCATGTGAAAAAATGCTTGCCGAGGATGGCCTTCCCGAAAAATTTTCAGCAGAAAATCTTAAAACTTTCGAAATCATGTGAAAAATCGCTCTCTGGCCGAGCAGAAGTTCCGAAAAAAATCATATGAAAAAATCGCTCTTGGCCGAGAGTGGCCATATTGAAAGCAACATGTGTGCTCGTGTATGTGCGTGTGATTGATAAATGATATCACGCACAGCGACACAGTTCTTCTGTTTTGTCCCATAAAACCATTGATTTAACCGACTGATCCATCGATAGACCTCTCATTGACCACGCGTACTAAATCGTTGTCAGACGTTGTCTGACCACCTCTCAAAGCAGAGATTTTCAAAAACTTATATTAGAGTATTTTCGATATCGAAGTATTTTTCGACGCTGATTCCAAATCACCCCCCATGACGTAGGGTAAAAATGCAACCCTGAGAAGTAATAGGCGAAAAACTGATTTTTGTCTGGTCACGTAACCAATAAACCAGTGCTCGGCTAAACGGATGAAAAAGCCTTATTTCTCAGTCGGGTTAGGGTAATGGTAAGGGCAGTGGTATGGTTTGGGAGGTCGGTTAGGGTCAGGGTTTCCGTGCGCGTAACCAGGGCCCTGGTTAGGGCAAGGTCAGGTTAGGGCCTGTTTTTTAATCAAGTTGAGCCGTATAAAAGTAGTGCCACGTGATTGTGCCACGTGATTGTGTGCGATTTAGTAGAGCCTTTTCAACTACAGACTAGGCCCCTAGGGCACTAGTATTTGTCCTGCATGACACTATTCAAGTATGACCTGTATGTGTATTGTGTCCTCATGTCGATTGTCGACCTGGGCCTGCCGACTGATCCATCTGCATTGATACACCTATTGATAATGACATCACTGATCATTGACGTGTGCATGAATTAAGGGAAATAGGGTCAATGATGACATCTAAATTTTAACATGGCATTATCAATAGGTCTATCGATGGGTCAGTCGGTAGGTAAATCAATGGTTTGATGCGGACAAATACAGAAGAACTGTGTCGCTGTGCGTGATATCATTTATCAATCACACGCACGCACATACACGAGCACATGCATGTTGCTTTCAATATGGCCACTCTCGGCCAAGAGCGATTTTTTTCATATGATTTTTTTCGGAGTTTCTTTTTTCTGCTGAAATATTTTCCGATGGCCACTCTCGGCCAGAAGCGATTTTTTCACATGATTTTTTTTCGAAGTTTTTTTTCTGCTAAAAAATTTTCGATGGCCACTCTCGGCCAAGAGCGATTTTTTTTCACATGATTTTTTTCGAAGGTTTTTTTTGCTGCTGAAAATTTTTCGATGGCCACTCTCGGCCACCATACTACTGTCTACAGAAACTACTTTTTGGCCCAAATTTATGAAAATAGGAGGGTGAAAATTTCGTATTCAGTGTATCAGTTTTTTTTCAAGATTTGAGATCTCCATTGAAATGCAATTTTTATCGAATGATGGTCAAATCTTTTGGATAAGGAGCAGTTTTTGTCATGAAACTTAGAGGTCATGAAACGAAGAGGTATACCTTGGCCTTATCGGGCATTATTAACAGGGACATTAAAATCACGAAGCTAAGCACATCAGCGTGAATATTAATGTCCGTGAAAATTTTGTCCGTGATACTATTGTCCGTGATTTTCAGGTCCGTGAAAATTAAGTCCGGTATTTCCTCTTAAAATTTCTAGGGTAGAGAAGCAAAATTTCTGACTTTATCTCTTTAAACGCAGTAACAAAATTTTTAAGGAAATTATGCTTCTTTTTATGCTTAGAACCTGCTATATGGAAATTCATCATATTAATTAACAAAATATATTGAAAAAATCTTGAAATCAAGTATTCAGATCGTTGTAAAAATTATGGAAAAATCGAACCGAAAATTTCGAGATTTTCTTGAAATTTGAAGTGGCAGGATCGAGCGTGAATATTAATGTCCGTAAAATTTTGATAATTATGTCCACTCAGCTGATTACGTAATATGTGAATGATCCCATATTCATATTCATATTCATGCCATTCACCTGAGATGAAACTCACATGTAGCCATATAATAATCCTTATGATCATTATGAATACTTGGAGCCATATTAAGCATATTCCATATCTCAATTATACTCATGATTACATAATGAACATTTGAATAATCTTTTTACCAGGAAGCAACTCGGCAAAATTTTGGTTAATTTTGCCGTTTTATATCGGGCGATTAACAAACGAGTGTGATATCGAAAATTATCACACGAGGCGTCAGCCGAGTTTGATAATTTTCGATATCACACGATGCATGAGTTTGTTAATTGTATTATAACTCGAAAAAACAGTACTCCCTCCCACTCGGGTCTGACGACCCTAGTCTGAATTCAACGTTTTTATAGATTTTGAGTGCTCCTTCATAAAATCAACAATTTTTTCAACGATATTCTGCTTTATTATTCCGCCACTTAGCAGTAGTTCTACAAAGGAGTGATATATCGATAATTATTACACTGAGTTTGAGCCACGGGAGGAATAATCGATTTTAAAACTTTCTGTTCTTTTCAAAGGTTAAAGTGTAATTTTTGAATCTGAAATGATTTAACCTTGAAACTGACCAAATTTACTGAAAGAACTAAGTTAGAATTTAATTTGGAGCCCGGTTAATCATACATCAGGGGGGGTGATATTTATGATTGGCATGGTTTTCGATAATCTTTTGATAGAATTTTGATTTTCCTCTACAGTACTTTGCGACAAAATAGTAATTTAAATATGCTAACTGAGGGTAACTGAGGAGTGTGACGGGCTTTCTTAGGAGTGCGACTGGCATTGACTTTCTTAGGAGTTTGATAGGCTTACTTACGGGCAACACATCCTCTCAACTCATAACATACCCCTATCTCATCGTAACCCAACCCCTCTCCACACATATTATACTCCTATCCACTCATAACGCACCTCTCTCAACTCATAACAGACCCCTGTCAACTCAAAAGCACACCCCTCTCCACTCATAACACACACACCTGAACAAACCTCCTGTACCTCAGAAATCAGAGAAACCCCACTGCAGACTCTTCAAGCGACCTTTTCTTTAACGTTTCGAGCATTTCCCTTTAAATTTTTAAGCAATATCACAACTTTTTCGACCTTTTCCCAATTTTAAGGGAATCCCTCATTTCTGCACTAGCAGTTTATTTGTTATTATTAACGCAAGATAAAAATTTCTAGAATCTCTAATATAAAATCGCAAATCGTGTTTCTCCGTACGTCACGCCTCATGGCAACGCGCGTGCAATGGGAAAACTGCGCGTGCAGATGGATAGCGCGCGCGTTCATTTCTGTTTAATGCTGTTTTGATTTTGTTGCTCATATAACTTTTGATATGATTGGAATTTTTTGATGCGGTAAAAAGTATTTAGTTGATTTGAAATTTGCGAACGAGGTGCTGCGTAGCAGCGCTGAGTGAGCTGTGTATTTGCAGGCCCAACGGGCCTGCTAGTCTTACTTATAATTTCGCATTTTCTGTTTTTCTCCGTAAGTCACGCCCCATGGCAACGCGCGCAAAATGGGGGAAATTGCACGTGCAGATTAACTGCGCGCGCGTTCATTTCTGTTTAATGCTGTTTTGATTTCGAAGCTTCATAACTTTTGATGTGGCCGGAATTTTTGATGCGGTAAAAAAGTATTTAGTTGATTTGAAATTTGCGAACGAGGTGCTGCGTAGCAGCGCCGAGTGAGCTGTGTATTTGCAGGCCCAACGGGCCTGCTAGTCTCTTATATAAAATCGCATTTCGTGTTTTTTTTACGTCACGCCCCATGGCAACGCGCGCGCAATGGGAAAAATGCACGTGCACATTAAGTGTGCGCGCGTTCTTTTCTGTCTAATGCTGTTTTGATTTCGGAGGTTCATAACTTTTGATATGATTGGAATTTTTTGATGCGGTAAAAATATTGAATCAATTTTGATTGCAGTGGTTAAAATTTGCGAACGAGGTGCTGCGTAGCAGCGCCGAGTGAGCTGTGTATATGCAGGCCCAACGGGCCTGCTAGTATATATATAATATCACCTCTATATCTTGTGGAAGCAGGGATGGAGCACAATGTAATCTGTATCCCCAGTCTGGGGATAAAAATAAAGATAACACAGACATGTGGTCCATTTTATGACTTTGTTTTGTTATGTTTCATATCTTTTGCTGCCGTGTTTGATGTGTCAGAGTTTATTTCTTTAGTTTAAGTTAGGGTTTTAAGATTGGTATAGATATTAAATATACATGCATATTGGCGCCATTCCCATTGCTCGATGTACTTTACACTATACTCCCGCTTAAGCATGTTGTGATCATTGGCCTCTGTATTTATTTGTTACATAATACCATGGCGCTATGATTAGGCATTTATGCTACATTGAATTTTTTATGAATTAACGAATGGCGAAGGGAGTGTCAACTTTTTCAACCTCTTCGATCGTGATATAAAGAAATAATGTATGATGTGCATATAATTCTTGAAACGATGATTCATATGAAACACTGATTCGTACGAATTGTTTTTATAGCGTTTGCTTTCGTATATGGCAGGGTATTGATACAGTAAATGCTCACATGGGTATTAGAATAACCATCGTAATTGCACTCGAAAGCTCGTGCAATGACTCGCAAGCTGGTGCATTTATTGCATGAATCCCACTAGCAAGGTCGTGCATTTATTGCATGGATCCCACTCGCAAGTGTGCATTTACCGTATATTACATGATTCCTAAATTTGCACGCCCGTGAAAATGCCAGTTATATTCTCCTTTTAACTGCATAGTAGGAGTTATTTGAACGGGAGTGGTGATAAGAATTTTGAAAGATATACTCATTGTATCTATAATGATTATGAAATATAATTGGACAATTAATGAACTAAATATATGAAGTGTATTATTTTGTCCCTTCAAATTTGTTACTGAACTTCTTTCATTTCAGATTAGCTATACCAGAACTGAACCAAAATTGTATCAGGGACCCTAAAGGCACGACAAGATTAAAACTCATTGACAAAGCTTCGTTTTGTCAAGGAAAAATTACAGAATGTTATTGTAATACGTTCTTTCAAAATGTCTGTGAGACCATTAATACTTACGGTCACGACTCACGCATCTTAAAAATTAAATGAAGAACTACAACGGTCGCCGTATATTTAACTGAAGTACTGACGTATCGGTCGCCATATACCTCGAATATTGATTTAATTTTGTTTTGCCTTTCGGGACACCTGGATAGCTAGGTATGAAATGGGGCTATCAGTACCGGTCCGCTCTCCTGGTTGAGTTTCTGATAAAGACGAATAAATGTAAAAACTTTCAATTATACGAATATGGTGACCTTTGTCCGTAGTCGAATTCGTACGTAAGTGGGGCAGCTTGTCGATTCTGCTATGCCCCATATTAAAATAGGCTGTTGTGCGTCATTAACTTACCATATAAAAGTCTGATAATGACGACATCTCGACCGCTTATTTATCAAATGTGCATGAATTTCGTATATTATGGAACACGCTACCATTCTCTTAGGAGCACTTCAGCGCGGGATTTGAGCGCGCACGCGAGTTTTTATTGAAAAAAGTGATGCCCTGGAGTGAGCCTCCTCGGCCACGGGCATGGACGAAGAGGCTCACTTTTTTTTACATAAAAAAAAGTGAGCCTAAAAAATTTTTTCATGTTTTTTTTTTTCTTGAAAAATTTTTTATAGTAAAAAAAAGTGATCCTCCTCGGCCACGGGGTTGGACGAAAGGCTCAAAAATTTTTACATAAAAAATTTTTTATGAAAAATTTTTTATGTAAAAAAAAGTGAGCCTGCTCGGCCACCGTAGATATACGTGTTTAGCAAAGTTATACCAAACCCGCTGATGCAGCCGCGAAGCGCGGCGCGCGGCTATAGGCTAGGCGTCGTGTCAGCGGTGCAGGTGCGCGGCGCGGCCTGTCGCGCTGGTTAGGGCTTGCCAGACGTTGTCTTTCCTTAGGTTAATGGATTCCTAAGCCCGCATAGGTGTGTGTACGCGCCGCGCGAGCCACACAGCTCAGGGATATACGTGTTTAGCAAGTTAATGGAGCAAAATGCACAATGGTAATCGACACGAGGTTGGTTTGTTGGTAGCTTCCAAATTACATGTGCCCGTCATCTTCAATAGTATGAGTTGCCTTGCATTACTTTTCACTGTATCTTGTATCTAATGACTCTGATAATGTTCATACAAAACAGATGAATTTTCAATATTGCACATATTTCCTCCCTATTTTATCATCAGTGCCCACATTGTAACATGTGTTAAAATGAACAATGTAAATAGTTTAATAGTTTTGTGAAGAGTTTGTTGTGGAACCGTGTTGCTCTAAAGCAAAAAGTTTTATACTTCTTAATATATACAAGTATAACACTGTAGTCGAGTTTTCATATAAAATTATATTGCTGATGATTTGAAATTCGTTGTTTATGCTGCTTACTATGATGATACAAATATATTTGAATTAAAAAGAAATCATTCTTCAAGACATCAATCTGCAAGACTTTTCTCCAACTCCATACTTGAACACCAACATGATTCCTTTAGGTAATGCAATGTGGATAGCAGTAGAATCTTAATGAGTCACACCAAGATGAGTGGTGTGCAGGCATCTTCAGTCTAATACCTACCTCAGCTGGGTGTTTGAATTACAGAGCTTTTTATGAGGTAGGCCCCCAGCAGTCACCCCCTGGTACCAGGGTATAGCACCGTCAAGTGCAGTGACCACCTGCCTGAATGAATCTGAAACTTGCTCTTTGGTCTTTGTCTTTACTCCAAGCACCAAGAAATTAAGCAACACACTAAGTGAAGAGAAGTAGAGGACTGGTGGATGGATCCGGGTCATTTGTGTCCTTTTACATTGCACATTAATGAAATTAATGCAAGTGGCATCCTGATACAAATATGGATTTAAAATCACTTGAGGACTGGGAAGAAACTTGGCTTTTGAAGTTTAACACAGAAAATGCTATTTTACATTGAATTGAATGATAACCCTAAAAAGATAACAAGCAAACACAGTTGACTTGATTTCCAGATCTTGTCAGCACCAGATGAAGCATTATTTCCTTAAACTAGACAAAGACTGTTGATGAACTTAATTTCTTTGACGAACTTGAAGTCATTAAAAGTAACACATACCATCATGTGATTGGGGGAGCCTTGGGCACCTGTCAAATGCATTCAACCCCACTACATGGTTGCAAGTCCATGTGCCACAATATTGGCCCGTATGCAGAAATGAGGGATCCCCTTAAAATTGGGAAATGCTTAAAAATAAGGGAAATGCTCCAAAAGTAAAGGAAAAGGTCGCTTGAGGATCATAGGGTCGGTTTTGAGGGGAAATGGGTGGGTTATGAGGAAAGGTGGTTATGAGGGAAAAGGTGGGGTTATGAGGGGAAAGGGGTGGTTAGGAGGGAAAGGTGGCTATGAGGGAAAGGGTGGTAAGAGGGAAAGGTGGGTATAGGGAGGAAAGGGGTGGGTTAAGAGTGGAAAGGGGTGGGTTATGAGTGGAAAGGGGTGGGTTAAGAGTGGAAAGGGTGGGTTATGAGAGTGGAAAGGGGCTGGGTTATGAGGCTATGGGGAAAAGGGTGGGTTTTGAGGAAAGGGTAAGCAGGAGTGGGAAAGGGGTGGGTTTTGAGGAAAAGGGATGGGTTGGTGAGGAAAGGGGTGGGTTATGAGGAAAGGGGTGGGCTAGGAAAAGGGGTGGGTTATGAGTGGAAAAGGGGTTTTGGGGGAAAAGGGGGGTTGGGGGATGGGAAAAGGTGGTTAAGAGTGGAAAAGGGAGGGGGGTTTAAATGAGTGGAAAGGGGTGGGGGTTTTGAGGGGAAAGGGGGGGGTTATGAAAATGGGAAAGGGGGGGTTTTTGGGGAAAAGGTGGGTTAAGAGGGCTGG
>WFMF01000088.1:0-537377 GCA_011033025.1 Beroe forskalii | reverse complement strand
AGTTAGTTGAATTTTTACTAGAAGAAATAAATCATTTTAAAAAAAAAAGGCGTTTTTTCGTCCGTGATGACCAATTTTTGTTTTTACTGTTTTTGGGCCCATGTCAATATCGAATATTACCTGAAAAAATCGAAAATTTTAAATTTTCATTTTTTATCCAACCAGAGCGTGTAGTTGTGTATGCTTTTTGGGATGCCAGAATTTTGACCAATTTGGAGGTTGTTTCCCCAAATTTTGGTCCGGGAAATCATCTAGGTCCCAAAACTTTGGTTAAAGAGACACACCTGGGGGGGCCAGCCTCCACCCCCTTTAGGATGGTAAAAATTTTGTATCTGGCCCAGGAAGGTTAAAAACCCTGTTTTTGGGCTCAAACGAATCGAAATGACCAAAATTTATTAGACTTTTTAAATAAAAATGCCAAATGTTTTAAAAAAGATGAGGAAAAAAATTTTGAGCCATCCCAGCCTCATTTTGGGGAAACCAAAAACCCAACAAAGGGTTTTAAAAAGACTGCGTTCATACCCTCGGAAGCGAAAATTAAAATGTTTATATTCGACTTGTGAATAAAAAAAAGTCCCCCGGGAAATGCCACAAAATGAGGGGGGGCTGAAAAACCGTTTTTTTTGGCCTTTTTGCCCCTTCGGAATGGGGGGAAAACCCCCAAAAATTCGTCCTTTTTTAATTCAAAATCCAAACGATTGTTTTTTGAGTATTTAATGATCCCCGGAAAATTTATACATTATAAGATCCTCAGATGGTAAGCTCATTGTTTTGAAATTTTTTAAAAGATGAAATTTTTTGGGTTTTTTAAGGGGCTTTCCCCTAAAAGCACCCTTTTTAATGTTTTTGCATAATTATAGGGGCAGTGCTTATTTAAATTTTGGATGAAAAAACAGTTAAATAGGGTTCCAGAAAGCCAAACAGGCCCGTCGTTCTTTCCAGTTGATGACCCCAGTGTGTCCACTTGATGCGAAACCCCAATGGAATGGAATGTACAACTACTCACTAAAATCGGGGGTATAAAGATTGTTCATTTAATTTTTTGAAAAATTTTGGTGTATAATGTAAGAATTTTGAAAATTCATCTCAATTTCAGGGCTGCTGAAAATGATAGGGTTTTATTTTTTAATGAAAAACAGAAAAATTATGATAGAAGGCCCGGCCCTGGGCTTAAATTACTTACCAGTGGGTTGGGGCAACAAACACCATGAGGGATTTTTTTCAAATCTGCCCACTAAAAATTTCCATGGATTATTACCAAAGGAAACCAGGGGGCCAAAGATTAAAGTCAGTAGGGAAGTCTAAATTTTATTATTAATAAAAATTAAAAACAAAATGGGGAAATGCAGTCAGTGTTGTAGTGGTATCGATAGGGGTTTCCCGGGGATTAAAAGATCCAAAAAGGGAGGATGGTGCAGGTTTTTTTTCAATGAATGAATAACTATGAAATTTCCCAAATTTAAAAACCATTAAAGAAATATCGCCATTTATGGTTCAATGGGCCTCAAATAAGAAAATGAAGCTCCTTTTATTATCGTCGCAGTGAAAATCGCATAATAGAAAGTCATAATCACTAAATTGAAGATCCAATAAATTGAAAATCAGAAAGATCCCAATGGAACGGAATGAAGGCTGGAAGATCCCAGTTATGGATTAAAAGATACAAGATAGATAGTTCTATAAGTTCAAAATGGATGAGCCAGATAAATGCTTTACAAAGGAATCCGGGATTCCATTGTATTCCCTCATGCCCAATTCGAGCACCAAAGGCAGTAGACTCTCAATTTTGCCTAATTCGGGATCATGTAATCATTTAATCCAACTTACATAGGAAACAGCAAACCAAGTGCATTACAAATCAATAGTTTTCTAATTGCTTATCTAGTTATCTGTAATACTAAAGACCTATAGTTTATACTTGAATAGTTTCATGCTTTGAAGTGCTTGAGACATAGATCTGACCGATTAGGATCTGACCGATTAGGATGTTAAAATCATGTTTATTAACATGATTTTAAATTACTATGGAGTTACGCTTGAGCAGAATACAAGACGAAACTGGCCATCGTTTATTTTTTACAAGCCATTTAGATGTAACTGACCACCAAAATAGAGCCTTGAAATTACAGTCCAATTATGTTTAGTCACTTTGACATAGAAAACTATTTTGATGGATTGTTTTCATATTAAGATATTAAGATTCATTGGACATTGAAATTTACGGTAATTGCTAAATTGTGACACATATGAGCCCAACTGGCTGTGGCAGCCAAATAGGTATGTTTCACACATGGATTGATCGAATTTGAAATACTTAAACAATAGCAAACCATTTCTAGCTCACAATATCCTATTTCCATTGATATTATTGCATTCATGGCTTTATTCAAAAAGTCCTCATGGTGTTTGTTGCCCAACTTTAGCCCACTGGTAAGTTATAAGCCCAAGGACTGGACGCTTCTATCATAGGTACTATCATATTCATTAAATATCATCCATCATATCATTTCAGCAGCATGAAAATTAAGATGAATTTTCGAAATAAACTATACACAAACTTTTCTTAGTAATCCAGTGAACAATCTTTATACTGATTTTACTGTAGTAATGTAGGTGCTTCCACATTCTGCATTCCACTGAGAGTTTACTTGCATCCAAGTGGACACACTGGAGATCATCAAAGAACTGGACTTGAACTGACAAGCGTTGTAGGCATGTTCTATGAACCCATTTAACTGTATGATTTCATCCGATTGAAATAGTGACACTGCATATAATTATAGCAATAACATCTCAAATGGATGCTGAGAACCATGCCCAATTCGAAAAATGCCCAAAATGGCTTGCATCTAAAATATCGGAAAGAATTACAGCTTGGATGAGCTTCCATAGCCATCTGAGGATCTTATCTCTTATATAATTTCGCATTCTCTGTTTTTCTGTTTGTACGTAACGGCGGAAACATCTTCGGAACGCGCGCGCATTACGATTTGTGCGGGTAACCATGGTGACACGTGCACGGAGAATTGCGCGCGCGCTAATTTCTGTTAATAGTGTTTTGATTACGTTGCTTCGTAACTTTTGAACGGAGCGGAGTTTTTTGATGCGGTAAAATTTTTTCATGTACTTGGTCGATTTGAATTGTGGTTTTTGAAATTTGCGAACGAGGTGCTGCGTACCCAGTGGAATAATTTTTAAAAGTGGCTGGGAAGGGAACTTGATCAAAAATTGGCTTTTTTGACTTACTAGTTTCACTGCGATACCAGAAGCAGATTTTTTGCTATGGAACATTGGAGTCCCATTTTTCGAAAGATATCAACTAAAATTACCTCGAATGTGCTTCATTTAGTGCGAAACACGCCATAAAAGCATAAAATATGATTAATCGACAATCTTCAAAAAGTGCATTGTCCTGGATTTGAACTCCCATACTCTCTGCGCGCATTTCCAGCGTTATACCACTCGGCTAAATCCTCATAGTATGATTTACAATTTTACGCGATATATTTATAACACGGCACGTTATTATAGTGAGTTGCTAAAGTGACTCAAGAAACCATTTCAGACACTTTCTAGCGTGTGTGAGTGTGTTTCTAGCGTGTGAGAGTGTGTTTCAAAGCAGCCTGGCGCTTAAAAGTCATGAATCATGACATGTACAGGGGTGTTTTTATATCTATCTAGTATGAAGAATCATATTACACAATGTATTGCACAATATCTGCCAATCTAAATCTGTCTTCCGTAGTTTAAACCATGCTAAAGATTTGATAAATCCATGAAAGCGTTTATTTAAAGTTCTTAATAAGCAGGGGCTTCGATCCATGGCAAAAAACCTTTCCATTTCCTTGAACTGCCCAAAGTTCAGACTGGCATATAAAAAAGTCACAAAAAAAGATCGCAAAATAGTCTGCCCCACCTTCCAAATCGTTAAAACAGCCGGGAAGTTTATCATATATGTCGGGATTTTTAGGAATCTCTCGATTCCCAAACCAGCCACTACATTCCTCAACCAGCCGGCTGGGCTGGGAATTTAATGGCTGGTTCGGGAAGCGGCGTTCCGCTAATTGGAAATTGGCGCAAAAGCAACTCCTTTATAAAATCATTTTTCGAAGTCGATGAGTCACAGTGAGGCAGTGAGCGTGAAATCGAACAGAAACTTTTAATAAACAAGAAATCATGCCGGTGCTTTTTCTAGTTTTTCCATTGTTCCCATATGCAGGCGCTTAATTTCCCTCTCCTATGTGCTTGATTTAGCGCGCGCATGCACGTAATATATAATAAAAAATATTTAATCTGATTTTCCGTGAATTTGGCTTTTTGAGTCCGATTCCACAGATTCTTTCCCAAAATTTGGCTAGGCTTGCCATTCCCTCATTCCCTACTTTATGCCACTGGGGCTGCGTAGCAGCGCCGAGTGAGCTTTGAAGTAGACATTCTGTGATTTTTCACAAATTGTGTTTTCAGAGGCTTGCTGACCCAGTGGCATTAAAATTTTTAGTGGCTAGCCGACTGAATTTTATTGCAAAAGTGGCTGGTTTAAGTCTAATGTTAAGATGTCCGTTATTTACGTCGTATTTGTCTTAGTTTTTGGTTACCAGATTAGAATTTCTACTGATGAATTTGTAAAAGGCTTTAAGCAGCATTAGACGGACTTTTATGATGTCATTTCGAGTCAGAATGACTTTTTTCATGAAGCAGAGGCAAAATTGTAAAATTTGTCGCTAAGTAAAAAAGTTTTCGTGGCACTGATTCGAACCCACAACAACCGCGCTTTAACTCGGTACCTTAGACCACTCTGCCATCACGGCGATGGACTCTAAAGAATTAGCAATACCTAATGACGTGCACTTTAGTCGAATGGAAGATTTTGCACGTAGAGCATTGAATTCAACTTTTGGCCACGGAATCACATTTTGAAGTTGTATTGATTGTTATCACTGAATTACTTTATACTCAACTCATTCAATTTGCCATTGGATATTGATGATTTCTGAATTCGATTTGATTCATGTTCCGCGAGTCAGTGACATGACCACAAATCCTTACACTTTGCTGCATTGCTTAATGCTTATGATATGCCTTTTTCCTGTGACCTAGAAGGCCCAACGGGCCTTCTAGTCTTATATATAATTTCGTAAGAGCACGTGAATTATGTTTGTCTGTGCGGGCGCACAGTTTAAATTTGAGCTTGCCAAGAAAATATCAAGAGAAACGAAGGCTAAGATGCGCATAATGGTGCTGTTGCTATGGAACCAATTTTGTGCACGTGCAGATTACAATCAGTTCTATGCGAGAGCTTTCTGATACGTTGTTGACTGCTACATTGTTGCGTTTGAAAGAACGGTGTGTTTACTGTTTTTCATTTGAAATTCAAGATCTGAAGGTATAGGACGGGTATGGCTGGCATCGTGGAGGCTATTTTCGATAGCATAAACCTGTGGCAGACGTCGGCCGATTCAAATTAATGCTCAATGCTGAGTTGATAATAACGGAAAATGTGAATTTAGAGCAATTTAAGATGGACCAAAAGCAAAATCAACTTGAATCGAATTTGGGAAAAGCACATTGCGATTTTCGAATACTGCTCTTGGCGTGAATCAATGCTTTAATTCAACGTTCAGTATGAGTACGATACTTGGTTTTAATTTTCAGATTTAACTTCATGATACAAGAGCAAATTATAATAATCAAAACTTGCACGGTCTAGCATTTCTAAAAGTAACCAACAAATAATGGTAAATTTTGCTCCTTCATAAACTTTTGAGAGCTTATTATTTGGTCCTGCGCGCATTCATTTCGGTTTAATGCTGTTTCAATTTTGGTTGCTCCGTAACTTTTGACTTGATTGGAGTTTTTTGATGCGGTAAGTATTCAATAAATTTGAGTTGCAGTGTTTCAAATTTGCGAACGAGGTGCTGCGTAGCAGCGCCGAGTGAGCTGTGCATTTGCAGGCCCAACGGGCCTGCTAGTCTTAATTATAATTTCGTAAGAGCACGTGAATTATGTCTGTGCTTCCGTACACAATTAAATTTGAGCTTGCCAAGAACTTATGAAGAGAAACGAAGGCTTAACCGGGCTAAGTCGCGCCGTTGCTATGGATACAGGTATTCTGCACGTGCAGATTATGATCAGTTCTATGCAAATGCTTTCTGATACGTTGTTGACTGCTGCATTGTAGCGTTTGAAAGCACAGTGTGTTTACTGTTTTTCATTTGAAATTCAAGATCTGAAGGTGGAGGACGGGTATGGCTGGCATCGTGGAGGCTATTTGCGATAGCATCTATTATAAATCGGTGGCAGACGTCGGTCGATTTAAATTAATGCTTAGTTGATGGTAACGGAAAAATTTAAGATTGAACAAAAGCAAAATCAAATTTAATCGAATTTGGGCATAGCACATTGCGATTTTGGAATACTGCTCTTGGCGTGAATCAGTGCTTTAATTCAACGTTCAGTATGAGTATGAGTACGATTCTCGGTTTAAATTTTCAGATTAACTTCATCATACAAAAGCAAAGTATAATAATCAAAACTTGCACGCTCCAGCATTACTAACGAATAATGGTAAATTTTGCTCCTTCATAAACTTTTTGAGAGCTTTTATTATTTGGTCCTGTATTATCTAGCAGGTCCGACGGGCTTTTCTAGTAATGTATAAATTTCTGACACAAGATATCATTAAATGCTCAAAAGCAATCGTTTAGGATTTTGAATTGAAATTAGGATATTTTACTGAATTAATTTACCCCATTCAGATAGGGCAAATGGCCAAAAAATCGGTTTTCAGCCCATAACTCATTTTGTGAGCATTTCAGGGCATATGTTTATTCACAAGTCGAATATAAACATGAATATCTCGCTTCTTTTGAGCTATGAACGCAGTCTTTACGACCTTCGTGTACCGATTTATGAAAATTACCCAATATGAGGCTCGCGCATGGCTCGAAAATCAGTTTTTCGCTCATAACTTTTTTCCTGAGCATTTTAAGGCAGAATTATTAAACAGAATTAAACAGAATTAAACAATTTTAGTCCAAAGAAGCAATAACACTTCTGTCTGGACGGATACATACATCAACAAATTTTCATATTTCAACCCGTCACAAAATCACTGAAAAAGCGCGGCAGCAACGAGTTCACGTATTAGCGCCATTTGCTTTGATCTGCAATTTAGCATCAATTGCCATTGCGCTCCTAAGCAAGTCCTCGGCAGTCTTTTTACCAGCCTTCTCGCGAGCAGCGGATGAGGAAAACAAGAAAATTTGAGGAAAACAAGAAAATTTATTTTACACAAACAACATAAATATAAATATTAATTGTCAGAGATAAAGATGGTTCCAAAAAACTCAGGTGATAAAGGATTTGAGTGATAATGTTGAAAATTGTTCTCAGAAACTGTTCTGAAAAATTATATTCCTTACATTTTTGAAACTTGAAATTTAGTATAACATATGCTTAACTGAGCTCAATCGTTTGCACGGAACTGACTGAGTTTGGGAATTCATTTTAATTTTTTAAATAGACAATTAGGCAACGAGGCACTTTTAGTTGTTTTAATACATTGACCTTATATCAAATCTCATATCAAACTTTATTCTGAGTAATAACTTACAATTCTTAATCAAGCCAATGTTTTTGTATAAATGATATTGTCGATATTGCTTGGTTATAACAACAGTGAATTGTTCAATAGACTAGATATAATAAATACATTTTTATATAAATAAAACATGCATTCCATTCAACTTCAAATTAAATAAATATTTTCAATTAGTGTGATGAGTTTTCTGCTTATTTAAAATTTTCAAAGTGAAATATTTGGGTTAAAGTGGTAAGGTCTGAGACACAGGAATAACGTTAAAATTACAATCTTTGCTAGCCGATGTTGTGTATGGAGAGATTACGAAAGCAATTTTGCCTTCTGCACCCACCATTCATCTGGTTTAGGTTGTAAGGGCCTTTTGATTCGTTAATTATGTATTGCAAGGAAAAATTTAGCAATGTTTGGATTCTTCAATAGGATCCATTTTTTCGATTTCTCAAATTATATTACAATTTTTCAAAACATCAACTTTTGCAGATTTTTGCTCACACACACAAGCTTAACAAAAAGAAACATTACACACATCTTTTCAAAGTGCATAGTGAAATACCTATTTCTATATATGTTTTAATGTTTGTTGTGGTTGTTTTATTAGTTGTAAAGGAAAAAGCATAATATACATATATTATAGTATAAAATAAAAAGATGTAATAAATCATTGAAATAATATAAAAAGTATCACACAGCACACTCACACTGCAGTCGTTGTGACTGCCTAATACATGTGGCATTAGATACATAGTTGCCAACTTTTGAAAATACCTTCGCAGGGCATGATTTTAGGGCAAAAGAAGGGCATATTAGAAGGGCAATTTTTAGGTGCCTTTTGAAAAAATCGCCAAATTTGGTACCTTTTGATGCCAAATTTGCTCATTTTTTGCCCTTTTCTTACTTTCACCAGCAAAAAGCGGTACCTTTCCGCAAATCTTTTAGTTTTGGTACCTTTTGAGGTCTGATTAAGAGATATCTGGCACCTTTTTTCAAAACTGTCAAAATTGGTACCTTTTGAAAACAACATCTTTCTAGATAGGTAGTGTAGCATCTAAAATAGGTACCTTTTTGAAGACAATGATTTCTCTAGACAAACATTTCTCTTATGTGAAATGAGTATTGAGTACCTTTTCGAAAGCAATGATTTTCTCCATGGAAACTTGTGAAATATGTACCTTTTCGAGAACAACAATTTTCTTGAGAAAAAGGTACCATTTTAGAAACTATCACTTTCTCAAGTGCAACTTTCCAAAAAGGTACTTTTTCGATCACAATGATTTTCTCCATTGAAACTTCTGAAATAGGTACCTTTTTGGAAACAGCAATTTTCTTGAGAAATAGGTACCTTTTTAGAAACTATCGCTTTCTCAAGTGTAACTTTTGAAAAAGGTACCTTTTCGAAAGCAAAGATTTTCTCCATTGAAACTTGTGAAATAGGTACCTTATTGAGAACAGCAATTTTCTTGAGAATTAGGTACCTTTTTAGAAACTATCACTTTCTCAAGTGTGACTTTTGATTAAGGTACCTTTTCAATTACAATGATTTTCTCCATTGAAACTTGTGAAATAGGTACCTCTTTGATAACATCAATTTTCTTGAGAAATAGGTACCTTTTTAGAAACTATCACTTTCTCAAGTGTAACTTTTGAAAAAGTACCTTTTCGATCACAATGATTTTCTCCATTGAAACTTGTGAAATATGTTCCTCTTCGAGAGCAGCAAATTTTTTTGAGAATTAGGTACCTTTTTAGAAACTATCACTTTCTCAAGTGTAGTTTTTGAAAAAGGTACTATTTCGATCACAATGATTTTCTCCATTAAAACTTGTGAAATAGGTACCTTTTGGAGAACAACAATTTTCTTGAGAAATAGGTACCATTCTAGAAACTATCACTTTCTCAAGTGTAACTTTCGAAAAAGGTACCTTTTCGATCACAATGATTTTCTTCATTGAAACTTGTGAAATAGGTACCTTTTCGAGAACAGCAATTTTCTTGAGAATTACCTTTTTAGAAATTATCATTTTCTCAAGTGTAAATTTTGTAAAAGGTACCTTTTCGAAAGCAATGATTTTCTCCATTGAAGCTTCTGAAATACGTAAGTACCTTTTCGATTTTTAGAAAACAATTATTTCTTTAGACTTTTAGAGGGTACCTTTTTAAAAATACTTTTCAAGTGTAACCTAAGAAATAGGTACTTTTTGAAAAAATAATTTCCTCCAGTGCAACTTTTGAAATAAATTACTTAATAAGCTTTCCAAAACAAGGACTTTTTCTAGTGTAACTCATGAAATGGCACCTTGTTCATCATTGAAACACTCATTTTCAATAACTCTAGTGAAAAGGTGAAAGTTGTGGAAGGTGTTCCTTTTTAAAAACAGCCATTTTCTCAATAGTGTAACCTGTGAAAAAGGTACCTTTTTGAAAATAAATAATTTTCTTTAGTGAAACTTGTGAAGTGAGCAACTTTTTGAAAAAAAACATCTAGTGTAACTCATGAAATATGTACAGTTTTGAATTAACAATCACTTTATCCAGTGTAACTTGTGGAATAGCTGAATAGGCAACTTTTTGAAAACAAAGATTTTCAATCCTTGTTTCTAGTTATTAGTTAACCTTCTTGAAAACAACCACTTCCTCTGGTGTTACTTGTGAATAAGTACCTTTGAAAAAATTATTTTATTTTTTAAAACAGATTAAAGAACTAATAATAATCGGTTTTCCCTGGTGTATCTTGTGAAATGAGAACTGTTTTGAAACCATTTTAGCATGGATTAGCATATTATTATCTTGTAAAATGGGCACCATTTTGAAAACATCTAGAGCAATTTATATACATTAATATTAATTCTATGGCCTTAAATAATTCAAATTGCATAGTCAACTTTGCACCAATCAAAGGAGAAAGTCTACCTAATCCATCATCCATAATCCATATTTTCAACTTAGTCATCTTTGGCTTGATTTTTTTTATTTGAGAGCAAAATCAAGAAAACCTGACTTGCATCAGCAAAAATAATGTGGTTGGGAATTTTTTCTGTCTAGAACGGACCATTCACATCTCCAATATTTGTCTTCACTTCAAAACTTTAGTTGTTCTACCAATTAGACTGTTAGCGGTTGTGGGCAATATGTTCATTTTTCGCCTTTTTGTGAACATCTCAAAAATGGGGATTTTGGATAGAAATTTGCATAGAAATTTACTTCAATTTAGATAAATTGGTACCTTTTTTGGTCAGGTACCTTTTCAAAAATGCCCTTCTAAAGAAGGGTTGACATTGTTTGGAAGGGCGTAAAGCAGGGCAAAGCAGGGCGCCCTGCCGAAAGAAGGGCGAGTTGGCAACTATGATTAGATACCTAGCTATATCCTCAACCGACCTAGCTGATCTACAGTAACCTTACTGAATCAGATCCTTGTTACAGTGATGTTTTCACACAATTGGTCGTAGCCTAATAAACTCTTAAATAGAAAAGTTTTGTTATTATTTTCAAGTTTATCATGGGCGAGTTGCAGAGGTGGGAGCAGTATTAGGGGGTGCTGCAGGAGCAGTGTTAGAGGAGGAACCTTGGGCAGGTGCAGAGGGGGCAGCAGGAGTAGATGTACGGGCTGCAGTAGCACAGGCAGTGAGTGAAGTCTTGGTGGGAGGAGGAGGAGAAGGTGCATTTCGAGCTTGACTCCAAATCTCACCTTTGAAGATGTAGAAGTGCTGCTCAGGGCTGGCTCTCTTCTTCGCTTTCATTAAGTCCACAAGTTTCTTCCGTTCTTCTCTCTCCTCACGAGTCAGGTCTGGTGCTACAAAGACGCTTCGTGTAGTTGGGATTTCTCGTAATCTTTTCCCACATTTACGAAGACGGACAGCTGCATCACTGTTCGTTAGGCACACTTTGATGGGACGGGGCTTGTCAGTAGTCTTCTTCCCCAACCTCTCGCAAAAGCCAATGTGAGGCTTTTCTCCAACTCTACTGAACTCTATTAACAAGTCTAATATAAATATGGTCATTGCGATTCGTTTGAGCCCAAAATCGAGTTTCTACGACCTTCCTGGGCCGAGATACAAATTTTCACCATACGCGCCTAAGGGCGTGGCATGGGCGTGGCCCCACAGGCATGTGTCTAGCGATACAAAAGTGGTACCTAGATGATTCTGGACCAGAATTGCCTGGAGAACAACCTCCAATGGTCAAAAATTCTGGACATCGAAGTGCATACACAACTACACGCTGCTACTAGAGTAGACTTACTTTGACATTCTGAACGGTTTAAAACTGATTCTGAACAAATTTGGAAAATTTTTGAAAATTTATTTTTTGTGTCACCATGATGTCATCATGTCATCACTGTGTCATCATTGACTCTAAAACGGCTCAGACAGTGTCTAAGGACCTCCTACTATGATATCTTATCACTAAAGTGAGTCAAAGTATACAGAAACTCGTTATTTTGCTTTGTCACGTTTTTGTCACGTTTTTGTTACATGCCGGTAATTTGCCGGTAATTCGGCGGATTCATGAACTCATCCGCTGACAGAAGATGATTCCGCGAAGTGGATCCACATTTGGGACATTTTGCGCGGCGCGCAAAATGTCACTTTTCTGCGTTCGCCGTACAAATTGTCCCCCACGTCCAACGAATTTTCCATTGAATTTTCAAAACCACAACTGATATCGCTTATCGTTTTGTTATCCACTAAATGATTCCCAAAATTTCCAACACTTGTAACAAAATGAGACAAAGTTGAAAATGTGTCCATTTTCGGCGTTCTGTCTTCTGATGGTTTTAAATGATTAAATATTATAGCAGGAGTTCATTAGACACTATCAGAGCCCTTTTGGATTCGGTGATGACACAGTGATGATATGATGACATCTAAATGACCAAAAAAAGTTTCAAAAATCCCAAATTTGTTCGGCTTAAAAACCGTTTTGTTATTCACGGAAGGTTATCAAAGCATCATTTGAAGCAAAAATTCAAAATGGCCAAATCGGTCTGGAAACACCTGAAATCGATTTATTATCATCCCGAGAGGTGTTCTACAAAGTTTTGCGGACAGAAAAGGCATTTAGTGTCCCAAAACGATGGATCCAAATCGTGATTTTGAAGTGGATCCATATGGGACAAATCTGGGACATTTGTTTTACGGCCATGTTTCGGCTGTAATCTGACTTTTAATGATTTCAGATGGTCTGTAGGGTTACTCCGGACCATGTTCATGGCTTTTAAAGCCGAAATAGCCATTTTGGGCCCCAATATGGCCATTTAGGGCCCAAAAAGGCCCAAATTTCAAAATGGCCGAATCGGCCCGGAAACGCCTCAAATCGATTTATAATCATCCTGAGAAGTATTCTACAAAGTTTTACGGCCAGAAAATGTCATTTAGTGTCCCAAAACGATGGATCCAAATCGAGATTTCGGCTGTAATCTGACTTTAATGATTTCAGATGGTCTGTAGGGTTACTCCGGACCATGTTCATGGCTTTTAAAGCCGAAATAGCCATTTTGGGCCCCAATATGGCCATTTAGGGCCAAGAAAGGCCCAAATTTCAAAATGGCCGAATCGGCCCGGAAACGCCTCAAATCGATTTATAATCATCCTGAGAAGTATTCTACAAAGTTTTACGGCCAGAAAATGCCATTTAGTGTCCCAACGCGATGGATCCATATCAAGATTTCGATGTGGATCCATATGGGGCAAATGTCCCAGATTTGTCCCATATGGATCCACTTCGAAATCTCGATTTGGATCCATCGTTTCGGGACACTAAATGACATTTTCTGGCCGTAAAACTTTGTAGAATACCTCTCAGGATGATTATAAATCGATTTGAGGCGTTTCCGGGCCGATTCGGCCATTATGAAATTTGGGCCTTTTTGGGCCCTAAATGGCCATATCGGGTCCCAAAATAGCTATTTCGGCTTTAAAAAAGCCGTGAACATGGTCCGGGCCAATCTTACAGACCATCTGAAATCATTCAAAGTCAGATTACAGCCGAAACATGGCCGTAAAACAAATGTCCCAGATTTGTCCCATATGGATCCACTTCGAAATCTCGATTTGGATCCATCGTTTTGGGACACTAAATGACATTTTTTGGCCGTAAAACTTTGTAGAATACTTCTCAGGATGATTATAAATCGATTTGAGGCGTTTCCGGGCCGATTCGGCCATTTTGAAATTTTGGCCTTTTTGGGCCCTTAATGGCCATATTGGGGCCCAAAATGGCTATTTCGGCTTTAAAAGCCATGAACATGGTCCGGAGTAACCCTACAAACCATCTGAGATCATAAAAAGTCATATTACAGCCGAAACATGGCCGTAAAACAAATGTCCCAGATTTGTCCCATATGGATCCACTTCAAAATCACGATTTGGATCCATCGTTTTGGGACACTATAAATGACATTTTCTGGCCGTAAAACTTTGTAGAATACTTCTCAGGATGATTATAAATCGATTTGAGCTGTTTCCAGATCGATTTGGCCATTTTGAAATTTGGGCCTTTCTGGGCCCTAAATGGCCATATTGGGGCCCAAAATGGCTATTTCGGCTTTAAAAGCCATGAACATGGTCCGGAATAACCCTACAGACCATCTGAAATCATTAAAAGTCAGATTATAGCCGAAACATGGCCGTAAAACAAATGTCCCAGATTTGTCCCAAATTTGTCCCATGGATCCAATTTGGATCCACTTCCGCGGAATCATGAACTCTTCCATGAAGTATCTGGATGAACCTTTAAATTATGACAAAAAGATGGGCGTTTTAGGGTCATCAGTTAAGCTGAGGCTTTAAAACGATCAGATATGTTAGTAGGTCATTACCCTGAAGGCTTCAAATAGACGGGGAGGCTGTAATAACTGTCCCCAGCGTATTTTTTTCGAAAAACAACATAAAAGGGTGAGGTCCGAAATGAGACCTTGTACTATCATATCTGATCAGTAAGACTGCTCAAAGAACCACAAACCCACGATATTTCTCCAGCACTAACCGGTAATTTGGCAGTGATTTGAGGGATTCATGAGTTTTAGCATTTTCCCCTATTACAACTTTACAATAAACGTGTTGTCTGTCTTGTAGTGGCACAAGACTTCTATCTACTGGCAATGATTCCCTCATTCGTATTTGTTTCAATTCAGACATAAGTTTTGGTCGACACAATGAGACGATGAATATGACAAGAAAAATGTTTAAAAGAAAATGAAAATAAATAGGTTAGTTTTCGTTCTAGGCTAGTTTTATGTATGCTTCTTTTTCTGCAAAAATAACCAACAAATTTACATTCTTTTTTCAATGAAAGAAATCAACAAATACATATAATTTTTTTTCAAACAACATTGAAGGACGCTTAGCTTTCGTGTCCTTAGATAATACGAATCAATTGTTTGTCCAAAGGAGAGCTATCTAAAATAATTTTGGTCAAACTTATTAAATTGAGCTACTTCGAATACAATTTATACTTACACGGCCTTAATGCTATGTCACAATTCAAATCCTTTTAAATAGTTCTTAGACAAACAATTGATTTTTGTCAGTTCCAATAAACGACCTGACTTTTTGTTTCAATAAACCGTAAAATGATTCAATCTCATCAGCAAGAGTTGATCTGATGATAACTATTTATTTAATAACGTCGCTTATAAATATTTTGATTAAAAAGTTTTAAAAAGTCATCCGCGAAATTTCATGCAATGTTACAGGATAGAAAAATATTTAAAATATTTCGATTTGGATTTTTGAATAATCCGATAATTTGCCGCACAAATAAGTCGTGACCGGCCATAAAACGACTGTTATTAAATCAATGAGTTGTATGGAAGACTTCTTCCTTTTTTCATCTTTCATCTTGTCAACTCTTGCTCGCAGAATAAAGTATTTAGAATAAAAATAAAGTGCGCCAACTGGAAATCAAGACCCGGCAATTCTTTACACAAAATACAATCGATCTTACAACAAAAAGTGTAACTTTTGAGTTCCAGTTGGTTGCTCATTGAAAACTAAGAAATTGAAATCTCTAATTTGAAAACTATAAATCGTAACACTACGGTTACAGTTATCTGGGACTACTCATTTCAAATTTAGGTCTCAGCATTGTCATTGTGCTTTTTCAAACTCCAACGCCAAAATCATCGAAGGAAAATGATTTGGCTGATTCATTTATGAGTTTCAAATCCCAGATAACTAAATTTAACAAAAGTGAGTAAGAGATTCAGATAACTCATCCAGAAACTGGATACTATTGAATGAAGATAAAAGTTTTAAAGTAATCTGTCTAAGGGTCTTAATCTTATTCAAGATAGTACCATAGTGTTATTCCTGAATCAGACTGAATAAAAATGAACAGATATAATATGATAGTGCTATACTTAATACTTAATAATTATGTAACGTTAACAATAGATACTGTGTTAATGTTGGTTAGCATTTCAAATGATTTGATAACACCAACTTTCTGTCCAAAAACTGAATTAAGTTAATCCTCAGTGGTACGTAAATTGTACAGCTAATGCCCTATTAACTCATTGAGGTATTATACATTTCGAAAGTTCAAAAGTTCTAAGTAAACTGTTTTCATGATGATACAACCATTATTTTGGAATTAATTGGTAACGATAATTCAACATACGTTTTTTGCGATAGAAATATTCTAATTGTTGAATCCTGAAAGAACGTTCACTCCCCAAAACCAATAATAGTTTTTTGTTTGGTTTTATGAATCAAAATAGGATCATATTTTGTTGAGCCCATCTCATGCTTTTGGAATTTTTGAGTAAATTTGTTAACGTGTAGAAATAAATTGGAAAGTGCACCTTACCATCACGAACGAACGTTCTTTAAGGATTTATGCAAATTGTGGAACGCATTATTGCTTCAAATACTAAAAATATTTTCATTTTGAAAATCAAAATTTTTCTGATGATAAATACATTTTGTGATTTAACCATCTCAATCGTACAACCGATCATGTTACTGAATTAAGAATGGTTTGGTGAAATATTGAAATGTTCTTTTCTGCACTGCCACCAACCAACTTACAAGCTTATTTTAAATTTCTAATTTGATTATCATTTATCAAAAATATGGCAAATTTTTGGATTTTTTGAAGCTCCTTGTTTATTTCTGCAAACGCTGAAGCTTGTAAATTGGCTAGCCCATAGCAGTACAACATTTTAATTATTAATCCCTATTACTCTATTAGATAAAAATAATTTAAATAGTCTTTTGGTGATATTTCAACTAAGCATTGACATGCAATGTTTAATGTGCCAAATACATGAACAATTTTTAAAAACATAAACTATTCTCATTGATATACTATGAAAAACAATTTTTTGTTCGCATCAATAAGTTAATAGCATACGCTACAGTAGTTGCTAATTTAAAATAAAATTCGTATAACATGGAATTCTATGAGTTGTGTGACAAATCCAGTTTCTGAAACGAAAAACAAACAATATCGTAATTAAATTAAGTGAATGTAGTTTTAAGGGATTATCGATTATCATAACCAGTGTAATCATGAGATTCAAATGGA
Organism: Beroe forskalii; assembly: GCA_011033025.1. Classification (NCBI taxonomy): domain Eukaryota; kingdom Metazoa; phylum Ctenophora; class Nuda; order Beroida; family Beroidae; genus Beroe; species Beroe forskalii. The sequence goes on along the minus strand of WFMF01000088.1, from coordinate 520,252 downwards.
ATAAAACATATGAATTATGTACGCTAACTTGAACTCTGCTGCAAGAGTCCTTGTACTCCAACAGTTCTATAACAAGGATGAGTGCTCATAGGTCGGAGGCAACACTTCGAAAAGCAGGTCCAACAGAATCGGACAATTATAAAGAACTGAGCTTGATCCCCTAGCTCCTTTTCGGACATCATTTCCTTTTTTGAGGAACTATCAGTGTATACCTCTCTCATCTTTCTCGAAGGTTAATAAGACTATAGGTTGTACAATCAAGAAGCCTGGAAAATCTAGACCGAGCCCTTTCAATCTGACGTTTTAACACTCTTTTCGGCGTGTTGTATTCGACCTTTGAGCACACATATCAGAAACTCCCTTCCTCTTTCTCTTTAACTTAATAACCAATGTTTCACTTTGTCCGAGTCTTCTCGTCTCGGGAAACCTCGCATTTTACCGGTGCTATTCTGCAAAACTACAGAGTTCCGCTACGGTTCTTCATCAAAAAGTTACTCATATGCACAGATAATGAGCAGCTTGTTATGGTATGGAAGGGTAAATTTATGGTCGTGGTTTAGAAGGGTAAACTGATTTTCATGGTTTGGAAGGGTAAACAGGTTGCCATACTACATCGTTTTAAGGGTGATTGATTATCAGGGTTCACAAAGGTAAATTGTTAAATTGGTTGCTAGGTATGTTTTAGAAAGGTAAATGGGTTGTCATGGTTTCGAAAGGTAAATTTTCGGTTGTCATGGTAAATTCCGAGTTGTCATGGTTTTGAACATTGAAGGGAAAATAAGTTGTCGTAGTTTTGACGAGTAAATCTAACAAAACGCCATTTTCCGTGCAAGGCAGCACCTTATATATTCGAGTTATACTCTCGTTCGTTATTGAGTTTATTCTCAATCAGATTGACACATGTGTCAAATGTCTCGGTTCAAAGTTCACATATTTCATATTATGGCGTGCTATGATGATATACTATAATATCCAGTTTATGTTTCATATTATTATCAATTATCTCTCATATTTCACACACAGTATTATTCTAGTAGTATCGGGTGAGTTAATCGGTGATTATCTTGAAGGCGCTGAGATGGGGTTTGATCAGGTGGTAATCCAGACACCCGCATTCCGGACATGTCATCTGCTGGGCAAACCAGGAAAAGGAGGCGTCCACTTTCTCAGTCAGCACCTGCAGGGGGTATGTACGAGTTAAGGTACTTTCTTAAAACCTGCAGGAGTGCAGGGGTATGTACAAGTTAAGGTACCATCTCAGTACCTGGGTGATATATAATTTGTACCTAATCTACATTGAGAATTCCGTATTTAAGAGTGAAAATTATGAAAGAAATAGTAACCTTGAGGATAACAAAGGAACATCGTAGTATAGTAATGATGGATGGGTTCTATTGAACCACTAACATGCATACAGACACATACATACATACACATACATACAGATACACAGTACACACACATTACTAAATCATGTTCAATACAAGCAGAACTGAATACCTACACATACATACAATGCCCCATTGAGGTATTTATTGGTCAAAATTGCCCGAGTTTAGCGCTATTATATTGTTTCAAGCCTCAGTAACTCAGCTCTTACGATCATGAATATGAAATACAGCATGTCTTAACTAGTGTAACCCAGTAAAACTTTAAAAAACGGTTCAGCACTTTGAGATTCTCAACATCAAACAAAATATATGATCTTCAAGGCACCTGGTCCCTTTTACACAGTTTGAAGTTCATTGAGTTCGCGCAAAGATGAGAACTGAGAAGAGTAAACACGCTGCGTTGCATAAGCGTTACACTTACATTAGCGTTACACTTACATTAGCGTTACACTTACATTAGCGTTACACTTACATTAGCGTTACACTTGCATAAGCGTTACACTTAAATTAGCGTTACACTTCCATTAGCGTTACAGGAGTTACATTAACAATGAAGTAACAGGAGTAACACAGACATAAGCGTTACACTTACATAAGCGTTGCTATAACATAAGCGTTACACTTACATAAGCGTTAAACTTACATTAGCGTAACTTTAACATTAATAATGTTACAGAAGTACAGAAGTTACACATTAGCGTTACACTTACACTAGCGTTACACTTACACTAGCGTTACACTTACACTAGCGTTACAGGGGTTACACTTACACTAGCGTTACGAGAGTTACACTTACATTAGCGTTACAGGAGTTGCACTTACATTAGCGTTACGGGAGTTACACTTACATTAGCGTTACGGGAGTTACACTTACATTAGCGTTACACTTCCATTAGCGTTACAGGAGTTACATTAACAATGAAGTAACAGGAGTAACACAGACATAAGCGTTACACTTACATAAGCGTTGCTATAACATAAGCGTTACACTTACATAAGCGTTACACTTACATTAGCGTAACTTTAACATTAATAATGTTACAGAAGTACAGAAGTTACACATTAGCGTTACACTTACACTAGCGTTACACTTACACTAGCGTTACACTTACACTAGCGTTACACTTACACTAGCGTTACAGGGGTTACACATACATTAGCGTTACGGGAGTTACACTAACATTAGCGTTACAGGGGTTACACTTACAATAACGTTACAGGAGTTACACTTACATTAGCGTTACAGGAGTTGCACTTACATCAGCGTTACAGGAGTTACACAGTCATTAGCGTTACAGGAGTTACACTTACATTAGCGTTACGGGGGTTACACTTACTTTAGCGTTACAGGGGTTACACTTACTTTAGCGTTACAGGGGTTACACTTACATTAGCGTTACAGGGGTTACACTTACATTAGCGTTACAGGAGTTGCATTGTGTCCTCTTGGAGCAGCAGGGGTTGGCAGCGAATATGTCGAAACTGTAGAGAGTACCCAGCTGAAAGAGGTGACCCTGCCACTCCTCCTTACAGAACTTACACATCACCTGGAAAAGTGAAAAGTTCCTTTTCCTGCACATACATCTCCTGATAGACCAGCAGTTATACCTGCCCTTATAAGGCGAATGGGAAACTCCTGTGATGTATTCTCATCTGTTTACTTTGACGAAGCTGGAGACAATTTATCAATTTAGAGTAGGTATTGTAGACATGTCAAGCACACAGTCATGAAAATGTGGAGCTAAATTAATTCTTCCAAATGACTTGAAACTCGAACCTTTGCGGAGTAGCCGTGCAGACAGCCGACGCAGACAGCACAGAGGAAGCGGGACTCCCCATTGTAGAGGATCTCCACAGCGCTCTTGTGGGACTTGTGCACTGACAGAAAGAACGTGCCATCAATGAGGGTGGTTTTATTCTGGTCTGAAAAACCCGGGAGTCAGGTACTTTCTACTTACCTACTGAATAGTTTGAGTCTCCATAAATTTCTATCTTATCTCCTAAATCTCTTGTTATTTTCTGTTATTTCCTATAAAAAGTCCTGCCGTTATTCATTAAGTTGAAACAATACTTAATAACACAAGAATGGGGGATTGCATTTCAAAGAATGAATTGAGTGGATCTATACTAGTATGACCCACAAATCACAGTATGGTATATGAGATGCAATGAAAGATGATCAGAGCGTAATCTGATTTCTATTTGGGATGTACCTATTCTGTTAAGATAACGATACCAACACCACCACACCAACCCCCACAAATCACCAAATTTGCTATTTCCACAGTCGCTCAAGGTAGAAGTATTGAAAGCACACGTGCCATCAATGAGGGGGTATCTGTCGTAGACAGGCAGTGAACGGAGACACAGCAAACACTGGACTGTGTGAACCTGAGCAACATCACATTTTGTACTATATCAATGAGTTAATGTAGCAATTATAATATACAATCAGACAATCGTATTTGCACACCCCATTTTTTCATTTTTGCACAGAAGATGGTTGAAGCCATAGCTTCTACATAATTTCACTACAGCACTGTACGTTAATATGATACCTGATGGCTCGAAAAAATACACGCAATAATGCAAATAAAATTGAATCAGCACTAAATAAACATCATGTTTATCTAAAGGAACATTATGCCTTATAGATTGTGGCCATGCATTCGTTGATATTGATAACTTTGACATTTTTGGGGCTAGACACTTCAATTTTTTGGTGCAAAAACGGATAATCCACATCTATGACATCCACAAATTTCATCAGGAACATCTTAACACAGCAAAAGTCATCAAAGTTTACTTTGTCAACTATTTTGGGCCACCCAGTATGTCAGAGGCATGAATTCAGATATGTCACCATTTCTTTACCTTGTGGTTGGTGAGGTTAGTCAGCACAAAGTTCCTATTCTCGTCATAGTTTCCCCCATATGTCTCATCCTCCATCTTGATGTGGTATGGGTTTAGCTTCTGTTTAGGCAGAGCTACCAAAAATGCATGGTAGTCTGACCTCCTGGTCACAGTAGGTAATTCAAAAATATGAAATTACAGATTCAAAGTCAATTCAATTCAATTATAGATTATAATATTATGTTCAATGAAGGTGGTCAAAATTCACAAGGAGCATACAGTAATTCAATAATGGATTATTATTAGCCAAATTTCATTCTTCAAAAGAAATAAACTGTTATTATCTTGGTATATAATATTCAGGTATTTTCTTATTCTTGTTATTTTCAGCTATACCTTAGACCCCAATTCCATACCTGGAGAAAGAGAAGGATGCCTCTTTAGGAGCTATCCTAGGAACACTACCTCCGCCCCCACTCACATTACTACCTGCCCCATCACTCCCAGTGGAACAACCTGAGGTTTGAACATATTCTGTGAACTGGACTTCAAAATTATGTAGTTATCATGAGGTCATCAAATTTTTGACTGTTAGGTATAGATGTAAAGAACTGCAATATATACCTACCTGACATGGTGCGGTTTCTGTTGGTTGGAGAAGTACTAAGGATGAGGAGGGGTTTCTCATTAGACCTGCGCTTTTTCTTCTTAGACTTGGATACTGGTGCCTCAAACTCATCCACCTGATCCAGATCTTTCTTCAAATACCCTTTCTTACATTTACAGAGGCAGGCCTTGTAAGCTAAATCATATCCTCTCTTGCTCCATATATTCTGTCGGCGTTGCTTTTCAGACCAACTACGGGCCCTCCCAGAGAGTTTGAGGTACTGCAAGACAGACTCCTCGAAGAGGTCAAAACAAGCATTGTGCATGAAGAGGGAGCATACACATTGATCACTGCTTGAGGTCAGTTTGACGCATTGAAATAATTAATTGACTAATTAATTCATCTTATGCACTCCTATTTGAGCTGAAGGTACATTGAAATAAAATGGAGGCTATTTAAAACAAAATGTGTTCGGATTTGTGTGCTTCAAATGCATTTCCTGAAAAAACATTGATTTTTGGCTATACCTTCGACTAAATTGGCCCCAGAGAGGCTGGACATCCTACAAACTATCCTACAAACCATTTGGTATCATTGGAAGTCACAAAATACCGCTTTTATAGCTAGAAAATCGATGTCTCAAATTTGTCTCATTTGCATCCACTTTTTTACGCAAGAATATGCGAAGTGGATGCAGAGTGTCCGGGGCACTTAACATCAATTTAGGGCCGTAAAACTTTGTAAAATACCTCATAGGATGTTTATAAATCAATTGGAAGTGTTTCCAGATCAATTGGATCAATTTGAAAATTGGGCCTTTTTGGGCCCATTTGGGTCATAATTGGGCCCAAAATGACCAAACCGGCCTGTGACAGGTTGAAAAACCTTTAGAACTATCCTACAAACCATTTGGTATCATTGGAAGTTACAAAATACCGCTTTTATAGCTAGAAAATCGATATCTCAAATTTGTCTCATTTGCATCCACTTTTTTGAACAAGAATTTGCGAAGTGGATGCAGAGTGTCCGGGGCACTTAACATCAATTTAGGGCCGTAAAATTTTGTAGAATACCTCATAGGATGTTTATAAATCAATTGGAAGTGTTTCCAGATCGATTGGAGCAATTTGAAAATTGGGCCTTTTTGGGCCCATTTGGGTCATAATTGGGCCCAAAATGACCAATCTGGCCTGTGACAGGTTGGACATCCTTTAGAACTATCCTACAAACCATTTGGTATCATTGTAAGTCACAAAATACCGCTTTTATACCTAGAAAATCGATGTCTCAAATTTGTCTCATTTGCATCCACTTTTTTGAACAAGAATTTGCGAAGTGGATGCAGAGTGTCCGGGGCACTTAACATCAATTTAGGGCCGTAAAATTTCGTAGAATACCTCAGAGGATGTTTATAAATCAATTGGAAGTGTTTCCAGATCGATTGGAGCAATTTGAAAATTGGGCCCATTTGGGTCATAATTGGGCCCAAAATGACCAAACTGGCCTGTGACAGTTTGGAAAACCTTTAGAACTATCCTACAAACCATTTGGTATCATTGGAAGTCACAAAATACCGCTTTTCTAGCTAGAAAATCGATGTCTCAAATTTGTCTCAAATTTGTCTCATTGCATCCACTTTGCATCCACTTTGGCGGAATCATGAACTCGTTCCATGAAGTATCTAGATGAACCTTAAAATATGACAAAAAAGATGAGCGTTTTAGGGTCAGTTAAGCTGAGGCTTTTAAAACGATCAGATATGTTAGAAGGTCATTACTCTGAAGGCTTCAAATAGGCGGAGAGGCTGTAATAAATGTCCCCAGCGTATTTTTTCGAAAAACAACATGAAAGGGTGAGGTCCGAAATGACTAAATGAGAGGAAAGAAGGCGAATTTCATTTCATAAGCTATCATGGCTTTGAAAACTTGTCCAATTTATGATTTAGAAGTAAGTCCAAATTTAGAGTAAGTGTAAAGAGGGAAATGAGCAAGACACTGAAACCGTAAGTTTCAGTAGTAGGTTAGGGCACCAAATAACTCTCGGCCACCGCGGTAAAAATCTCAAAACCTGTCTTCTCCCGTCAAATTGGCTTAAGTATACATTTCGGTTGGCTTGATTGATTATTTTGGATCGAATCCATGTTTCATTGCTAATGACTATCTAAGCCGTTACAAGTAATGACGTACAAATTTGGAACATTTTTGTCGCCATCATTTCATAAAAATAGACCCTACAAATTATTTAAACAATGTTGAATAACCTTGTACTATCATAATATCTGATCAGTAAAAATGCTCAAAGAACCACAAACCTACGATATTGCTTTGGCACTTTAACCTGTATTATTTGGCAGTGATTTGAGGGATTCAAGAGTTTTCCCATTTCCCCCTATTACAATAAACGAGCTCTCGGTCTTGTTGCGGCACAAGACTTCTATCAACTGGCATGGATTTCCTTATTCGAATTTCTTTCAATTCAAACATAAGTAAGTTTTGGTCTACACAATGAGACGATGAATATGACAAGAAAAATGTTTAAAAGAAAATGAAAATAAATAGGTTAGTTTTCGTTCTAGGCTAGTTTTATGTATGCTTCTTTTTCTGCAAAAATAACCAACAAATTTACATTCTTTTTTCAATGAAAGAAATCAACAAATACATATAATTTTTTTCAAACAACATTGAAGGACGCTTAGCTTTCGTGTCCTTAGATAATACGAACCAATTGTTTGTCCAAAGGAAGACTATGTGAAATAATTTTGGTCAAATGCTATGTCACAATTCACATCCTTGTAAATAATTCTTAGACAAACAATTGATTTTTGTCAGTTCCAATAAACGACCTGACTTTTTGTTTCAATAAACCGTAAAATGATTCAATCTCATCAGCAAGAGTTGATCTGATGATAACTATTTATTTAATAACGTCGCTGAGAAATATTTTGATTAAAAAGTTAAAAAATCATCTGCGAAATCTCATATCATGCAATGTTCCAGGATAGAAAAATATTTAAAATATTTCGATTTGGATTTTTGAATAATACGATAATTTGCCGCACAAATAAGTCGTGACCGGCCATAAAACGACTGTTATTAAATCAATGAGTTGTATGGAAGACTTCTTCCTTTTTCATCTTTCATCTTGTCAACTCTTGCTCGCAGAATAAAGTATTTAGAATAAAAATAAAGTGCGACAACTGGAAATCAAGACCCGGCAATTCTTTACACAAAATACAATCGATGTTACAACAAAAAGTGTAACTTTTGAGTTCCAGTTGGTTGCTCATTGAAAACTAAGAAATTGAAATCTCTAATTTGAAAACTATAAATCGTGCTACGGTTACAGTTATCTGGGACTACTCATTCATTTCTAAAACTCTATGATCTCATACTATATCTAGATCGTCATGCACATTGAGTGCCATTCATTCAGAAATGGTTATATATTAAGCACTACTAGGGTACAGTGCCTATTATTTAATTTGGTCATAAGTGTTTGTTTAATACAAATTTAAAATTCAATTTTAGAACAAAATAAGGTCGGTGCAAAATTAAGTTTTATAGCCTAGAAAAGTCCAAACTTATTAAAAATTTAACTAAGTAACTATTAGGTACAATACCTCGTGTCCAATCAGTATCACAGTTGACACTTTTCGGCTTTTCGCAATTGCATTACAAAATCTATCGATCAAAATCTATAATCAAAACTCATAATATCGATTATCAGAAGATTATTACTAAATACTAAATATTGGGATCATAGGTCGAATTCGAAAGTAACACGTCAAAAAGCAGGAGAAAAGGGCTGTACAACTACAGAGATTATCCACGGCTTCCCAATTGCATTAAATATTTAATTCAAATAGTCCAAATTATCAAGAGAGATACTGATAAGGGAGAGATAATTGCCAGCAGAGCGAGATAAAGTGTTCGAATGCAGGGATTATGGGAAAATGATCACAATGTTAACCTCTTTTTACCTGTCCGTTCAACCTACCTAACGAACTAAGAGCCCACATCGGTGAACATGGAGACTGGAGAGAACGCATCAACCAATTAAGAAGGGTCAAATTTGTCATAATCAAGTAATCGATTTAATTAGTCTGACTTTAATATAGCCCAAACCGGATAAAATAAAAGTAAGATTTATTTGTTGGAAACTGCTGTGCTACATATGTGAACCAGAATGCAGTAAAGACTGATGGGCAGTGTGGGCAGCGATCTTATTCCAAAAAGGGTCATGGTATGTAAAGTTTAACTTCCAAAGTCTCACATAATAAATCGCCTAAAGGTAAAAGTATAACTATAACATTCCTAAAATTAGACGTGAACTGAAATCAAATTAAAATACTTCACCTCTTATTAGCTAATTCGGAAAACATAAACACGAAAAATATTTTGGGAAAACGTGAATATGGCATAAAATCAGTGAGATTTAATTACGTGTTAATTACAAACTGTAAATCAATAAATTTTTACTTTACTTCCATAGTCTGGCGGTATGGGCACTTTTAGCTTACCCAACGAAATAAATTTACATGGAATTGGAAATGGAAAGATAATTCCGGGGATCGAAATTTTAGGGGAACGAAATGTGGGGATATTTTTGAGAATATTACGTATATTAACGTAGGATGATGACGTAAGTATGAATTTTGGGAACCAAAATATGGGTATTTTTTCGATAAATCCCCCAATTTCGTACCTTATAAATTTTTCTCGTAAGGTAACGTTAAAATCTAAATCATTCAGGAGGCTTGGCAGTGCGTTTAAAATCGGGTGTGGATACTCAGAGCAATGTGCATGTTCTTTATAACAATTGTCTCAATTCTATGGAGAAATTTATAACACAAAATTTGGAAAATGTACCTGAGTCCGGTTTTGTTTATAAACTTAATGATAATCAACATTCAACAAATAAAACCTAAAGTCCTAAATAAGAAACCTAATGTCCTAAAGAAGCAACGACACCCTATCAAATCTTAGAAGAGTTCCTTCTCTTGAAGGTACTAGAGCCCTTCAAAGAAAGCATCCTCTGGAACTGTTTCCACTGGTTGGCAGCTGGAGTAGGGTTACTCTTCTTCTCCAGCTCCTTGACACTGCCCTCCTCACTGCTGTGGTTACTGAGTGTGCTCTCGGAGTCACTGTACACTGCACTGCTCGAGTCACTGTACCCGATACTGCTCGGCAGACGAGGTCTTGTTGTCACCACATTCCCATCTGGTGATGTCACATCAGCAGGTGGTGGTGATGTCACATCAGCAGGTGGTGGTGGTGATGTCACAGGGACATCAGATGATTTCACCTTGACAGGTGATGTAGGAGCAGGGAGACACACTTCGCGGTGGTTCTCTGACGCTATAACGGTGATATCAGCCACCGAATCAGCGGCTAGAGACGACAGCACGGAGCTCACTTCGGAGGAAGTAGGCGAGCAGGAGGACATGTTCTCCGAGTAGAGGGAGCAGGTCTCCCTTTCCGAGAACTCCCCTTCCACCGACTTACTCTCGTAGCCTGATGTCAGGGTCATGGTCCGGGAGCGTTGGAAGTTGAAGAGCGACTTCTTGCCCATGTTGTCCGTGTTGGACTTGTTCTGGTAGTGGACGGAGTTCCACTGGTCGATGTCCAGGTCCGTTTCGTCGAAGTCACAGAGCACCTCCTCGTTAAGGAGGTTGTAACAGTAGTTACATACCCGCACTGGCTGCTCGTACCCGTACACTGGCACCTTCAACCTGCAGTGGAGGGGTGTGAGGGGGACACTGGCACCTTCAACCTGCAGTGGAGGGGTGTGAGGGGGGACACTGGCACCTTCAACCTGCAGTGAAGGGGTGTGAGAGGGACACTGGCACCTTCAACCTGCAGTGGAGGGTGTGATGGGGGCACTGGCACCTTCAACCTGCAATGGAGGGTGTGAGGGGACACTGGCACCTTCAACCTGCAATGGAGGGAGTAAGGGGGACACTGGCACCTTGAACCTGCAGTGGAGGGTGTGAGGGGGACACTGGCACCTTCAACCTGCAGAGAAGAGTGTGAGGGGGACACTGGCACCTTCAACCTGCAGTGGAGGGATGTGAGGGGGACACTGGCACCTTCAACCTACAGTGGAGGGTGTGAGGGGGACACTGGCACCTTCAACCTGCAGTGGAGGGGTGTGAGGGGGACACTGGCACCTTCAACCTGCAGTGGAGGGGTGTGAGGGGGACACTGGCACCTTCAACCTGCAGTGGAGGGGTGTGAGGGGGACACTGGCACCTTCAACCTGCAATGGAGGGGTGTGAGGGGGGACACTGCCACCTTCAACCTACAGTGGAGGGGTGTGAGGGGGACACTGGCACCTTCAGCCTGCAGTGGAGGGGTGTGAGGGGGACACTGGCACCTTCAGCCTGCAGTGGAGGGGTGTGAGGGGGACACTGGCACCTTCAACCTGCAATGGAGGGGTGTGAGGGGACACTGGCACCTTCAGCCTGCAGTGAAGGGTGTGAGGGGGACACTGGCACCTTCAACCTACAGTGGAGGGGTGTGAGGGGGACACTGCGCCCTCAACCTGCAGTGGAGGGGTGTGAGGGGACACTGGCACCTTCAACCTGCAGTGGAGGGGTGTGAGGGGGACACTGGCACCTTCAACCTGCAGTGGAGGGGTGTGAAAAGGGAATTGTGAGAAGAGGTGTACGGTATGGTATGAGAAAGGGAGAGGTGATGTTAGATGTGAGAAGTTATTATGAGGCGGAAAGTAGCGAGGTGGCTTTGAATAGCCCTCTGAACATTGATTAATCCCCCTCCAGGATTCGGATGTGCTGAAATTCAGAGCACTTCCTACCTCTTGATCGAGCAGTGGTAGCAGAAGACTCTGCCACAGCACCGACAGTGGTGCGCTGAGTAACCGTCTCTGAATATCTTAGGACAAGATGTGTCAGCACACTTCCTGGTCACACTCTTAGGGACCCAACACAACTTGTATCGCTTGTTCAGCTTCACAGCATCGCTCAGTGCCTGGAAGAAGAAGGAGGAATGAGAGGATAGGGATGAGAGAAACTTTGCATAATAAGGGTCGGGAAAGAGGAAAATGAATAGTCTTGAAATGAGGGGAAGGTATGGGGAAGAGAAAGGTCGTAGGGATGAGGTGGCATGGGAACTAATGGAAACATATTGAGGGTTGCACTTAAAGTGTTGACATCTTGAGATATCATTCCCCAATAATTGCAATGTAACTCACCTGTACTGCGTCCTCCTCCAATCTCTTAGCTTCCTGTAAGTCCTGCTCTAAGATACTGACAGTGTTGTGGTGGTATTCCTCAACCTCCTGCGTGCTGGCTACTCTCTTCTCCTTCTCGTCTAACAGCATGGATTCCAGCCTGAGAGGGTAAAAGCCGTACAGGTAAGCGAATAAGTGTCTTTTCTATTAATTCATTTTTTCTATTTTACTATTTTAACCATTTTGCTTTTTAGCTTGCTCAATCAAGGTTTGAAATTCAAAACCAGACACCGCTGTTAACTGTTAAGCAGTTAGCAGACAAAGTTCACAATCTACCGTTCAATGTCGGTCCTGTGAAGCTCACTGTTCTGCGTCAACTCATCCCTGAGACTGGTGATTTCCTCCTTCAACTTGGTAATCTTGTCGTTGTTATCAGCCACTGTCTTCTTCAACTTGTACGGGTCACAGCCCTCCGATATCAGGGGACCTTTGTCTTTCGCAGATCTGAGTAGGGGGAATCTGAGTAGGGGGAATCTGAGTAGGGGGAATCTGAGTAGGGGGAATCTGAGTACACGCATATGCCTGAGGCATATGAGTCTTCAGATGTCGAAAGCAACATGTTGAAAAGTAGGTCAAAAGGAGAGGTAGAAAGAACCAAGGATTTTTCCCAGTTTGGGCAGTTTTCCCCACAGGAAATATCTCCCTTGAATCAAGCAACGTCACGACACTCGGTTTAGTAGGTTTGATTTTCAAATTCCTTGATTATTCACACGTGTTGTTGACAAATTTATGACAAAAGTAATTTATATTGTTTAATAAGGTATATAGCAGAAAATTATAAGAATGAAGATTGGAGCTATAAGTCTAAAGTTTTTTTCTTCTTATTTTCACCACAGTGGGGGTCAGTTTTTCAACACCTTCCGCGATAAGACATTTGAAAAGTCGAGATATCCCAATGTCAAATTTTGACTTATGCAGGGGTTTGAAATTGGGGTGAAAATGGGGTTTGCTTATTTTAAGGATGAATTTTTCGGTGTTCCTTTTGTCTATGAACAACTGATAGACCTGTCTGTGATCATTATAAGTGTCAATTTATCCACAGTTAATCTTTATTTATTAACGGAACCCCATTTTTACCCCTTCATTCATAGCGAAAGAGATTTTCGCTATAAATGGGAATATGATCCGCCCAACCAAATGTGCCCATTGAGCATTTAAAGTTTTAACCCACGCTCGGGTAAAATAAGGGGTATAAAATCAGGGTTCCCCTAAGGAATTTTTTGGATGCGGTGAGTTCAAATCAGTTTCGACAGTCGTTTCTTTTTCAGATGTACTTGGCAGCAATAAATCCATGAGAATGTAGGGATGAGTTCAGAATAAAAGAGTTCAGAATAAAATATGAGTTCAATGAGTTCAGAATAAAAGTACAATTTCATTATTCTAATATTCTGCTTTAGTATGCTGCTGTGGCTTATCCGAGTATCGTGTTTCATATCACAAGTCAGATTACTTTACTTTGTGAACTTGTGCATTAATAACAAGAAAACTCCTTTTATCAGTTAAAATCCTGCCAAATGTTTGCGGATCTTAAATTGCTTATCATTACCTGTAATTCAGCGACTTGTTTCTGTTGGCTTTGTAGGGGTCCTTCTTTTCGAAGGGATTCAGGCACTTTATCTTAGATACGATGTAACGTAAACACGCGAATACGTCGTCCGGCAAATCGGGCTTTGAGTTCAAATACCTTAGTGGTAGAAATTATGATGTGTACTTATTATGACGAATGAAATTATGATCGGTACTAATTATGATGAAAAAATTTTGGGATAAAAACAAAGGTCTTTTTGGCGCACAACCAGTGGAATGAAATTTCATTATTTTATCATTTTAGCCGGCCCTTTAAACCATAATTGTCCAGAATCCTCCGAAATTCGATTAAAAATCATGAAATAAGACTTGATGCCGGCTATTTTCTGACAAAATCATTTCGTTTAGCATGATTTACATCATAATTGTGCTAACTTTCAACATCATGGTGATTGGGAAGTTAATGTCATGTGAATATCATGCCCCCATTCACATATTGTTTTTCGACCGATGCTGTCGGTGTTTTCATTTTGGATCAAATGTAAATTTGGTCTTTGATAAGGTCCGACAGTAAGGTAGCTTATTTGGAGGTTAGGGCCCTGATTATTGGTATCAAGTAAGTTGAGTGAAACTCCGTAATCATGTCAACTCCATGATATGAAAGCACCGCAACCTTTGATTTTGAAAATTTGCTGATTGAAGTTGTATTACAAAGAGGTGAAAAGGGCCTTGAAGCCAACCATAATTTTTGGGCAACATGGTCATCCTGGTTGTTTAAACATGTTTTCAAAAAGTCTAAATAATGTCGAATTTTGAGAAAGTATAAATTATGATCTGTAGAAATTATGATGTGTAGAATTTATGATGCGTACTAATTATGATCATTTTGCAAAAATAATCATAATTAGTACGCATCATAATTTCTACCACTAAGGTACCTGTAAATTTCATGATTGTAAGCGAAGGTGAAAGAATGTTTTTTTTGAAACAAGGAGTGGGAATTGCAAATTATTGGCAAGGTAGGATATGCATTGAAACCTAGGTCATTGCCAGTGACCTTAAAACTGAAAAAAGGCCAAAATTTCACCTGACAATGATGTTAGACGAGTCTCTGAACATGATAGGCTCCAGTAAGCTCTGCAGTTCGAAGTTGTCAGATTGTAAGGATATTGTTAGAGCAGTTTCCTGTTGAGTGTTGAGAAGAAACGTATTGATTCCGCTGCTTACCAAAATGTCACAAATCTGTCCTGTAAAGAAGAAACATTTGAGTTTTCAAAAAGGAATCCAAAAATACTGAACCAAAAACCATGAATAGGCCTTTCAATTATCATTATTTACAGGTAGCTTATAAATTTGAATAAAACTCCGAAAATTTTGAAGTGACGCATCCTCGAATTATCTCTGAAGTAGTGGTTCATTTGCCGCCGACCCATTAGATAGTAACCAGGTTTCACTTCAAGTTTGAAATCGCTATAAGTAAGATCTCGATCTCGCAATTTGTTTAGACAGCGGGGATGCAAATGGCACCCCTTTTTCGATAATCAATGGCCCGTAATGATTAAATTCAGTATGATTATTTGTTATCTTAACAGTTTATTTGAGAATCCGCTTAGATATCACAAAGATCCCAGTTGATAATATGCTCTGACCAAACTCTGACACGACGAGGCCATTGCAGATATTAAAGATGAGAAGAACAGTCATCCTATTGACTATTCTGCCATTAGCACTATCCTCTGTTACAATCCCTACCCTTCAGCTCTTCCAGAACACTCTAAAACGGTGGAATACTCGAATCTTAAATCGTAGGGACCACAGGTGAGCTTCATTGGTTTTGACGATATAGATGATCCTGTTATTATGAACCTTGAACATGGCAGGCTGGGTCATTTTCAAGGAATGTTTTTCTTTACCATCCAAGGACAGTGGTATTAGAAATATTTAGATTTTAAAGGCATTATAATATGTTTCAGTGAAAGATGGGTAAACTTCTTAGCCGCGCAGGAGTCAGTTGAGCGATCAACTAGTGGAATAGTTTTAGAAAGCTTAAACGCATTCAGCATTTTGGTAAGTGGTATAAATGCAATATTTGATGACGCCAATGAGTTCGTTCTGTGAATCCACAATCATTCCTGTATCTCTTTATAAAAGTGAATTTGAGAAGAACCCAAGAAAAGAACTAATAAAGAGCCCTAATTATCCACAGAACCACACGGAACTAGCCCGGCTGAAGAGCAGGCTATCATCCCGCTCCCTGAACATTACCCAGCTCACTCCGCAAGACTTCTATAAAGGAAATGTAAGGAATGATCTGCAGTTGGACAATGCTCTGCGACGGAGCAGGAGAGACGCCAAGGAGCCCCTTCCAAAAGTCATAGACTACTGGGAGAAAGGTGTGGGGGACAACACACCCAGGGACCAGATGAGCTGTGGGAGCTGCTGGTCCTTCCCTAACGTGAGTATATAATATATATCCATTGTGGTGAAGCAGTGGATTAGGGGTGGTGCGAAGATTTGTTGGTTTGGAGCACAGCCTCTTTTGCAGCAGAGGTAGCTCTTAGCACCATCAAACTGAGTTATCACCCGCCCCCTGAGGTTTTCCCTCCACCAGGAATAAAAGCCGTTTAATCCGTGTGTTTCAGATAGGAAGCCTGGAGGTGCTGAACAAGGGCCGCCATGAATTAAAGCCGTTTAATTCGTGTGTTTCAGATAGGAAGCCTGTAGGTATTTTTATTCGTGTGTTTCAGATAGGAAGCCTGGAGGTGCTGAACAAGGACCTTACGGGGGATACCACCGAGTTCACAGAGCAGTTCTACGTTGACTGTCAGCCAGGTGGCACTAACGGGTGTGCCGGGGGCACCTCCAACCAGGGCTACAAACAGACTACCAGGGAACAGTACATGCTCTCAGCAGAAACCCTTCCCTACACAGCAGACTGTGAGTGGGGAGTAGAAACAGTAGGATTGGATAAGACACCCTCGTAAGGGCTTGCTTCTTTTTTCGGCGAAGCAAAATATATTACAATATAAATTCATAAGATATTCATTGCTTGAAATCTGCAAACAAATCCATAAGCCTTTGAGACTTCAGAGAGATAGGTGACTTCCAAGGCTTGCTACAAATACTATTTAGCTATGTTAAAAGGCCGTCGTTAAACATCGAATTGGTAGTTTACGAAGGTTGATTTCGTCTATCCATTGAACATCAAAAAACGTCCAATGACAACCGCTAATAACTGTTCATATCTGAGTTCTCGTTCTGTGTTGCTCAGTTCAACCATGCCAGTACACAGCCGACAAGAAGACCTTCAAGCACAACGCCATGACGAAGATATGGCTGCAAGACTGGTTCCCGGTGGGTAACAGCGAGGAGTACACTCTCCGGGGACTCTTCCTCTCCCCCGTAGCTCTGGGAACCTACATATCCGAGGACTTCTTCGCTTACTCCGGAGGTAAATATCGCGGCGTATTACCTTACCCATAGCGATCCCAAAATTATAGCACGACATCGGCCAATCAGCGCCCGAACTTATAGTTAACCGTGCGCTGATTGGTCAATGCAACTGTAAGCCATCAATCGACCAAAAAATGGAGTAATTTTCATTCCAATTTTTTCTTCAAACCGATTTTTGTATTTCGAGGTGTTTGGCAAAATCTGGCAAACATTTTTTTGGCAAACTCGAAAATCTAGGGATTAATTTACCAAAGTTTGCTTTACCCCCCCAAATAACCATAGCTTTTTGTAAAGAAAGGCGGTTGGGAGAGGGAAATTGACGCTATAAATTCGTAATCACCGGTATCCACCCAGGCTTATTGGCCGACCACAAGTGTGCTATAGACGCTTTAGGTCACGCAATGTTGCTGTTAGGGTACACTGAAACATATCTCCGAGTGAAGAACAGGTGAGCAGCTCAATTCGGGATCATAATATGCACTATGAAGGTAGGGTAAAACTAATTAATGTGAGATTAAAGAAAGGGTCAAAAGGGGTGGTAAACATTGTAACTCAATGTGACATTAAAGGCAGGGGAGGGTGAAATCCCAACCCAATACGTGGGGTAAAAGGCAGGGGAGGGTAAAATCCTAACTAAATGTGAGATTTAAGACAGGGGGAGGGTAAAATCCTAACTCAATGTGGGGTTAGTGGTAGGGGAGGGTAAAATCCTCGATCAATGTGGGGTTAATGGCAGGGGAGGGTAAAATCCTAAATCAATGTGGGGTAAAAGGCAGGGAAGGGTAAAAAATCCTAACTCAATGTGGGTAAAAGGAAGGAGAGGGTAAAATCCTTTAATCCTAACTCAAAGTGAGATTTAAGTCAGGGGGAGGGTAAAATGCTAACTCAATTTGGGGTTAATGGTAGGGGAGGGTAAAATCCTCGATCAATGTGGGGTTAATGGCAGGGGAGGGTAAAATCCTAAATCAATGTGGGGTTAATGGTAGGGAAAAAATCCTAAATCAAATTAATGGCAGGGAGGGTAAAATCCTAAATCAATGTGAGGGTAAAAGGGGAGGGGTAAAATCCTAACTCAATGGTAGGGTAAAAGGAAGATCAATGTGGGGTAAATCGGCAGAGGAGGGTAACTCAAGTGAGATTTAAGTCAGGGGGAGGGTAAAATGCTAACTCAATTTGGGGTTAATGGCAGGGGAGGGTAAAATCTCGGGGTTTCAGGCGTTGCCTGACCCCCTCAGGCGTTGCCTGACCCCCTCACTACCTCGACTTAAATAAATAAAATTTAAAAATTTAAAATAATGGGTCTGACGACATCAGACAATAAAATCCTAACTCAATGTGGGGTTAATGGCAGGGGAAGGTAAAATCCTCGCTAAATGTGAGATTTAAGTCAGGGGAGGGTAAAATCCTAACTCAATATGGAATTAAAGGCATCAGATATTAAAAATTCTGACCTACTATAACTTACTGTGAGAGACCCCCGGAGAGTATCATGGACAATCCCTCAGCTACGGCACAATCTGGGGAGACTATGGGTACGCAAACTACAAGCGTAACAGTGGCGCTCTAGTGAGTTGCAGGTTCTTCAACCACGCCTACGCTATAGCAGCAACTTACAGAAGAGGTCAGGGAATAATTTCTATAAAACGTGTTATCGATAAGATTCTAAAAGCAACATTCAACAACTCTAATTAGGGCTTAGTTCATATTTAATTTATGGACTCACTAACTCATCGTAATTCAGGATCACCTCAGCTCAATATCACCTAATGCTGACGCCAGTCACCAGGGAAACCCTCAATTCTTCCTCGCTGACTTCCTCAATCCCTCCTTGTTGATTCCCCAATCCCTCCTTGTTGATTCCCCAATCCCTCCTTGTTGATTCCCCAATCCCTCCTTGTTGACTCCCTCAATCCCTCCTTGTTGATTCCCTCAATCCCTCCTTGTTGACTCCCTCAATCCCCCCTTGTTGACTCCCTCAATCCCCCCTTGTTGACTCCCTCAATCCCCCCTTGTTGACTCCCTCAATCCCCCCTTGTTGACTCCCTCAATCCCCCCTTGCGTACCCCCCAATCTCTCCTTGTTGATCCTCCAATCCCTCCTGGTTGACTCCCTCAATCCCTCCTTGTTGATTCCCTCAATCCCTCCTTGTTGATTCCCCAATCCCTCCTTGTTGATTCATCTATCCCTCCTTGTTGACTCCCTCAATCCCCCCTTGTTGACTCCCTCAATCCCCCTCCTTGTTGACTCCCTCAATCCCCCCTTGTTGACTCCCTCAATCCCCCTTGTTGACTCCCTCAATCCCCCTTGTTGACTCCTCAATCCCCCCTTGTTGACTCCCTCAATCCCCCTTGTTGACTCCCTCAATCCCCCTTGTTGACTCCCTCAATCCCCTTGTTGACTCCCTCAACCCCCTTGTTGACTCCCTCAATCCCCCTTGTTGACTCCCTCAATCCCCCTTGTTGTTGACTCCCTCAATCCCCCTTGTTGATCCCCCTTGTTGACTCCCTCAATCCCCCCTTGTTGACTCCCTCAATCCCCCTTGTTGACTCCCTCAATCCCCCCTTGTTGACTCCCTCAATCCCCCCTTGTTGACTCCCTCAATCCCCCTTGTTGACTCCCTCAATCCCCCCTTGTTGACTTCCTCAATCCCCCTTTGTTGACTCCCTCAATCCCCCTTGTTGACTCCCCCCCCTTGTTGACTCCCTCAATCCCCCTTGTTGACTCCCTCAATCCCCCCCTTGTTGACTCCCTCAATCCCCCCTTGTTGACTCCCTCAATCCCCCCTTGTTGACTCCCTCAATCCCCCCCTTGTTGACTCCCTCAATCCCCCTTGTTGACTCCCTCAATCCCCCCTTGTTGACTCCCCTCAATCCCCCCCTTGTTGACTCCCTCAATCCCCCTTGTTGACTCCCTCAATCCCCCCTTGTTGACTCCCTCAATCCCCCCTTGTTGACTCCCTCAATCCCCCTTGTTGACTCCCCTCAATCCCCATTGTTGACTCCCTCAATCCCCCTTGTTGACTCCCTCAATCCCCTTGTTGACTCCCTCAATCCCCCCTTGTTGACTCCCTCAATCCCCCTTGTTGACTCCCTCAATCCCCCCCTTGTTGACTCCCTCAATCCCCCCCCTTGTTGACTCCCTCAATCCCCCCTTGTTGACTCCCTCAATCCCCCTCCTTGTTTATTCCCTTATAAACCCCCCTCCTTGTCTGTGTCAGAGATGGAGTATACCTACTGCAACTCCAGTAAAGTAGTCACGTACAAGGAATGTGAGGCATCCTGCGCGGAGATGAACACGGACAATACAAGAGGGTGGACTCTGGCGGTCATCCCTACTCTCTACCACAATAACCTGCTCACTGATATGCTCAATAAGGACTACCCGGGGATTAAGACGGACGACAAGTTCAACCTGTTCTGGATGGGACTCAAGTTAGTAGTATGGGAGTTCGTTAAAGTGTCTTTAAGAAGACTATAATAAACAATCTTGAAAAGGGGCTGATGCAAGTGAGTGAGGTAGGTGCTGTCCCAATCACTAATCAGTAAGACCCTTCCCATGTCCCAGAGACGAGGACAAAGACATGTACTACACGTGGGCTGACAGCTACACACCCGTTAACTACGGTAGTATGAGCAGAGGGGGCGAGGGAGGCAAGTGGGGGATGATCAACAAGAACAACGGGCAATGGAAAACCAAGAACTCCAGGACATACACGGCTAGGGGGCTATGTAGCAGAGCCAGTGAGTAAAGAGTAAACTCAGTTTTAAAATATTGCACCAATGTAAAATCAATAGAGTACGAAGTAAATTCATTGAAAATTGAAATCAGACCCCCAACAGCCATTACAGTACGCCCTATTAGCTTAAGTAGGTATTGGCTGAAATTACGAGTCATAGTATGGATGACACTCCTCATTGGACCATGACTCCTTTCAAATTCTTCCCCACAGAGAATTGCTGGAACCTGGACTCAGCAGTTAAGAATGGGGTGGTGACATTCAGCAAAGCAGATCTTAGTGCGGGAACCATAGCAACCGTAACGTGTAACCAGGGCTACCAGCTCCATGGTTTCAGTGCTATCACGTGTGTGGAAGGCATATGGGACAAGGAACCACCCATCTGTGCGCCTAACCATACTAACGGTGGGTTGCTCTCCAAGTTTCAAGAATTCAAGGTGGAATAAATTTCAGATTAATAATCAGAATTATTATAATCAGAATTTATCACAGCCCTGTGCATTTCTACTCCCTTCTACATCTCTAAGTTGACGTGCCCGTGTTGTTCTCTTAAAAGTTTCTCCGCCCTAACGACCACTTCTCCCAGGAACGTGTTCCTACGTTGCCAGACTCCGTTCCGGACTCACTCTGAGTCCCTCCCGGACCACCTACAAGACCGGAGACAGGCTCACTGCGCGCTGCTACGTCACGGGCTCCACCTCGACCCACACCTGCAGTGAGAGTGGGGCCCTTACCCCACCCCTGCCCACCTGCCGGGGACCCCGGACCTGCACCGTGGTGCCGGATGATCAGCTGGTGCTGGAACCAGCCGGACAGTTCACATTCCTGGAGGGGGAGGCGCTGACAGTGAGGTGTGCAAACGACTCTTCCAAAACAGGAGTTTTCATGTGCAAGGAAGGGGCGTTCGAAACGCATTTCAAACCCAAGGAGTTCTGTTACAGTGAAGCGAGTCAGGCGACTATTTCTAATGTGGCTATGATGGCAGTGATGCTATTTATAACCCGTAACATCTGAGTAACATCGGCGATGTAAATTAGTGAATTATAAATCAGAGTTTTTAGAAGGATGAATTTTTGTTTGTAAAGACAATTTTGACAGAAAACTGCCGAAAGGAATTTCTAATTAAATTTATGATTTGGCGCGTACATGGAGACTGATTTTTTATAATTTTTTGTGTCATTTTGCGTACGGCTCAGTTGTTCATTCGAATACGGAATTTTAGGAACGATCACGTGTATTTTTACTGCTTTTAAACTTTCTTTGAATAGAATTATCGAAGTTTTACTTAATTCACTCGCTCTCGTATGTTCCTAACCTTGTTTGGGGGTTCGCTGCCCAGCTGCTAGTAGATGTAAGGGGGAGCAACCCTCACTGTCCACACAGTTAACAGTAGCTCCGCACTCCAGAAGGTACTGCACTGTCTCGGTGTCTGCTGCCCTCACAGCATGATGCAGCAGTGTCTGGCCTTCACTGTCAAACTTATCTAGAAACCTGAGGGGGTATTGTTTGATAGACCTTCACTGTCAAACTTATCTAGAAATCTGAGGGGGTATTGTTTGTTAGGCCTTCACTGTCAAACTTATCTAGAAACCTGAAGGGGTATTGTTTGTTAGGCCTTCACTGTCAAACTTATCTAGAAATCTGAGGGGAGAGTTTGATAGACCTTCACTGTCAAAGTCAAACTTATCTAGAAACCTGAGGGGGTATTGTTTGTTAGGCCTTCACTGTCAAACTTATCTAGAAACCTGAGGGGGGATTGTTTGTTAGGCCTTCACTGTCAAACTTATCTAGAAACCTGAGGGGGTATTGTTTGTTAGGCCTTCACTGTCAAACTTATCTAGAAATCTGAGGGGGTATTGTTTGTTAGGCCTTCACTGTCAAACTTATCTAGAAACCTGAGGGGGTATTGTTTTTTAGGCCTTCACTGTCAAACTTATCTAGAAACCTGAGGGGGTATTGTTTGTTAGGCCTTCACTGTCAAACTTATCTAGAAACCTGAGGCGGTATTGTTTGTTAGGCCTTCACTGTCAAACTTATCTAGAAACCTGAGGGGTATTGTTTGTTAGGCCTTCACTGTCAAACTTATCTAGAAACCTGAGGGGTATTGTTTGTTAGGCCTTCACTGTCAAACTTATCTAGAAACCTGAGGGGTATTGTTTGTTAGGCCTTCACTGTCAAACTTATCTAGAAACCTGAGGGGGTATTGTTTGTCTGGCCTTCACTGTCAAACTTATCTAGAAACCTGAGGGGGTATTGTTTGTTAGGCCTTCACTGTCAAACTTATCTAGAAACCTGAGGGGGTATTGTTTGTTAGGCCTTCACTGTCAAACTTATCTAGAAACCTGAGGGGTATTGTTTGTTAGGCCTTCACTGTCAAACTTATCTAGAAACCTGAGGGGGTATTGTTTGTTAGGCCTTCACTGTCAAACTTATCTAGAAACCTGAGGGGTATTGTTTGTTAGGCCTTCACTGTCAAACTTATCTAGAAACCTGAGGGGGTATTGTTTGTTAGGCCTTCACTGTCAAACTTATCTAGAAACCTGAGGGGAGAGTTTGATAGACCTTCACTGTCAAACTTATCTAGAAACCTGAGGGGGTATTGTTTGTTAGGCCTTCACTGTCAAACTTATCTAGAAACCTGAGGGGGTATTGTTTGTTAGGCCTTCACTGTCAAACTTATCTAGAAACCTGAGGGGAGAGTTTGATAGACCTTCACTGTCAAACTTATCTAGAAACCTGAGGGGTATTGTTTGTTAGGCCTTCACTGTCAAACTTATCTAGAAACCTGAGGGGGTATTGTTTGATAGACCTTCACTGTCAAACTTATCTAGAAACCTGAGGGGGTATTGTTTGATAGACCTTCACTGTCGAACTTATCTAGAAACCTGAGGGGGTATTGTTTGTTAGGCCTTCACTGTCGAACTTATCTAGAAATCTGAGGGGGAGTTCGTTAGACCTTCACTGTCAAACTTATCTAGAAATCTATGGTGCCTAAGGTGGAGTTTGTTAGACCTTTACTGTCAAACTGCTTTTTTAAAAGCAGTGTCTGACCATCACTATCAAACTTATCTAAGAATCTGAGGGAGTACATTTATTGAAGGCTGAAGATTACCAAAATACCATTAATAGATTTAGTGTAAACAACCATCCACACGGTCAGCAAACCGTGATACAAAGAACCAGAAGATTTACGTAATTTACAGTGTTTCAGTTTCATATTTTCCCCAATGCGTATGAAATACGTCAATTTAATTAATTAATCCCGCCAAAAGTTGACGCTCCACGTATTAAACTGCTTGATAAAACCACTCTGATGATTTACCATTGTCAATGTCACAAGATATCAGAATTCCCATGTATAACCCCGGAGAGTGAGTGTGAAGGCGTGACATTGATCCAAGGAATCACTTTGGAGGTTTCAAGCAAATAACAGGCTAGTGAGAGTGACGTCATTATCATGATTTAGAATGGTGTGTTGATGATTTCATACTGCCTGTTTTCCCTGTGCGCGGCTTAAAGTAGGGTTGTGCGATATTAAAATTGAGCTGTAATAAGGGTCACAGGGCAAAAACTCGATACGTTGGATTACCAGTGTAGGTATACCAAGGGTTGTGATTCCAATAGCATTAGGTGATTGGGCTCCCAGTCAAATTTTATGGGAGCTTTTGTAACCCCTTGGACGCTTGGTTTGTTGATTCGGTATACCTACATTTGTGAGACACCTTCGACCTTCCGTGAATTCGTTGCGAGTTGCGAATGGAATTTGAATTTTGAACAAGGAAAATTTCTTGAAAACATATATGTCTGCCAACTTTCAACGGCCAACCCTCACATCCTAAAGGGATTTGGTTGACTAAGTCTTAAGTCTTTAAGATCGATGACCCGACTATCTTTATATGCTGAAATAACCATGTTGATGAGGTTACTGCACGTAACCTGATACGAGGGGAATCCTCAGCCAATATTACTCCAGGATTACAGTTATGAAGCGGGACAGGGAATATGACCACTGCTTAGTCACGTAATCCTGTACAGATCATTGTTACATGTGTTCCCGTTCCACTGCGTTAGCGAGTTGGTTGAAACTAGAATAGGTATTTTAAAAACTTACGATTTGCCGCAGTGATCCAGTAGGTTCTGTAGGGTTGACAGGGAGTGGTCCTTGATGGCGTCTATCATGTCCTCAAACGCGTTATCAATGTCTTTCTCCTGGGGGAGACAGTGGGTTAAGAGGGTACTGGGTGCATCACTAACAGGTGTTAGCGACTTCCTAAGAGTAAACTGGCGTCAGAATTTTAAACTTTTACTTTTAGACGTTTCGAGCTGTGCAACCGCCTCGACTTTGGCTCAGGATCGTTATCTTTAGGGCATATAAAAAGGAGAATAATAAACAGAAGAATAAACACAATCATACAGACCTTGGGTGAGAGGGAGAGGGAGATGTCTATGTCATGCCAGAGCTCATTGTAGGCTTCCTGCACCTTGTTACAGGCACCGCACAACGTGTTAACCAGGCACTTTCCACACAGCGGGGTACTACACTTCCTGACGAGAGGGGGCTTGTTAGAGTTGTGGAGTAGTAAGTTCTATGCAAACCAGCAACCGAGAGGGGCGTTAAAGGGTTAAGGGGTAGCGGGTTAGGCACTTAGGCAAAAATACCCACTTCTTGACTCCAATGCCTACCTACCGGGTTGGGGAACGGACTCTAGGTCGGGGGACTCTAGGTCGGGGGACTCTGGGTCGGCGGCGGCAAACCAGGGTGGACTCTGGGTCGGGAGATCACCACAGGGTGGACTCTAGGTCGGGAGCCCCTTTAGTTTATATATACTACCTAAAGCTTTTGTCCTATGCGGGGAATCACTCGGTTAACTCTGATGACAGAGCCCGTATAGAGGGTCCAATCATGTGATCCGCTAGTTTATTGCTGAGACACTGAGGAACTCACGATACAGGGTGTCAGCATGTGATCCGCCGGATCATAGCTGACACTATACCATACCGCTTGTTGGCTGATGGGCTCATATATCTCATGTCATGAAATTAATTATATTACCTATATTGATTACCTTTATCACCATCTAACTTCTTGTAACCCTTTGTATTGAACTACTGAACTCGATATATTCTATGCTGCATTCTTGTTGCCTAATCAGCGTAACATGTAAATAGGGCTCCCGACCTAGAGTCCACCCTGTGGGGATCTCCCGACCCAGAGTCCACCCTGGTTTTCAGCCGCCGACCCAGAGTCCCCCGACCCAGAGTCCCCCGACCTAGAGTCCTATACCCACCTGCTCCAAAGTTTGTAACGAGTCCGATCAATTTCTCACTGAGACCATTATAGCTTATTGTACCCACATTACTTTTGACCAGATTTGAGATTGACTAGATTTGTGATTGACTAGATTTAGAGGTACTGACTACTCTACATACCTCTCGTAGGACTGTATTATGTAATTACAGTCATGCAAATAATTAGGTAGCGAATGACTCTGGAAGGTATAAACGATACTCTGTTCCGGAGTTCTAGTTCCGAGGTACTTGAATCGCAATGTACCTGCGAGCATTGTGTCGCAAACACCCACAATGGGAACCTCCTGTCCACGAAGCCATTTCACTTCAGTCACAGAGCTACAGTCGCGTGGTAGTAGATATACTTGTTGTGTTTTCTTGTAGAAGCCTCTTCGGATTTAACTGTCTTGATGCTGTCAATTGCTTATCCGTGAATCTCTTTTGTTTTTAGTTTTGTCATATTTTCATGATTCATTCCTGATCTAAATCGGTGAACTTAGTCGGGCTTTTGTTTTTTCATACATATCATCGGAATACCCGGAATACCAACGCAGTTCTCACCCACATAACAGTGCATGATGTTCCATCCAGAATGTTTGTGAGATGCTGCACGTTTCATTGGACTCAGTGAATGTGTAGCTCGCAGTAGGGGGCAATATAACTTTCTCCCATTCTATTCATTACGATATATCTCTACTTTATCTAGTGTAACTGTGCATGTGGTTCACACTAATCTCACACGATGGTCGATGTGAAGCACATAAACTACAGCCGAGAGACATATTCAGACTCTCCGAGACCTGGACATTAGCTTCATGTTTACTCCATCTTGTCTGACCCACTCCAGTTTGCAGATCTAGAACTACACAGCAAGAGACAGCATGGAGTGACGGCATGGCCACTGCTTGTAATAGTAAACTGATGACGTATCACAGCCTGAGTTCAGGATATGATGTAGTGATGTGTGTGGGAGAAAGGCAACGTGTCCAGACCCGCACATGTAGTCAACATGTCTTGTGTGACACTTGTCAGAACACCATCTCTAGGAGCATGAAGTACAGTGTCGTATGATAGTATGTGAGTTGATGTGTTTCTGTTGTAGCTCAGTAGAAGCTCAGTAGAAAGTCCGCAATGTTTGGCATCGTCATTTTTCACTATATTGAATGCACTATAATGCTATTGACTGCTCGTCCGAGGAATTTGCTTTCAGTTTCACTGAAACGTTGTGAGATTGACTTGAGCTTTGCTGCTCGTAAAATTGTTTACCATATGATGCATTACATTTACTTGGTTAAACTGAAATAGCAAATACCCAAATAGTTCGTTATTCTGAAACTATAGATCTAAATCCGTTCTGCAGGATTGCACCTAGAAAACTTCCTGTACCCTCCTAACGAGAGGACACTGGAATGTGAAGCTCCCATGATGGATTATCCTCTGACAGCGAGCCGTGAGTAATGAGTTGCTGCTGGATTTCAACCTACACAATCGCTTCTACATGATATCAACAACGCTTTTACCAGCCCCCTCCATTGCTCCACACATAGAATGCAGGGCCCCCGATTTACACTGGTGCTACTTAAACTGCAGTATTAGTTTAAATACGTGATTTAAGTACACCTTTAACCACTCTTTCTTGTGTCATAAGTGCCGTGGTTGTCATGAGCGAGTCATTTACAGTCTGACAAACATAATATAAACACCACTATATTGTGACACATCCATAATTCTGTATTCAAAATCTCATCTCTTCTCGCCATGACTTGCTATGTGAGCCGCTCTCTCGATCTCATAGTTGGCTTTTCTCTCCTTTGTTCGCTAGAAGCACTTTATCGTGTTTATTGTGTATGGGAGTAGCGATGCTCCCATATTCTCATATAATGTTTATCTTAAATCGCACAAGCTGGTACGACACTTTGGTGATGCTTTAATGGATCTGTACTTTGTCATAAACAATCTGTATCACTTATCATTGATAATCATAATGATGCCTTGCTGGTTGCATCTTTAAACTTATATAACACGACTGTTTGGTCGGGAGCACAGTTGTATGTTTGTATGATACCCAGCGTGCTTTCGTGAAATGTTATTGTTGGGGAAGCTGTAGCTTAAAAACCGAATGGGGTCGGGTAGGCCTTGGCTTTTGGGGCTTCCACCCCCCGCCCTTATTGGCATGATGTGTTTTGTAGCCAGGCTTTCCCGACCCCAATATTTGGTTTTATCTTAACTTAACTTACGCTAAGTATCTTTCCAAAGCTCCAATGTTACTATCTTTTCAGCTTGTTTGAACGCTTAGACAGCATTGAGCATGCTCATAACATTATATATGATTGCCTTTTCCAATCCGCCCTAATTCTGAGGTTTGATTGACCATGTGTAGCTGAACTTGTTAATCATCTCACTGTTATATAGAAGGGTCAATCAGACACAATACAGGGGACCCCACCTACCTCCTTACTTGGAGAACGTACATCCTTGACTCACTTACTTGACAACTCACTAATGAGAGTACAATCAGTCAATCCTACATTGTAAAATCCATTCTGAAACAAATATAGATCCAGCTATACTTCTATCTACTTAATCCAGCTAACATGTAATGCTTCTAATGTTATATTATTGCTACTCTTCTGGCAAGTATCGCAATGTAGACACTACAGATCTATGTGTGTGTGAGAGAGGATATTATTGATCTCAATGCATGTAACGAATTTCATGTGTCTTTCCATCTGATTAATTTGCAAGCATATCATCATGATTATTGTTAGAGGACAACACAACGTATTTTCATATTTTTTCCACTTTACATTGCGTTGGTCGCAGCTGTTGTTTTTAAATTTTTCCCTTTTACAGCCTTGTGGCATTTTTTGTAGTTATTTCCGAAATATCATAACGCAAAGTGATATTTGACTTGTGCCAATTTGTAATTGTGATGCCAGATTTAATTGCGGTGACTAATGTGAGATTAATGAAGAATGGAAGCCAGGAAATCAGAAAAATAGTATTGGAAGATGCCAGATGAACTGAAGATCCTAATAGTGAACAGGTTAGTTAATGTTTAGTATTGCAAGTTTTTCATTAAAAGTTTTACTAGAGTTCAAGAGGTCAGGAACAGATTATGCTGATTATTCAAGAGCTCAAATACTGCTCCATTACAGTCAGCGAACAAGAATTGAGGATAACAAAAAGTCGCGGCTGCCACTTGGACTCGAAAAATAAATAAAAATGGAGCCTCACATAAAGATATGGCATGACAAAAATTAAAATCAATGAGAGTCAACTGTCAAGAAAAATAAAACTAATTTTGAACTTCATTCCATCTTAGGGGTTTAATTGCACATATCAAAATTGCTATCACTCCAAATATTATTCCTGAAGCCTTTTTGCATGAGTGGATTTTCAAGCCCACTTCAACTAGATGTAAGTAGTCCGCATCGACTGAAGAGTAACTTTTAATTTTAGCCATTTTCAAACTATTCCATACTCCTGACTTTTATAAGTCTTGTGACAGTGAACTAATTGTGCGTAGGAGACAGAGTGGCTGAAAAAGCTAAATTTCTAAATTGTCTGTTGAGTTGTTTTATCTGGAGACCGACACTTGAGGGTGCGGCTCTCAAGAAAGAGATCTCAACGGCGGAGTTAAGCAGATAAATTGCTACTTTTTGCGTAGGCAGTTTCCGTTATGATCCATTGTAACCATTTGTAATGGTAGAGGATGCTTTCTCGACGAAAATTATAAAAGCTTTCTTTCTCTTTGGGGATATAACATGAGAAAAAGCTTTTATTCGGTATAGAGATGTATAGATATGTAGATAGTGTCCTCTGTCCTGAATACTCAGAGACTTTGGATCATTAAGCATTTGCCTTCAGTTGTTTAGTTAAGCCGCAATTAGCGAGAAAATTGTAAATTTAAAATTTCAAAAAAATATAAATTTGTATTCTAATATTTTCCCAAAAAAGCCCTAAAAACCCATCGAACATTCCATAAAACCCATTCAAAAACTTCCTCCTTTCAATCAAATTGGCAAAATCCCCAGTGTAATCCAGTTACATGGCATTACAGGAGCAGCTTATAGGGGTTGGTGAGGGAACCTGAGGGCCATATTGCCAAGAGTCGACAGGTAGGTATCTAGTAGAAGCTTTACCATGCTAAATACCCCGGCTCCCTTGACACGTCACCATGATGACGATTGTCTCTCTCACCAGAGGCATTGCCTCACTCAGGGCTGTGTGTACTGCGCTATTGTCACCTTCACTTGTTACAATGCCACAGTTTAGGTCGTTTAACGTACATACACTTGTTTAAACGTACTATATTCATCCCCCTTAACCTCCGCTCAAATATAAAACAATTCAGCGTCATCAACTTGTTACTTTGAACTCTGATAATGACTTCATTTCTTACACCTGTTCCTCCAGTGGAGCATGTATATCCGTGTATGAGCATGAGTCTTGAGGGGGAATACAGTAATACAGGGAAGGAAGGAACCATCACACATAACGACCCTTGTAAGGAGAGGATTCATTTGTACACAGAGCCCCTCCAGCGCTTTGTTCTGTGAAGTGAGTCTGTAGTTTGTAGGATCGTGTGATTATCACTGCTTTCTTTTGTTAACTCTGTGTAACATTCCTAAATCTCTGACTTGTTAGCTCGATCGTGTGATTTATTTCTTTATTAGCTTGGATAATTCTGTGATTTTGAGTAGTCAGTTCTTTAGTTCAATTCTTTGCAAAATATGATCCACGGAGAGGAGTGAATTGTCACTTTATCCATCCATCTCGTTTCTCGATGACATGATCGTATCCTCAAGTTTATGAATATGAATAGGAATTCCAGAATCATAAAGCTCTGTAGTATAGATAATATGGAACCAATTGAGCTATTGGTCACATAAATACCCCTATAGTCTTTAATTATCCCGGATCGGAGTTGAATTGAGATTTGCGCTCGGCGCTGTTTAAAAGCTGTTACCGAGACCACCATCCCAAGCTTGATGATACCATGTGATTTTGGAGACAGTTGCTTCCCGGGACAAGTGGAGAACCTAGTGGCACATTTAAGTGAGCACAAGGAGATTAAGCGAGCACAAGGATTAGATTTACAGACCCTTGAGATACAGTAAATTAGCAGTAAGTGGTTGGTACCATAACATGTTTATATTCTCATTAGGGCTAGTACGCTTGTAGAATAAGCGATTGAACGGTTTAAATTCACTCTTTTAGACAATTATAATCATGACTCCCTCAATCGCCAACTATATTTTCCTCATGCTATGTATAATAATTGATGTGGGGAGTGTGGCAGTAACCGATATATTAACTTATTTACGAAATCCATTTGCTGCCACTGACAGGATAAATTGTTCTTGCTCCATATCGCGTGCTTTTGGTCGATATTGCCATATTGCCTACCTAAAGCGGAAACCCTGTGAATGTTTTTCAAAGTTCACTTCCAGATTCCTAATATTTTTCATAGTTTCCCATCGGAAAATTTTCCATAAAAATGAGTATCTACCGCTACGTCACTCATTTCAGTGTTCAACCCAGCCTAATTGCTCGATTAGCGACTATTGGTAATTCCGCCACTTTTCTAATTATCGCACTCCCTAATCCCTTCCACTACAACATGGCAAGCATACCATAAGTAACTACGTAATGACCCACCTGCATCCCACATGAGTTGTTATATGTCAGAAATATGCATCCCTTGAAATGTGAAATTCTTTTACTGTCTTAAATAGTACACTCCTTAAATTCTACAAATCTTAATTTCTACACACCGTAATTTTTACAACACCAAAATTTTAGAAAATTTTGTTAAATTAAAGATTTGTACATCTATACCTATCTTTTCTTTCACTACAATATTAAGGCATTCTATTTTAGTATTTTCTCTCAATACAGGTTCAGAATTTTTCAGCAAAAGCATCACTGCAGACAAAATCAAATTTGATATGATACCTAAACAATTATCAATGGATAACAATTATAGGCATTTCTTCGGCTTTTACATCTTCCTACACATCTTCTATATCTTCCACCTCAAGCCCAATAAAACCATCTTCGATATCTTCGATGTTTTCATCAGGAAACAAGGCCTTCAAAATTTTAGCAGAATCATCGGCCAATCTTTCATCAAACGGAGGCAGTGAAACATTGCAAAGAACATGGTGTTGACTCTAGGATGCTCATAAACCCGTTTGCGAATCTGTATAGCTAGAAAGCCTAGCTATACTTTTGTCTATATTTCATAGATCCCAAATAAATTGAATTCAATGGAAAAATCTACCCTCTTCTTGTTTTCACATCAGTATTTTTGGCTGAAAATTGATGAAACGACGTAAAATTTAGTCCTAGAATTTCCTGATTTTTATAGAAATTTTACTGCCTTAATTAGTACACTTCTTAATAAGTACGTCCTTAATAAATACATATCTTAATTTCTACCACTAAGGTATCCGCCCTGCGCATTGTTTTGCCCCAAATGTACCTACCTACCTACCCACCCATATTATGAAAGGGTCTAGTGAGTTTGGTGCCGTGATGACTAGCTAGTGATACTTTCAATACAGGATTGAGTTGCAAAATTTATGCCTTGCGTGATGAAAATAGGTTGTTAAAATGACTTCGTTGACATAGTTTAAGATGGTAAATTGATTACGTTTAGCTGCGTATTTTTTCGTTCAGACCCCGGATCACTTGCCGTTATGACGTAATACGAGTGTGTACTCTACTCAGCGGGTAGTTGACCTCATCATTCGATCATCACACGTTACACAAAATAGCAGCTGTATTTCATTGAGCGGGAACTTAAACTTTATACGCACTGCTTTTCACGCGGTTTGCACTCGTGTATACATTTCATTTGCTATCTGATTACAGCTGCTTCGGAATGTCACGATCGCTGAGTCGATATTGATTTCCTCCTTTCTTTTGTCCCTTATTTATCTGCACGTTTATTCCACAAACCAATGACCAAATATTCTGAGGTGACCGCCTAAGTTTTCAAAACACGTCATGTGTCCTCTCTTCTTAGCTCATGATCACACCTCGACAGCTCGATTAAACCTCCCCTTAACAACCCCTATTTAAGTCATTACGTCGTGAGAAAACAATTAAAGGGGGTAGGTTATGCCAATATTACGTGTGCTTTGCTGCATGGCGAAACATCATGTAATAGGTGTGGTGTACTAAGGTAACCCTGCCTTGACCTGTACTAATACAACAGTAGTTTAATGACTACTCGAGTTATTTGAGACCCGAGATTCAAACATGATGTCAAGATAGAATTAAGTCTATTAATGTAGATAGACTCGAATGTTGAACGTAATACATTTCTTTTACTTTCTTGGTACAGCAAATCCTTAGCCCAGCACGGCGTTTCATCGGTTCAAATTTCCACGCTTTCAGCAAAAATCAAATCTGATAACTGAATTTGCGGTGAATATACAGGCCTCAGTTGAACTCTGGTTTTCATGTGCAAAGTACATTCGCGGTCTTTTTGCTATTTTGTTCTCTATCTTTCTTTCACAATGTAGCATCATATGATGTATCACATTTTCTTGTGACCATGTTTTTTGTAATATATTTTGACAAAGTATGAATGAAAGCAATTAAGATCTGGTAAGCAAAACACGATACATTGTACATTTTCTCAGCAATGCTGTTCGCTCTTTTTCCGGCCCTCAGTTGCGTCTCACGGCATGTTTAGATTCGAGTAAATGCGAGCACACACGCGCACTAAATGGCCCATTGTGTGCATGCCATTGGCAAAGTAGTTTCCATTACTCACGATATTATATAACGTTGGTTTTCGTTTTAAAGCAAGACTTCGGTAGCTAGCTCTCTCTCCTCACAGATCTCCTATAGCTCAAGCAGCTCTTGACTCAGAGTTTTTACATGTACATATTATTAAATTAATCTCTTGGATTTATTCTTCAAAACATATTGTTAATAATATATTGTGGTTGTACTGTGTATTTTTGTGTGTCTCTCTCATTCAAACAATCGCTTTTCATATAGTTTGAATATATCAGAATATTATGATGTGTTCAGATACGATTCATAATATCATTTAAACTTCAAAGCAATGTTTGGCCTCCTTTTCCCATCGTTTATAGACCCTGGTAACTGTTCTCAGTAACTGGGCGTATCCTCAGTAGCTCCATTATATGTAGCTTTCTAGACTTACCAGATGCGCATTATGTTGGTTTACTGGCTTAGAAGTCACATATTATAGGGACTGTACCATTTTAGTATAAGCAATAGGTTCCTACTGTAATGGTACCCTATCAAAGTATTACCATCCGTCTCCATTACAGAGCTCCAATTGCATGATTTACTATACCTTTTCAACTTAATAAGAAAGCCAATTCCTCTTTTAAAGCTATCATTGGGGATACTAGGAATAACTTTACCTTGAAAATGTACTAAGTTTGCAATTACCAGGACAATAATATGTTCCTCATTAAATAGAATAACATGGGGCCGGTCAGTCATGTGATTCTATCCTACCATGTGATCGCATATACTTTCTAGCCGGTACTGTGAGCTTGAAACAAAAGATAGTTAGCTAATGACTTGCCAACTTTTTGACCATCGTATACGATGATGCATAGTAAATTTAATGGTTTTATTATACGATAGGTTGCGGATATAATGATCCCAGCTTTGAGCTTTTGAACTTTTGTGATATGCTTAGCCCAGGGACCTCAGCACAATTTTCGCCTGAAGTTCTTTAGTCGGTGGTAGTGTAAGTAGATAATTTAGATGTGCTGTAACTATTCTAAGGAATAGGTCAATGGTTCAACAGATAAAACGAAGCAATCATTTAGTTTTGTCCCAATCAAGTTCACAGTTGTATTCATTTGTGCATATTCAATATTTTGTTCATTTAATTATGCTTCATATCTGTGTTTCTCAAAGGCTTACTGAACCATTGACGCTGAAAAACTTTAATTCAAGCTTTGATTTCAACCTCTCAATCAATATCTAATCAACGAATTTTATTTTAAAATCTCCTTCCACACTTAGCTATTTAACTTGAAACCGGTTTTATTAAAAATTCAAGTTCATAAACTCCCGTATTTGGCTTAATCTCTCCATACTGGTTAAGAATACTTGTATCACAATTGCTGTGATTCGCTACAGAGCATTTGAGGTTGCGATGTGTCTTTGTTATTAAATGTCAAAATGTGTTATTCTGACGTTTTTAAGCATCCTGCTGCAGTATAATGAAAACTTCAGCACATTTCGTGAGCGTTTTTTCCTAACTTGATAATGATACCTTATCGGACAATCGGACATAATTATCACGGACTGTTAATATACTCACGTACCTAAAACTTCACGTACGATAATACTCACGCTTGATCCTGCCACTTAAAATTTTCAAATAAAAATTCGAAATTTTTGGCTCGATTTTTCCTATATTTTTTGTCAGTTACTTAGCATGAAAAAGGAGTCTTGCAGGGGCGGTTCACAGTTCACACTGCAATTTGAGTTTGCGCGGCGTATAAACATATTTTCCCTTCATTACATCCCACACTCTACAGTCTCTCGAATGACATCAAACATGTCTGTACGCCGAGCGAACTTACACTGCGCACACAAAAAGGACGCACATACTGCAGTTTGTACTATCGTCTGTCACCATAATTTTCTGAAGAGCTTTATAATAATTTGATTTTGTGCGTTTGAAATTTAACGAGATTAAGTCAAAAAATTTGCGATTGTATCCTAGAAATTTTAAGAGGAAATACTTGACTTTCACGGACCTGAGAATTATAGATATTAGAATAACGGAAGTAATATTCACGCTGGGGTCTCAGCGTGGCTGTTATGTCCGTGATGATTATGTCCGATAAGGTAGGTCAAAGGGGTATAGGACACGAGGTCGGGGGACACGAGGTCGGTGGACGCTAGGTCGGCGACGGAAAATCAGGGTGGACGATAGGTCGGGAAATCCCCACAGGGTGGACACGAGGTCGGCAGCCCTTTCCTATTTTATTTCTTCCCTTTAGTGTGTTGCTCATACGGTAGATCACTCAGTAAAAAATTATCAGGGCACGGTAGAGTTAGTGGGATGTGACAATGTGATCCGGCGTTCCTCTGATCACTTCTGATACAAGCGCGTCACGATATAGCGTGTCTATGTGATCCTCGCTTATGGTTGGATCGTATCATATGAGTTTCATGGAAATGCGTGATTGGAGAATTCTATGTGAATGTGACCCCGTGCTAATCCTACATCCTCCTCACCCACAAGGACTCTGCCATCTACCTGGAGGCTTTCCATTCCCTCACATCCAACTGCCCCATCCTGGACCCCCAAGTGTTGATGCTGGATACTTTGAGCAGGCCCTCAGATCCTCCCTCTCCACCACCTTCCCCTCTGCAGAAGTAGAAGTGGCATCCATCGACGAGGGCAGAGGGGAAGGTGGAGGAGAGGGAACATAGAATTCTCCAATCACGCATTCCCATAAAACTCATATGATACGATCCAATCATAAGCAAGGATCACATAGACAATTAGACACGGTATATCGTGACGCGCTTGTATCAGAAGTGATCAGAGGAACGCCGGATCACATTGTCACATCCCACTAACTCTACCGTGCCCTGATAATGTTATACCGAGTGATCTACCGTATGAGCAACACACTCAAGGGAAGAAATAAAATAGGAAAGTGCTGCCGACCTCGTGTCCACCCTGTGGGGATTTCCCGACCTAACGTCCACCCTGATTTTCCGTCGCCGACCTAGCGTCCACCGACCTCGTGTCCCCCGACCTCGTGTCCGGTTCCCAGGTCAAAGACATGATTAAAGTAACCTCCAACCCTCCAACTTCTTTAGATCATGTAATCGGTCAATCCATTATGAGCTTATAACCCAAGTTCTCCACTTAAAAGGAGTAGGCATATATAATTTCTTTGCCACCACAGAAATTTGAACATCTTTCAAAGTTGAAACGGATGATTTAAGAGCGAGTATACTAGGAACACCTTCCTCTCTGTGTCTCTCTCCTAAACATGTTTGAGTGCCGGTATTTTAATGATATATTCACTATCCTACTCCTCGGACTATTTGTTAAATACGAGAGTGAGAGAACCACTCAGCACTTTATCCCGGTTGTAACTTTGATTACTGAGCATCATATTATGATCCACAGAGCTACTCTCGTGATTCTCATGCTATATTATAATATCACGGAGCTCATACTCCATGGGAGGCACAGAGAGAGAGGGTTTTGTTGAATGGAGCTCTCAGTGGAATGTCAGATATTGTATAATTATACCCAACTAGGAGAAGTGACCACCGCTAAATCATTTAGTTCGTGGCAGTCACAACTCCCCCTGAGTTGCGAGAGCCGAAGGTAATATGTCGACTTTGCTGGCCGTGTCACTTTTAACAAGTTCCAGTACCCATGCTCCACGGTTGATATGTTTCTGTTGAGACGCTGGGTGCACTATCAGTGCTTATCATTTTCAACAGAGAATTTGTAGATCGGAGTTAATTTCTTGAATTACGTTGAAGTTAGGGATCTACTCTCTCTAGCTCGGTTGGTACTGATCGATTTAATCCAGCTATTGTTAGCTCATAAAGCACAGAACAATAGCCTGCTCGAGCTGCCAACACATTAAAGCTGTTCTCACTGATAATTAGCTTGTATAAGTTAATGAATGGCTGTGTATTGTTCTAACATCCCCGTGTTGGAGTATGAGCAGTAGGACCATATGCGAGGGTTGAAGCATAGGTCCGTACTATAATCACAAGTATGTACAATATGTGACACAGTAGGAAACCGTCAGTAGTGGCAGGTATCAAATCTAGTGCTGGGGGCCACTCACCCCCTCCAGCTCCCTCTCAGCTCCCCATGGTAGTGTCTGGTAACCACACTCACACGTCAGCGTGGTCTTCACATATCGCTCCGGGGGGCTCAGTCTCGGCTAATTGGCAGGTTTAACTGAGCCAGGTCCGCGGCCTATATTATTATACCTCTACACGCACACATAATGTCTACATAATAACCTGACGGTGAGCCTATTGTTGATCTTGTAGACTTTAAGTAAACTTACTGTCGATCTTTTCTCATAAGCTATTTAAAGATTTGCCAATGAGCTTTAATAAACGGTAAACGGTTCAAGAGAGAATGCAGCGCCAAGCTATGGTGTATTTTATTTGCTTGTTGTACGATCAGCTCTCTCTCATTTCCTTCCTCTTCCCCAAACTCATTATAGAGCACACGCACTCCTAGTTTCCCTTGTAAAACTTCCGTCTTACTTCTGTGATCCGTCATATATCTCTAGTTGCTCATCCGATATCCGCTTTCTTTTGGGATCCTGTTCATCAGTACTCAGTAGACAATGGGAATCTAGCTAGGTATCCGGTAATGGTCTTCAGAACATAGCTCTGTTAAGTGACGTCATCGGACATCAATTCATCAAAATTCTCCAAATATAGTCATTTCGTGACGTCACAGCACAGTTTTAGCGTTTAGAACATCTAGTGAAGGCCACTCCGGAATTCCATCAGGAATGTGTAGGTAATGGTACCCACACTGATGCAATCATGTTGATTGGTAACCCACTAGGGGAGCCAATAGAGCCACTTTACTCGGACAGCCACTTCAGTTGCTGGTGGTTTCTGGTGGTAGTGCCCTAGTCCCTTCCTCAGTATACCCTGTACAATGCACTCCATTTATACTAAGTGTATACACACCCAGGGTCATGTAATAATGCTATACACCCCATGTAGTGCGGTAATTAAATTTAGTATAGCGATATGCCTCCTCCTTCTCCTCTCTTTAGCTCCTCCTAGCCCTATATTCTTTTGTGGTAAGAACAATGTAAAGAGCAAGCTCCCGGCCGCTCACACCACACTTTCTCTTGGCATTTTAATAAGTTTCTTTCTCGCCACGTCCACACTCTCTCTATGTTGTGTTGCCTTATTGTGTTTATATACTATGGTTGTTGTTGTTGTTACCCCAGGTTTGTGTACATTACACACACTGCGCGCATATATATTCGACAGTCGATAGTACTCATGATGATGTCTCTCTATAATTTGCATATATTACCAGCCTAGTGTTCGTTAGCTCTCCGCATTGTTATGTGTACATACCGCTACTGCACGGAGTTTAGGGGTCTCTTGAGCTGTTTCGAGTGTGGTCCTTGGAGGACAGTTGGGAGTTTCAATATTGCAAAATATTGATTCGATGATGGTCGCATACTTTTGTCTTTAATATGTCTTTAGCAACAGCTGTTATAGCTGTATGTCTTATTTATCTATCCATCAGTATTCTTGAAATTAGCTCATAATAGTTGCATCATAACCTGAATTGGTCTTTTTGAGTGACAGATTCTTCCTAAGACTCCATTATTTGATTGACAGTCATGTGTTGCTGAATAACCAATGATGAACCTCACTGCACTGAATCATCAGATTACATCATACTCCATTGAATAATTAGGAGCTGGAAAGATAATTAAACTTTGTCCCTGCTGAGTGTTGAGGCTGATATTGTTACTTTGAGGACCCCATTGTGACACGCCTCATCAAACACACACGCCCAACAGTGATGCCTGTGTAGTTGGGATATATATTCTTCATCCAGAGTTCGTATGTGATCTCAATTTATCAATTTGTATCAGCTGATATCTTGTACTGAGATGTATTTATCTCTGTTTATCATTTGTGCCAGGATGTATCATACTGCAGCGTCATCATCCATACAACGATCCGTATACTACAGGATGTAGATCTCCATCCATATTCCAAGTTATATCATGTATCAAGACTCATTATCTGACTGTATCGCTGATTCATTATCTTATCCTGTATCTGATTCATTAGCTGACTCATATACCGGTGTATCGTTCCATAATCAGAGTCCGCACATCCCTTTACCGATACATCAGTTGGTGCAGGTTCACTAGGAATCTGCTTCACGTATACTGATGCTCAGGAGATATAATCTACCAGAAGATACTGGTCGTGCTCATTGCTCATACACGTTATATTTCCTGCTCTCCCATCATACGCTGATATACAGCCGGTATATCGAGTGTAGAGCTTCCCAAATAGGGATCTTATTTGGGAGCTTCTCATTGGAAATGGCATACATAAATACTCCACATATTACAGGCTAAAACCTGCTGCATCGGCTTTTCTCTGGCTCGAGTCTCGTTTGTTTGATAATATATTTGAGAAAAGAGTAGGTACTGCAGCTCAAAAACCTTGAAACCATTCGATCTGCTGGTCCCGATAAAGAGCGATCATTGATATGGTTATAGAACTGGCAACAGATTTCAGTGCGACAGCGTATTCGCGATTATCAATATATATGCGAAAGATATAATCGTTGCCAATAAAGCAGGGTTAGGTTCTGCAGTGTATCAAAGCGCCACATCAGAAGTGCACTGGTGTAGCATGTAGCCCACACAACATGAAGCAGCTCTGTGGTTCATGTATTCAGTGTCGCAATGCTTCCAATTTTACTTCATGATGCAAGCTTTCCGCTCATCTATAAATTCGTTTGTGATGCAATAAGAGTTGTAGTAGGTGGGCCATTAAGTGGTTCGATATTGTATCTCTGTGTTCTTACATTTTCCGTGTTGTGGTGATATGGCCGAAGCTATGCGAATGTTTGTTTTCATAATGACTTGAGTCAATCAAATACTTAGGAGAGGCAATCGTCAACTTCGTAGATGTGCTAAGATACGTTCTGGTGATAAGTATGATATTAGAACTCCGCATGAACAATTCGTGGTAATTTGATCAATTCATGTATTTTGACCTTCGATGAGAGAAGCCACATATGTTTTGAAATTGAGAATAATAATGTAGTGTTTTCATTCCACAGTTGTTTTTGAGACATCATGGCCTTAGGCTTAAAACAATAAATAAAGGATTAAAAAACGGGGCTTTTTATGTGCCATTGCAAGTGGTTTTTAATTGCCCCCTTAAAGGGGGAAAATTTTTTCCCCTTTTGTAAATTAATGCATGTATTTTGGGGATGATACTTTAAATTTCCCAAAACAACGAGATATTGCTTTGCCCTCACATAGATTTTTCCCCGTGTGATGATTAAGTGGTTTTAAATAAACCCCAAGTTTTTTAACCGATTACTTTAGAATACTTTTCTTTCTTCGGACTGGTTTCCCCGCTATATTAAAAACAGGGATATTTTGAACCTTGGCAAATGTGCCCAGTAAATTCTTTGTGCGTTCCCCAAATCGATTTTTTGACTTGGACTAATTTCGTTTTTTCAAAATTTCCCCTTTTCCCTTTCGGGTTTTTTTGAATACCTTTCTACTATCCCCTATTATTGGGGAAAACCCTTTCCCTCGTTTTTGGGGGCCTTTTTACTGTATATATTCAAGTATTTACTCCTTAGCAGTTAGAACTATTTCATTCTGAGTCTTGCTTTGGTTATCATATAGTTGTTGAAAAGTTGGCGTCTTTGATTTTGATCCTAACTTGTTTTAGTTTGCCACCTATTCTACCTGATCGGTCAAGTGACCCAAATGATTCCTAACAGCTCGCTCTCCCTCCCCAGGCAATGGAAGAATCAGTCCTGCTCCTATTCTTTCTACCCCTCCTCTCAGCAGCCCGGGTTTGCACAGGAGACATGGTGGGTGGAGGAGGGGACTGTCTGCATCCCCACCTGCACTGCCCACTTCTACCCTAACGATGAGCTGTGTCCCAGCAGGACCATCCCTCGGTGTGTCTGCCCAGAGGGCCTGGTGAAGCTCTCTGACACAGATGATAGGTGTGTGGAGGCACTCTCCAAGGAGTGCAAGGAAGCGAGGAAGAGGTACATGGACGACCCCTCCAAGCAGTTCAAGTTCAGCAGAGAACCTGTGGATGTGACCCTGGAGATCGGGGATTCGGTGACCCTGTCCTGTCTGGTGTCCAATCAGTTCACCATCCAGTACATCTGGTATAAGTTGGATGAGTTGCCTCAGGGGGACACCACTGCCAAGAAGAACCTCTACATGACAGGGACCAGTGAGTTGGTTTTCAGGGACATTACTGCAGATGAAACGGGATTCTACCAGTGCAAAGCAGTGGCTGACAGCAACTTCGTCATGACGAGTGGAGTCGGTCAGGTTAAAGTCAAACACTTCACAACTAACGGTGTTGAAAGGTCCGATGTGAGAGTAACAGTAAATAACCCCATAGTAGAAATCAAATGTGTGGATATGATTTCAGCAGACCCACTACCCGAAATAAGCTGGAGTTTTGAAAATAAAGAGATCAACTTCGAGGACACAAGTTATCTGATGGATCGGAACAAGGCATCCTCAAAGTACGGGACCCTGTACATCCAGAACGTACAGACAGACCACATGGGGAAGTACACATGCATTGGAGAGTCTAACTCAGTGAGCAAGAAAGCAGTGCTAGCAGAGAGACAACTCCTCATCACCGGGTCACAGAACACAGTTAACGGCCCTCCCCGACTGGTGGAGGGAGCTAGTTACGGGGACAAACAGAAGCTGAGGGGACGAGGGAGCATGTACTGCGCGGGATACGGGTACCCTGACCCGGACATCTTCTGGTACAAGGTGGTGGCTATCGGGCAGCAACGTACCATGATAACGGGGTGCAGTGAGAGGCGAGCCTGTGTTTCCCAGGGAGGCAGAATGCTGACCATCACCAACCTACAGGAAGACGACTACGGGGACTACCAGTGTCTGGTTTCTAACGCTGAGCAAACTGTCACAAAGATCTTAGCGCTGTCAAAGGCTCCCAGTTCATACGATGTTACCTTCGAGAGCATCTCAACTCCGGTAAAGATCCTACCCAACAGGTACACGAGTTTCACGCTGACCTGTGTCATTGACACGTCTCAGAACCCTGAGACCTACATGGGGTGGTACCAGAACACGCAGGGTATTGCAGACATGGGGGAGAGGTTCACTCTGAACAGCTCTACCAAGAACGGGCAGAGTAGACAGGTTCTGGTGTTTGACTATCCGACTAACGACGATCACGGAGTCTTCCAATGTCTGGCGTACAACTCTCAGACCTTCAAGCAAGCCACCACAGACGTGTTCGTGTACACCAGCATAGACACCCAGGACGGCTACAACATTGGGGATGACTTTGCAGTGGGTATCTACCATGACCCTGACGCTGGCAAGGAGTACAAGTACTTCAACGAGAGTAAGACGGTAGTTGAAGCGGAGGCCGCGTGTAAAGCCTGGCGGGAGGGGGCTCACCTGCCCTCCATCCTGAGCTATGAAGAGAATGATGAAGTGTTTGATGTGATCATGGCTAACAAGGACTGGAGTGGTGACGCCAGGGCCTGGATAGGGCTCAGTGACGAGTCTAAGGAAGGCATGTGGTTATGGTTTTCAGAGGAAGTGTCTGACAGGTTCTCCTTCTGGTGGAAAGGCAGGCCTGACAACTCCCAATCAGATCGGGACTACGCCTACATGGACGCGTTCAAGTCCGGTCATTGGCTGGACGCGGACAGGTCCACCAAGCTGCCCTTCATCTGCAAACACTACACCGCACAGTGCAGGGACTTGTCCGGACACTCGGGCACAGAGGTCACATTCCAAGCATACCTGAAGCCAGATAACAGCGGGTGTTATCTCAGTAGGTGACAGGGTGAGTGTGCAGTGTGGTGAGAACACTGCCTACCTGGTGTGCGCCCCTAGTGGCAGGTGGCTCCTAGAGGACGCCAGTGTGTGTCCTAAGTTAGAGCACCTCAAGTCCAAGGAGGGGCCAGTTAGTGCAGCAGCTAAGAGACTACATAGTTACCCCACACTCTCCATAGTAACCGTTACCATAGTGATACAGACTCTCTTATCTTATCTGGTCACGTAAGTGTAATGTACCTAGCTGCTTAGGATGTTACCTATTATTTGATCTTAATACTAATATTATCGCTGTTTTTAACATTGGTTTTTATTTCTGTTAAATTTTATATGTGCACAGTAGTCAGTCGATTCAGTGAAAAACGTAGATGCTTTGCAATGAACTTGTTTTATGATTTGATGGCCGTGACTTGAATCATCATTAATCTTCAAAGGTTTTTGATGAAAAGATAAACGGATTAATGTGCAATTTCCTCAATGAAATTTTCAACAATCAACTTTCAAACCCGTTCAACAAATTACTTTGAGTTCACTGAAATAACGACAAATTTTTGGGAAATTTC
Source organism: Beroe forskalii (assembly GCA_011033025.1). Classification (NCBI taxonomy): domain Eukaryota; kingdom Metazoa; phylum Ctenophora; class Nuda; order Beroida; family Beroidae; genus Beroe; species Beroe forskalii. The sequence goes on along the minus strand of WFMF01000088.1, from coordinate 475,970 downwards.
ACATTATACCCGTAAGATCTACAAGATGAAGATATTGAAACAGATATTTGATAATTGATTAATTTGTTTTGACACTAACTGGATAAACCCTTGATATATGATAAATGCTGTTATGTGTAAAACGCTCTTTACTGATTTTAAACGCGGATATATTTACAAATTATTACCCCAGAAACCCTTAAAATGGATCTATCATTTTTCATAAAACGTTCCAAGAAACAGATTCTCCTAATTAATTAAGATCTATACACTGATCAAGATATGCTCATTAAATTTTCTTACTTATCTAGATGTCTTGCCCACTTGACTTAACATTTTGACATATTATGGAGAGTGTGAATGTGATCGTATGTGCTGCAACAGACTGTTTATTATAATCTCCAACAATCGCGTTGGAGCAGATCGTTACCCTGACTGAATATTATTATTACCTTGCTATCAGTAATATTACAGTAAGATTAATTAATATGTTAATTACTGTGTTAATTAATCAGCTATAATACAACACGATGTCCCCTGTATACCACTCTTCTAACGTCAGATTATTGAAGAAGACTCTCAACACTGTGATATCGGGGCATGCGTGTGTGTATTTGTTTTGTATTGAATTTGTACATAAAATCACGTGATATATTTGAGTTGTTTCAAATGTTCAATTTCCCTTTTTTCTTATAATATATGGCATGTTCAATATTATTGGATATGTGATGTTGAATTGGCATTTATTATGTTAAAACTGGTTTATTTTGCGTCTGATACCAATAGCCATTACTAAAAGTTTACTAAAATAAGGCAAACCACAAATCAAGTCTACTAACAAATTCAGTTAATTTTCATGTTATGGTTATACGTCAAAAATTTTCAGGCGGAATTAATTTTCAGGTACTGTCACTGGCAACATCAGTTTACACCAACAATCTGACATCAGTTTACTCTGACACCAGTATACATTGACACCAGTTTACTCTGACACCAGTATGTATTTTAATTTACTCCGACACCACGATCTCGAAATCGAAATAGGAAGGTATAACAAAACGCCGAGAGATCTGCGCACTTGCACGTGGTGTAAGCTCTCAATGGGTGTGAACACATTGGAAACCGAAAAACACTTACTGTATGAGTGTGATCTGTACTCTGGTTTGCGAAACAAACTTGTAACTAAGTTAAACAACGCTCCACAACACAGTCTTGATTCCCACCCACAGCTAAACGTCAACCTGCAGTCACTCAAGGACAATCTAGTCAACCTGTTATCGCCATACTGGTGACCCAGTCAATATGGATCTTAATGCATACAACTTACACCATAACACAAAAAACACAAAACTACATGTACACACAAACATTAAATTCTGAATTAGAAAACGTCGGGCTTACATATAATCACTTGTATCTGTAGCTTTATCTATCGTGCGATGGACAAACGGCACAAATATCTCAGCGATTTGAGAACTTAATACTCTGGTTATTCATTTCAACTAATCAACTAATCAATGATAAATCACTCCACACACCGTGCCATCATACAAACCATTGGAATTAATAAATGTTAAAAAGACCAAATTACAATGTATGCGCAATCAGTGTTTGCGACATATGAGATAAATTTTCACTGCCCATTTACGCTGTACAATATTATCACAGCGATTCACCCAACACGCTTTTTACACAGCAAAGCAGATCACCAGGTACTCAATTAAACTTAATCAACCGTATGCCCCAAGTGTGAAACTCAATATTGTATAATATCGTAAAATATAAAATGAGTGAGCCAGTTAACAAGCTATTGAGTACCTACTGCAATAAGCAAAAACACAACGCTGAGCCAAATAAGCGTATAATGAATGTCTTGATTTTGTCGGGTTTAAGTCGCCATATTCAATGCGAGGTATGCGATTCGAACTAGTAACATTTCAATTGAAATAAAGCAAAATGTTTGTTGTTGTTTTTTCTTTATTATGCTGTTTGTAAAATATGACGGGCAACGATAGTTACCCAATATTTACCTTTAAACCTTGTAAACCTTGTAAACCTTGTAACCAGTTAACATTGACATCAGTTTACTCTGACACCAGTATACATTGACACCAGTTTACTCTGAGACCAGTATGTATTTACTCTGACACCAGTATGTATTTACTCTGACACCAGTATGTTTTTACTCTGACACCAGTATGTTTTTACTCTGACACCAGTTTAGAATTTACATTGACATCAGTTTACTCTGGCACCAGTTTACATTGACATCAGTTTACTCTGACACCAATTTAGACTTTACTTTGGCATCTGTGAACTCTGGCATCACGAGTTCTCGTCTGAAACCATTTCATGATCATTCTGACTCCAAATTTCTCAAAAAGTTTCAAACATAATTTCTTTCAACTAATCTAGCTTTGTAAGTGGTCCTAATTATTCCAGGTAAATTATCAATCTATAAAGACGAAGTTTTTTAGAAGAATTATCTGATAATAAGATAATTTCCATACGGACACCTTTCAGTGCGACACTACACCCAGCGCGCTATGAAAATATACAATTCAACGTCATCAACTTACCACTTGGAGCAAGGCCGATGACGTCATCTTGACCGTCAATTTGTCTTGCGCACATACGAGTGCACAACACAGGTATTGTATACGGATCATGAGTCTTTGAGTACTGTTTTAGTTTTCAGTGTGTTACGAGTTGTTGTTTTTTAAAACACAGTTACGCATATATCATGGTATTTCATTGCAGCGGAGGGGAAAGGACACCATTGTTTTTACTGCACACACACATGAACACACAAACATACAGTAAACACACGTGGGAGAGAAATATGAGGCGAGAACTTGGGTAAACAATAATATAGTCTTGTTATGCACGCGCAAGTGGGTGCAATGACGTCATTATCATATCTCAGAATATTGAATTGATGACGTCAGAACACCATGATATTTCACACTCTGTCAGTAAACTGCTGGTGTTCTAACTATATGGTGGTGCTGCTCACATTTGCTATGTGGAATATAGTACTGCAGTACAAGTATAAATAAACTCATGTAGTAGTAGTACACAGTACTAGCGCTGTCTTATGAGGCCCTGTTAACACACTTTCTCACTTTACTATAATAAACTGCGTTTAAATTGTACGTAAATTCTTCTACTTTTCAATTAGTGTAATTGAATACATTTTCCCTTTGGTTAGTTGAAGTTGTATTCGAAATGTAATAATTTTGTTGGAACTTGGAATGTTTCTCGCGTAGTTCATCTATCAGATTGCTACACTCACGAAAACCATTAAAATATTATTTTGACGCGAACATAGTCCCAACACCAACCAATGCCTGATGGAGACTAAGTTTAGAGCACTTAAGTTATTCATTGCAAGATGAGATTAAATCAAAATGTTCTCGGATGGATATGCAATGAAAAATGCTCTTTTCAACCAACCCAAAAAGGCAAAAGGGAGTTCTCATAAGACAGTAAACTGTAATGGGGATCGGGCCGTAATTCCCCGGGGGCTAGGGGGTTGAAGAACGACTCATCTAAAATTTTCAATAATTTGGAAATCTATCTGGGACACTAAAAATAATAATACCAAAACTTTCTGAGACTCTGGTCTCTGCCCCTGAACTCCCTTGGGGGCTTTCTCTCCATGCCAAAGACTTGCTCACCACACCTCCTACTCTGCGGTTGCTAATAAGCGGGGCGGGGATCGAAATAAGCGTGGGGGGATTTTACCAAGTAAGTGGGTGGACCTGAATTTCTGATGAAACCCAGTTACTCCCTAATTGTTTTTGTTCATGAAATAATTGTAATCTCACTGATTTATGCTTGTCAGACCATCGCTTAGCGGTAGCCAAGTATATAAATATAAGCAAATTTCCGAGAAATATAGGAAAAAAAAAGAATGAAAATAACGAATTCTGGATTGACTTTCTACTAAATACGGTTTAAATTTTCAGATTCGCTTAAACGGGGAGGGTGCTTTTTAAGTGAACCTGGCCGTGACTTTTTCCTTGAAGATTTGTATCGTCTTCCCCCCCCCCCACGCTTATTGGCTACTGCAGAGTAGCCCACGTCTCAGCACACCTCAAGATGATTCACGATAATTTTGTTATGATGGCTCCCTCACCAACAACTCGAAAATCAGATCCTAACAACTTAACAATCGACTCATTAACAGAATATTGATTCTAAAATTAAGAACAACCTAGAACCACCCAAAACCAGTGGTTTTTCGGATCCCTAGCCCAAGAAACCTACACCCCCGGGAGCCATGGACACAGAACGTGAGCACACTGCACTGCATCCATCCCGAACTGAAACCATATTATAGTGTTTTGGTGGAAAATCAAGCTGTTGAGGTATTGTAATTTCAAATTGAAAGTACGTCCTACCTTTGAAGAATGAAGATGCGAATGCCTACCTTTGCATTGAAACCCATTACGCAATGCCTACACCTTCAGCAACGCGTGGATGACTTCAGAAGTGTGACTGTGGATGATGTCACAATAGTTCGCTAATTTGCTTTCCCCTCCAGCCTCACACATGACTGTGACGTCCTCGCATACCCGGGATACCCACACTACCGCTGTAGTGGGATGTATCACAGGTCGCCTACCAATATAATAGCCAGCTAGAAGTCGCGTCATTGCCAAGCGTAACAATAGGGCAGCTTAGCGGCATCAAACGCCTACTGGGCGTACGTGACACAGAGTAGTGATTGAAATTGATCCGTCAGGAAATCATAATAATAGTCTGATTTGATTAGGCTAATTTTCCTACACAAGCCTCGCGTCACAGCTCACAGGGTGTATATTCTTATTATCGTTTGGTATGTGTATTTGCTGAGGCAGGCTATTCTTGTTCCTACTGCGTGCTGCCTGTTAGCTTGTTGTCCTGTAATCAGATCGGTCATCACAACTGCAGAGTGCGGTTTATTTTCCTCGCTTCTACAGTTTCTACCATGAATCATTCTTTGTAACCAAATTGCTTCATACTTTAATTCGTTTTTATTCATTTGTTTCTTTCATTTTTGTTCATTTGTTTCGTGAATTGTTCTCCATTTCACAGAGCGCAGATGAGTCCTTTGAAACGTTATTCTTTGCAGTTCTCACTTCTTGAAACAGCTGTTATCAGCAATTGTCTCGAATGTTTTGAATTACTTTAACTTCACTTCTGTCATTAGTCAGAGGCTCAAGTCACAGGAAACTGCGTAGTTTTCAACGAAAATAATAAGTCCTGTTGCTCACTAAAGTGCTATATTAAAACGGAGCTTTGATCAGGTTACAAACGTACCGTTCTTTTTGAGTTTTTGGAACTCATATTCAGAGCTTTGATTGGATACTTATTTAGTATTTGGCCTTGGATCATAAATGTTTGAGTGGAGATTGGAGAATGCTAGAATGCTGGAAGGATATGGTTTACTGGTTTCAAGCACTTCAACAGTCACAGATTCACAGCTTGTGACCTTCGCAGTATTTTCTGTTCAATTTTCCGGTGGAACAGTTTAACTCACTCAGTTCTTTACTTCCCTATTTGAAGTCAGGCTTGACCTCTAATTCTCCGTTGCAGATTTGACAGCTTTTAGCAGATCTGTTTATAGCGACAATAAGGGAAACCCCCGAGGCAACAACATACTAATATGTTCCATGTTTCCCATAATTCTATAATTATGATAAATTTATGATGCATAAGATTTTTGTTCATAAAGCAAATTCGCTCTATTCAAAGCAAGCTTCTATAAAATGAATTCTCGGTAAATTGAGCGATCTGTCGAGGCCAGTATCACGCCAGTATCGCGCCAGTATCAGGCCAGTACCACGCCAGTAACACGCCAGTATCGCGCCAGTATCACGCGCCAGTATCACGCCAGTAGCGCGCCAGTAGCACGCCAGTTATAGCACGCCAGTAGCGCGAGTAGCACGCCAGTATCGCGCCAGTCGAACCTAGGCCAGGACGCCAGTAACACGCCAGTATATGATCTGATACTGGCGTGCTACTGGCGTCCTGGCTTAAAGTTAGTGTCGACTGGCGCGATACTGGCGTGATACTGGCGCGCTACTGGCGTGATACTGGCGCGATACTGGCGTGCTACTGGCGTGCTACTGGCGCGCAACTGGCGCGCTACTGGCGTGATGCTGGCGCGCTACTGGCGTGATGCTGGCGCGCTACTGGCGTGATGCTGGCGCGATACTGGCGCGATAACGGCGTGAGGTAGGCCTGATACTGGCGCAATACTGGCGTGATACTGGCGTGGTACTGGCCTGATACTGGCGCGATACTGGCGTGATACTGGCCTCGACGGATCGCTCAATTTACCGAATTCTCATATGATTTTGTCAAGAACGCGGAGATTTGCCGACGTAACGTAACTGATTCAAAGACCAGAAACCCATTAATCCTCTGCAATGTCTCCCGCTGCAACTCCCTTTCTCAGGGTCACGTGGTTTGAGGGCAGATCACATGACCAGGAGAGGGCGTTACCTAGCAACTGTGGTGCTTGTCACGTGACTGGGTAAAGTCATGTGACCGTTTAAAGTCACAAATGATTGGATAACGTCTCTCCTGTGATTGGTGTAAGTCGTGGGGTGATTGGGTACGATCAGTGACTGTCAAAATGGGGTTTTCTGACAGGTCAGGTGGGGGTAATATTCATGTCACGTGACACACAAATCACGTGACCAGGACAACGGTAATACACTGAGAATTGGAAGACGGTCACAGATGTATGAAGCTAATTATTTGCTTTCTACAGCAGGCGTGTTCGCGTGAATTGAGCCACTTCATCAATAATTCATACAGGACCGGTTGACACAAATTAGCATAGAGCACTCTACACATTTAGAAGCGGGGGTGTACTACTCACGTTTAATTATGTCTAATTTAAATTCTATCATCAAAATGAGGACACATCAACTTCTGCTATCATAGGTTTCGTCGTATCGTAAATTGTTGTTGTAAGAGAATAACGATTCTGCTTTCATCACATACAATTTATATTGTCTCTTTCTTGTTTCTCTTTTTCTCGTTATGTTGTATGCCCAGAGTGGAACGATTAGAATGAAAAGAGTTTCGGTGTATGTGCCGGCAGTTGTATATATGCGGCATTTCATTATTTTTGGAAACGTTTTGGAATGTTTATCTGTGTGCCGTTGTACGATATTATCCCTCCATATACCAACGTAAGATCTAGCTGCACTATGATGCAATAGCTCATTTAGTCATAAATCGAGTTTTATGCGTCTTTTTGAGTTTTGTGACCCAAGTCAACATCTTTACAATTTAGTTAGATTGTGTTTGAATACCGCAATACCGAACAAGCCCACAAGGTACAGCAGGAGTTCCTGCGTGGTACCTTTTCTGCAGTCTGAGACCTCACCCTAAAACGAGCATTACATATCTATCTCAGCTACACAGATCACTAGTCTGTCAGGGAAAGCTGTGTCTACAAGAAGTAACTGGGAAGCTAGGAGGAGAGAATGCTCAGATCGAGTCTGTTGAGCAAGGAGTTAAACTTAGAACTTAAAAAGAACAAGGATGCACTGATTAGGGAATGCTTAGAGCATACTCATTGAGCTATCGATGGGCCAAAGAGGGTTTAGCCCAACCTGGATGAGATCCACAGAATTCTGGGTTAACTAGGATTAAACCCAACACCTGGGGGTGATTCAAAGAACACTAGGGTTAACTAGGGTTGTAGGGTGGATATAATATGTTCTCTTGAAATGTGGGAGCTCATTGATGATTGACTAATGGTGAGAAGAAAAGCCTTGCTTGTAGTCAGTGTGAAAGCCATGTCTAGTAATTGATGACTCATTAAGCTCAGGGCGAGGGCTGAGGAGTAAAACTGAGAGTGTGAATGTCTGCTCATTACCGAGTGGGTGAGGGAGTGTGCCGATATCAGGGAGGAGGAATGTTTACTCATTACCACCCCTAGGGTATAACAATTACACCTGTAATTATACACACCCTCTACATACCACTGCTTCCCCAGTGGAGGGTTTATAATTGAACTGCTCGTCTAAATAATATATACAGTTCAAACATTTCCCCCTATTATTATAGTGCCTGTGTTAACGGTCGTGTCCAATGAATAGCTGGTTGAGAGTGACGTCATTATCATGAGTTTAAACGCTGAATTGATGACGACACGCTGCTTGTTAGTCGTCCACAGACGCCGCATATTGTAGCTGCTGCTAATATTTTCCGACATGTGTTATTGTTTGAACACGGTGTGTGTATCCTTGTTTAATAAGAATAATATACTAGTAACGTCCAGAAGTTTAGACGTAATATACTTTAGAAAACCTTGCGCACGAAAAACAGGCGATTCAACGCCATCAACGCCCCATTCTGAACCATGATAATGACGTCATCTTCAGCCACTGGCTGCGCGCAGAGTTAGAACGCGTGTATGTTATGAGTATTATTTTATATTGACTCCGCCAGGTCACTGGTCAGTGTGGTAAACTTTCAAATTTCCGTTCTACACGCGATCGAAACTTTATTGTTTTTTGTTGTTGTTCTATACCTGTATACACAGCGTTTAAATAGGTAGTATGTAAGTATGTAGTGGCTTTATGTTGAGAAATAATTTATGCAGGATCAGGCGGGAATTTTGAAATTTTAGGTACGCGAGCTTTTCTTTTGTTGCTTTCTGTTTGTTGTACATTATTGTTCCCCACCGAGTCAATAAGATGGTGCGCTGAATGTATATATCTGCTTGTATTGACGTTGACCAATGACTAAATGATCATACTTTGTTCCATTGGCCATTGAACTAGGATATACCCTCTAAACATTGGGATCAGCGCTTATCATGTTTTTGAATAGTGCTGCCGACCTTGTTTCACTTGTTCTTAGGCTACTCCTTTTAGGCTATTAGGCTATTTACTGTAGGCTACAAGATAGACTCAGTGACTTAATCTCAAAGTGAGGTAAGGGGCGATTCCGTCACTCCTCACGCCATCCATCAACAAGTGAGCACGTCATAGTGTGCATTATTGCAAGACATTTGAGTTTCTGCGGAACTTTCCCCACGTCTCACCTCAACAAATACACTGTATTTCTCACGGGGAGTACACGAATACACGTCTACAATCCCAGAGAAGCAGACACAATGCCACCAACGGCTGGAAAGCTCGCTCAGTCAAACCAGTGCGCACACACACAAAGTGTAGACCTTCTCATGGTGCATGACTAATTCAGCTGCTGTATGTTTTCTTAGTGAACACTGAACTCGTGTCGTCGTGTCACAAAGCCGTCTTCCCTGTTGGTGGCTGTTCTTTTGAATCTTTCAACAAATCTTTCAAATCCTCGTAAGATTCTGGTTTCTTTTTGGTTTCCTTTGCAATGAAAGTTCTGGCCTTCTCTTATAGTGTGACCTTTAAAGTGGCTGGTGATTACACTCATCTTTTGACACGCTAAAAGATAAAAATTGATTTTTTGTCAAGCTACAAGTTTGATTTTTTAGATTTTCTTTTCGGAGGGGTACTTGAAATCTATTTGATCAATCGATAACCGATTGGCATACAGCAGTGTTGAATCTCATTCTTAATCACACTAGAAACTTCCATTATTAAGGGGTCAAATCCTTCAGGGATCCATATTCCGTGCAAAAGTCCTTCAGCAGTCTAGCATCACTGACTGATGACATTCTAATGATCTGGTAAACAAATAGTAATGATACAGTTTATTCCCATGATCCCCGTAGTAATAATCCTGTAGGCGTCAAATTAACCAGTAACTTGTATCAAATCATAGTCGGGAGACTGCAGTTCACACAGCTCAGCCTGATAAACCTGTCACACTGTCACATGAACATACCAGCTTAATATAGCCCTGGTAATACAGAGTTTTAACACGGCATATTCTATTATCCTTGTTCCCAGCCCTGGAGCTGTAAGCGTGCGTGTGTGATTTGACTCAATTACGCCATGTCTGTTCTGAGCTAATACCCCCTAAATTTAGCAGCTGCTGGGTCTTGCAATAATATATGTGCCATGTTTGCCCTAAAGAACGCACTACAGACTTTCAGGACATGTTCAAAGCTGCCCGGGTTGGTTCGGTGTGCTATTGTGCTCGGAGTGTGTTAGTGAAGTAGTGAACTGTGCAACTGAACATGCTGGATTCTCAGAAACACGCGCATTTCCATTGTTCTGAAAGTACTTTTCAAAATATACTACTACTGCTGCTGCTGGTCAGATCAACAAAAGAAACCACCCCCAGAATAGAGCTCGGCAAGACAAGATGCATAATATATAGTCGCACAATGGTCTTCCTGTCGAGTAAGATATCGTTGAGTGACGTCCTACTTGCCCCACCGAAATTCAACCTCCTTTCTCCTCTCCGTTGCAGCATTCATTGGAATTAGTTTTACATCGTTTTCAGGAAGTTTTGCGGAGTAAGAAGTCATGGGGATATCCGCGCAGCTGCGCATAGTGTGTCCGCATGGTCATTGAGATGCGCATTATCCTCCTCTTTCTCCTCCTCCTTTCTAGTAGGCTGTTAGTCCACTAACTGCTCCTGGCAGAATATCAGTGTTCCGGGTGTACAGGGAGTCACTACACGGAGCTCAAACACGGAGCATATATTATATCGGCTACCTATACTGGTTGTTTCCTTTTTCAAGCATATAGCATGGAGTAGGGTGTGTGTGTGGCGCAGCTTACATGCGAGGGAACTGCACTTTGCTTTTGTAGTCCTGCAATGCATCATTTATATTATGTAAATTTGTGTGTTGTCTTTCCATGATCAAATGACATGATTTTGGGTGAGCCGAAAAATGGATCCTTTTTAATATGGTGCTCATGAAAGCATATGTTTGCTTTATTATTAATGATTAATAACCAAGACCATGATAATATGCTCATGATGTGTTTCTGTCATAGCTTAAAACGGTCATTGTAATAGTTATGATTCCTTCAGGCTTCCCAATAAGGAAACAATAATCGTGACTATTTGGCTATTAATTTCATTTATCAATTGTCTATTCCTATGATTGCTAGTGTTTCATATGAACAAGTTACCATATGAAATGACAAGAGATTCCCAAGACCCATTTGCAAGCAATATTCCTCCTAAATCAGGAACGTAGTTATAAAACTCATATGAGTTACTCGAATTCAAAATCGAGTTGTTTCATTGGCCGATCGAAATCATGTGACACAATGGCAACGCTTCATTGGTTAAATCCACCCGAATCCACGGTAGTTACACGATATCCCTGCATGAGGAAATGACGATGGTATAATACTTGCCTCCAGAGATACCTATAATTTATTAATTATCACGTCTAGATTTCATGCGGCAAAATTTTCATGTTTCAATATTTGAAAATATTCGAAATTTAGCTTGAAACTGCAACGCGCATATGTATGACATCAAGCATATCTTATTAAAATAAACGCAGTAAATTTCAAATATCTTAAAATGCTTGTCACTTTTGACATGACTCGCTGCATATATCGAGACTTTGACACATCGATTGCTTGCTTGCTACCAGGGTCATTAAACCCCGGTTTATATAATACACCCCGTCACTTAACGCAGTAGACGGTATTTAAACCATCCATATTGGAAGTTTATTACACACCCCCTACTATAACATACCACACGCGGAGTAAAGCTGTAAAGTTTACACACTATTCCAATAACCGGGATCCCGGACACATTACAGTTTATTAGAGTTCGAGACAGCTTGTAATGAGAGTCAGTTGCTAATATCCACCCAGCTGTGGTAGTGGTGGTGATTGTGCAGTGTAGTGGGGGTATATTGCCTGACAACCCCACACTGACATTTTGCAAATTGCTTTCCCTGCCAAATATTCCCTCCACTCACACACTTCACAACAGACACACACACAGACAGACACACACGCCTATAGACAGCAGACATTAGACAAACATCAATACCAACCCACAGACACTAGACGTAGCGGCCTTATTTCGATAGCTATTAGCTGTTCTACCAGCCAATGCCAGGAATCGAGGGATCCACCAAGTCGAGACTTCGCTGCAATGGGTAGTTTCCCGTTTAACCCTTGCACACAGTTTCACTTGGCTCGGCTTGGCTCAGTGGTTCGTATAGAAGCTCCTGCGATGCAGCCAATTCGTGGGCTAAGATAGATCTCACCCATGTTACGCTCGGAATCGATATCAGGAATCGAACTCTTGATCTTGGGGTACCGTAATCGCTATAACGTCACTTTCACACATACAAACACATAGACAAACACACATACACTTTATAGTTTATACAGCCGGTCAAGTAGTTCTGTCAACGAAAAGTCACCCGTACCTATAGGCATTATTCCCGTTAATGTCTCGAACTCATTTAACCATATAAAGGCTTCGCGAGCGTTGCTTTTGAGAGAAATACCTATCTCTCTTTGAAAGCCACCACTCACATATATAATGCACGCAGCAACTTGGATCTTTTGCTTTATATATTTCTTGCTTTGTATACCTTTGCCTCGTATTCTTTTGCCTCGTGCATATTGTATGTCTTGTATCAATGATGGTGCTTTTTACTTTTTGCCGATTTGTCTATATGTCTGACCATAACAATGATCACTCATCACCAAGTCACCAAATAGCACAATGATGAAAAACTTGTTCTTCTGACCAAACCAATGGGATTTTGTTTCTTTATTCTTCTACATATTCAGCCGCCACAAAAGAAATTTGAGTTTCAGAACCGGTGATGAATCGCAAATTTCCTATACATTTACAAGACATCAAAACATTGAATTTTCCGCTTTACTCCATCCTTCCAATTATACTCTTTCAGCTCTATTCAGGGTTTCCATATCCCATATTACCCCAATCATTGCAAGTCACACTAATCACCCCGCTCTGTTAGTAGGTACAATGTCTCAGCAAACCCCACACTTCCTCATCCTCCTCCTCTCCCTTCTCATGGCATTAGTGCAAGGAGCGGAGTACTGCTCTGGAGATCTTAGGTGGAGAGAGGACGCCCCTATCTGCGTATCTACCTGTCCTCAGAGATACTACTACCAGGTAATGGGCGGCAGTGAGTTCGTGGGTAGTGAGTGTGATGGGTGGCAGTGAGTTAATGGGCAGTGAGTTTGGTGGGTGACAATGAGTGTGGTGGGTGACATTGAGTGTGGTGGGTGACAATGAGTCGGCAGTGAGTGTAGTGGGGAGTGAAAGGGTATAGTTTCTACAGTTATAACTCCTTCCCACAACCCAGGATTGTCCTAACAGAACTATGGGTAGATGCGTGTGGTGGGTGAAAATGACAAACCCCGTGGCAGTGAAGAGGGCAGTGAGACAGTGTATTGAACAGTGAGTGAGGCGGGTGACAGTGTAATGGCTGGCAGTGCAGTCGGCAGTGAGTGTAGTGGGGAGTGAAAGGGTATAGTTTCTACAGTTCTAACTCGAACTATGGGTAGATGCAAACCCGTCCTGAAGAGAATGTGTCAAGGCTGACGTATGCGAGCCACCTGACTGGTTCAAACTCGGACCAACCGGACTCAAAAACTTCAAGTTCAAAACGGTAAGGAATTCTTTTGTTTCTTGGATTGATCATATTTGATCAATGATGTTGAACTAAAAAAGCGCGCATTTGATAAAGTGGACAAATTCAGCACTCTAAACCGCGACGTGCCATTAACTAAAACGATTATCAATCTGTCAGCAGTTGACATATTGGCGTGTCTTAATGTTCACAGAATAAGAAGATAGGAAGTCTCCTAGAAGCTCATCAGACATCCATTAAATAACTCTAATTAATTCTGACTAATTGAGGATATATCAGCAACCCTTACTTCGAGATCAATAAATTCCTATATAAGGACCTATAACCATACACTCGTAAACCGCTCCACTCTTGAAACCAACCCTAGAGTTATGAAACCCCCCATTCTCACAACCCCTGCTCAACCCCTGGTTACCCCTCTTACAGGAGCCACAGAACCAGGAGCTAGTAGTTGGGGATACCCTGACCCTGTCCTGTAGAGTGAACGCAGAGAAACCCGTGCAGTATTACTGGTACAAGCTGCCCAGCTTACCCTCAGGGGACATGACAAGCGATGATAACCTCTACCTGGCAGGTATAAAATACTTCTGCTAAGTACTTGGAGAATCAGGGACCAACCACCATTCAATGACATCGGTTAAATGGAATGGTTCAATATTTTAAACCTTTAATTTTATCTTGGAAATGTGCACTGCAATAGTAATGGATTCCAAACCTTGCTAACACCATCTGCACTCCTGAATCCTGATTGAGATAGAAACCCTCACACCCCTCTAATGCGTGTGATTCAGGTACTACAAAGATCACGATATCGAACATCAGAGTGAGTGATTCCGGGTTCTACCAGTGCAAAGCCAAGTCTCAGGACGGTTACTCGTTACTCAGCAAAGTGGGGGAAGTGAAGATCAAACACACCAGTTTTGAGAATATCTTCGTCTCATCGGAGGGTGTGGTTACCAACAAAGGTTTCTTTTTTCAAACTCCTCGTTAATCCCATTAATCCCAATTATAGTTTTCAGCTCCTTTTCCTCAGAGAGCTCATTCACCAACAAATAAAGGTTTCTTTCAAACTTCATTGAGTTCACAATCTCAATTCGATGATCATTTACAGTGGAAAATAATTGGTTGCAGAGAGTAAAGGATGGTTCACTTTTCGATCACGAAACTGCGTTTATCACTACTTGGGTAGGCTTGGCAACAATTATCAACCGAATTATCATATTTTCTTCACCCCATTAGACGCATCGGAAACTAGAGCGATGTGCCGGTGTTTCCCTTGTTATCGTGAGAATTGGCTGTTTGGCTGTTAGATACCGGATAAACGGATCGCAGTGTGTGCTTCACGAGCTGGCACGGAACTCTGGCCAGCTCCCTGCAAGGATATAGGGATGCAAATTGGTCACGTAATATATTGCTGGTACATATCCACATATCATCTTATCATGTACTGGAGAGAATGGAGATCATAGTGTATGCTGAACATTTTACTAGCATCCTGATGCACGATGCATCATGTTCAACTGGGTTGGGCAGATAGTTAGTCAGCCGTGTAGAAGTTACTCTCTTTCCACAACGAGTGTACTAAACATATACCAAACCCACAATAATATGTGCCTCTTCCAGCAGGAGGGAAGGACATGAGCTGCTTCACTGCTAGCAGGAACTTCCCGTTTCCAGGTATTCGTCAGAATTCCGCTGCTCATCATTCCTCAGAATTCACTAACTGACTCCCTCCTCAGCTCGAGCAATACTCAAGTGTAACAAGGCAAGTGAGTCGTACCCCCGAGCTAAGATTACCTGGACTAAGAACGGTAAGCGGATCAGTGAACCGGACATCTTCATGAACAGCAAGGAGGGAAGCGAGAACTACGGGGACCTCTACATCATCAACGTCAAGGAGACCCACGCAGGTATGATAAGGACTTTCAGCCATTTGATGGATCTCAAAAAATCTCAAGAAATCTGAGTGCAAAAAAGTGGGATAGTGTCTCATACAAAATGATATTTTACAGTTTGTCAGCTCCCCAGAATTGCAGACCGACACCCTAAACCCCTCTTTCAGGCGTGTACAAGTGTATAGCTGAAGTTGAGGACGATGACGTGGGCGGTGAGTTCGTGTTATCTCAGATAACGTTCAAGATACAGGGCTCACAGAACCAGGTGAACACGTCCCCCATAGCCCTGGAGGAAGCCAGCTACGGAGACAAAGTCAGAGTGGGAGAGACGGGGGTCCTCTACTGCGGAGCATACGGGTAAGTGGAGTGTGGGAGAGTGGAGTGGTGGGGATTGGGAGTGGAGGGGGAGTGAGAGAGTGGAGGAAGTGGGAGAGATGAGTCGGGGAGTGGGGCGTTGATACTTGGGAAAGGTAGCTGGGTAGAGTTCAATGTCGGGAAGGGAGTGTGAGTGTATGAGAAGGGGTCGGGGTCTGAGAAAGAGAGGGTCTGTGAGAATTCGATTGAGAAGTTCACTGACACTGAGAGCAATGATTTCATGCGTCGTTTGTATGTAAATTCCTAATGAACAAAGCTTTGACGGAGTGACGGACAAGATAGTGAAGGAAATTACGCACACATAGTCGGTAGCCACAGTAATCAAGTACCGTGAATCTGAATAAAGTAGAAATAGATTGAGGACAGCGGAAATCATGCTGCCAGAACCAAATAATAAGCTCAGAAATAGTTTATGAAGGAGCAAATTTAGCATTATTCGTGGGTTACTTTTAGTAATGCTGGAGCGGGCAAGTTTTGATTATTATGATTTGCTCTCTTGATGATTTGATGAAGGAAATTATACTGAACGTTGAATTAAGCATTGATTCACGCCAAGAGCAGTCTTCCGAAATCACAATGCTATGCCCAAATTCGATTGAATTTGATTTTGCTTTGGTCAATCGTAAATTGGTTTAAATTCACATTTTTCCGTTATCATAAACTCAGCATTGATTTAAATCGAACGACGTCTGCCACAGATTTATGAAGAGATGCTATCGGAAATAGCCTCGATGCTAGCCATGCCCGTCCTTTACCTTTAGATCTTGAATTTCAAATGAAAAACAGTAAACACACCGTTCTTTCAAACGCTACAATGCAGACGGAGTCAACAACGTATCAGAAAGCACTCGCATAGAACTGATCGTAATCTGCACGTGCAGAATACCTGTATCCATAGCAACGGAGCGACTTAGCCCGGTTCAGCCTTCGTTTCTCTTGATATTTTCTTGGCAAGCTCAAATTTAATTGTGTACGGAAGCACAGACATACATTATTCACGTGCTCTTACGAAATTATATATAAGATTAGGTTGTACGAAGTGGGATTTGAGAGGAGACAATACACACCTAGCCTAAGCTACTTCGTGCCTATCCATATCACCCCTCGTCCATTTAACGTGTCCATCACCACGGGTACCCTGAAGCTGAGTACACGTGGGCTAAAGCCACCTCCATCCAGCAAACCTCCGGTATAATCGGATGTGGGGAGAAGACCTGTGTCGAGGACTACGGCCGGAGACTCGTCGTGCACAACGTGGGTCAAACGGACTTCGGAGGGTACTTCTGTCAGGTGAAGAACTCGGAGGGACTCAACTCACTGGTCCTGAATCTGGAGGAGAAACCTCAGAGTTACGACATCAACTTCCTGGGCATCTCACCCTCCCACACCATCACCCCCAACAGATACGAGCCTTTCAACCTGACGTGCAGTGTGGACAGAGCTTCTACTAACGATGTGAGTCATCAATTCCCGAGATTCATCGCTGGATTTTAAGTCAAATGTGCAATGTTTTTGCAACACTAAATCATATAGGAAGCAGCTTGAGTCCAACATAAGACACTCCCCGTGTTTTGAAACTTTTTATGAATCTACTTATCTATCCATCCCCAGGTGTACATAGGGTGGTACAAGGACGGCATGAGTGTGTCAGGCAGTTCCCGGATCCACACAGAAGACAACGTGACGCCCAACTCCCGGATCCGGAAGCTGGTCTTCCTCCACCCGACTGACAACGACCCGGGACTCTACCAGTGTCTGGCGTACAACAGCGAGCAGTTCGTGCAGGCCAGCACTGATGTGGTCCTCAACAGATTCGAGGAGAGGAGAGAGGGAGAGGAAACGGAGGGAACTTGGAACCCGGACTCTAGCTACGAGCTGAAACTATTCCATGAGATCGTAGAGGTACGGGTTGTAGGAACCAGAATTTACCTAGTTACGTAATGTACGTGCTGTTTTGTCGCGTAAAGTGTGTGTTTCACCAGCTTCATGGTACACTATAAACTCACAACATATTAGAGGATGGTATTAAAGAAATGTCGCTAGCTGCTCACAGACAAATTTAACGAACTTTTCACCAAGTTCCTCAACCAACCATCCCCAGCTTGACTACGCCGCCAACTCGTGTACACAGTGGAAGGAAGGAGCGCAACTGGTATCCATCCTGGATAACGAACAGAACGACGAAGTCTTTCGACTGCTACAGGAAAATAGCATCGACAAAGCATGGATAGGTACTTGATTGAAAATCAAGTACTTGATTAAAAATCTACCTTTTTCCTGTGTATTTACATGGAGGTTCATATAGTCTTGGCCCCTTTTACTTTTTTGGTAGTTCGTGAAGTCCGACAGATTTTCCGCAGCTAAATGAACTTAACCAGACCCTATCTGATCCAGTGAATAAGCAGCATGTCTTTGACCCGGGCTATCCCATCCCAGGCCTGACTGACGAGAGCAGGAAGGGAAGTGGCAGTGGCTCACCATGGAGGACAGCACTCGGTACAGCAACTGGAAACTGAACGAGCCTGATGAAGGGGGACGGACAGGCAGTGATTACGCTGTCATGGATGTAGCCATGGCTGGAAAGTTTCCGAGACATCGAGTGTTCCCAATCAGGGGGCAGACGACTAGAAGTATCAGTTCCATAGGGCCTCAGCAAAATCCCAGTTCATCGTGCTAAGATTGTTATGAATTTTGGAAAATAGAAGTTCCCGCATGTAAATCAGTACCGGTCTATTTAACCCTAACTCCTGCTCCTAGGAAAGTGGGAGGACATGAGTAACTCGGGCACGGCGTTCCCCTACGTGTGCAAGTACTACAACGCCTCCTGCCCTAAGGTGGAGGACTCCCCGGGTTTCAGCGACTTCCCTGTCAAGTACGACGCTGCTGCCAGTGAGTGGTATTCTAAAAACTTTAAAGAAGTGTATTCACGTCATGATTAGCTTGCTTATACATCTTGAGTTCTTAATATTATCTTAATATCGATCATTTTTATGCTAATAACATCTTAATCGATCATTTCTACTCACTTAATTCAACATATTAAATACCGACTGAGGTGTGTAATCGAATTTGAATAGCCTTAATTCCGTGTGTGTTTAAATAAGTTATGGCCTCTGCTCTCACTGCAAGTCTAGTGAGCTGTGTGTTGTTACTGAGTACTCCGGGTACAGTAACATTACATCTAATAAACGTCACCATGGCAACCTCGCATTCCTACCTTGTCACTACCATCCATCCAGCTACATGGATTATAATAAAACAGGGCAAATTACCGGCATACATTGTATTTATTTGGGAAGAAGATTTAGCAATCATAACAGGAAACCTATAGGTGTAATTACAATCCATTACTCAAATGGTGAATTATCAGCGGACAGTAATTTTGGTAAATGGTTTCTCTCTCCTCTCCCTCCCCACATTTTATTCCACTTCGTCCAGCTCACAAGATTGGGGAATTCGTCAATCTGCCATGACATATTCTTTCTCCCCTACCACACCAATTTCATAGCAAGTCTCTCCCAATCACCCCATTGACATGTGAAGTCACTCCCCTTGCACCCCCTCCGATAACCTTCACCCCGCCCCCTCAGAGTCATCGTACCACGTGTTCGAGGAAGCCAAAGTGACGTGTAAGTCCGGGCAGACTGTGACGGTGGTGTGTGGGAGCGCGGGGAGGTGGGAGTTCCAGGAGGGGGCGGGCTGCCAGCCCATGAAGCTGGTGGGGGGCGCCGCCCCCTCCAGAGCAGGGGGACTACTCCTCTCACTCAGCCTACTCCTACTCATACTCAGGTAATGGGGAGAGTTTAGTATATTCAGGGCAGCTTCCGAAAATTAATCGAAACTATTGTGGATGAGAGTCTCTATCTTTCAGCTTCTCAGGCAAAATGGCCAAGATATTGTGATTTTAAATACTTGAAATCATATGAAGTACATCTGTGTACTCCTAGATAAAATAATACATTCTCTATCCTCACAACATGCAATACTCAGGTAATAATACCCTCCTACACCACTACATATATCAGATAAAACCCAGACTACGCGACATTACGTGACCCAGAAAGAAGATATGCCCGCAATGCCCTGACATATATCCTAGTGGAGGGGTTCAGAAAGGAGTTGTTCCAACAGCGGTCATCTTATTATGAAAAAATCGTGTTGCTCAGCAACGATCGTGTTGCTCAGTAACGATCATGTTGCTCAGAAACGATTTAGGACGATGTTGCTGTCGTGGGAGAGCAAGTTTAAGCGAAACACCGGAGTTCAGAGATTCGGAGAATGCAGCACGTATTTTTGGGATGATGGAATTGGTCATTGGGGCAGCAAATTTTACAGAAAAATCTAACAAGACAGACTGTTTCGGATGCGATTTAAAATGAAGGAAACAAGAATATCCACATGGTTTCGGCTCATGACTTCCAAAGTATTTCAAGAGGTTTCGATACTTTCAGACTTGTTGACCTGACAGAAGGCATTTGGATGCACGAACACCAAGCTTTTTATGTGTTTGATATGAACATAAATTATGAATGACATGACGCTTTTATTCTTGTTTTGATAGCCCTATATTTATAAAATTTGACTCGTAATGTGAGAAAAGTTAGATTAATTGCGATGAAGTGCGATGATAATTTCGAATATTTGATACGTGGTCAATAATTTAAGACAGTAGATACAGTAAACTTCGTGTATCGGATCGGACTTTAGATCTAAGATTTCTAACTAGAAGTAACTTGCTGCTATCCATTAAACCACCAAAAAAGGAATAAGTTATGACTAGATAAACCAGATTCCTCATAGCAATATATGTAGCTACCTATGGAAGGAATTCCAAGATTGCATTTGTAAACTTGTCAATTCGATACAAAATGTTTTTATTTTATTGTTTTTAATTGATAATATAATATACATTTACATGTTTATAATATTTCGAGACAAACCGACACTATGTTCAATGGAGGTCAGTTAGAATGGTACATAGAGTTTGAACGCAAATTTTCGGAATCGTTGGTTCTTCTAAAGATGATAATTACTAAGAACGAATCATTTCAATGAGTCAATTAAGACAATAAGTTGATTTAATTGACGAGACTTGCGTTTATTATTAAATAATTCTAATTCTGTTTTACACAATATATTTTATGTAAATTATGCTGAGCTCTTGTTCTTGAAATTAATTTATTTTTGACCGTTAAAATGTTTTATATGGCCCCAAAACACGGTGTTTTCTTACTTCTTTCTTTCTTTAACAGATGATCACGAATAATACTAAGAAGAAATATTATTCGAAACCTTGGGTTTTTGAAACATTATCAGTTAAATTACAGTGGGGAGTTTAAAAACATTTAATCATCTCAAATGAATGGTCTACAATGAGATATCTGAATATACCAGAAGTGTACACACAGTTTTCTATTCATTCATTCCGCGGCCTAAATACATTCCACCACAAGAAGGGTATCTTGTCAGACCCATTATCAGCTTAACGGGTCTGACAACGGCGAACGGTCTACAGAACGGGAACTCCCCAACATTACCGTAAAGTCTCACGTAAGCACGTAATAGACACTATACTCAGCTGCTGTAGAACCTAATTACCGGAAACAGGCTTTCCAGTTCACAGAATATTTTGCAGGTTTGGATTGTAAATTTTCAGAATCACTTTAGCGGGAGGGTTCTTAATAAAGGTAATGTGTAACTGGTTATGAAGACTGAAGTTTTTCTATTACATTGCAATCGTCCCGTAATTAATAATTAAGTTCCATAGAGTGGTATCAAAGCATTGACAGTGAAATTTCTTATAAGACCCCCATCAGCAACTGGGTCAGTGTCAAAAGTGTGTACAAGACTGGGGTATAAGTAGGCAACTTTCAGGAGAACACTTTCCGATGGAGACACTCCTACCTTCGCAAAATGACGAAAATTCATTTACCTGAGTACCTGTGATTGGTTTATCAATGGTATCAGAAACGTAGTTCTGTAGTGAATAGCTGTCAATTTGCTAGGGATTACCCTTGCGAAGTGACCTGTGACAGCTAGGGCAATTCAACTGCCTACGCGGTTGAAGCCATGCGCAGCTTAAACAGTTAAAAGGGGTCGGGTAGTAATCAAGATTCGACACAACTGAGCAACTCATGTTCTGATGTCTTGTACATTTGAAACTCCCTAGGGGCCATCCATTAATTACGTTCGCTTTTTTCTCCGAATTTCAGACCCCCCTTCGCACTTGTTACAAATTCAAACCCTCCCCCCCCCCCCCCCCTTATTGAACGTTCGCAATAATATTTAGAAAATTGATGAAGATCATGTTACCATTACTATAGCATTAGCTGAACAAACACTGGTGATGGTGTTCAGTTTAACCGAAATCACATTCCATGCCTTGACAGTGACTGAGACTTATTTTCACAAAATTCCACTTATGAACTATCCTGTGTAAATGATAGTGATATGAAATGCATAAAATGTTCAATCAATCGTCGAAAAATCACAAATTTTCGCACATCAATTTGTAACGTTACACCCTCTCAAAACCCCCCTCCCCCCATGTTCGCACATGTTACAAATTTGAAAACCCCTCCCCCCCCCCCCCCTAAGTTGCGAACGTAATTTATGGATCGCCCCCTAGTTCCTTCGGACAGACGTGTTGTAGTGAGTGTATCAGTATGGTTCATGCCATTCATGTTTCGTGTATGTTCTAGAATTAGAAACATGAAACATGACTCCATAGTCCATTCACTGTATTCACCATATTGATTTTATGCTTCTAATGTCTATGCGAAACAAATCAAATCCACATACCTGCAAAATATCTTCTTCTTCTTGAACATGATCTTCAGTTGGTTATTATCGACTCCAATATCGGCATCGCAATCAGTACAGGTCGTACATCTGCAGTCTTTCTTCGGTTCACAGCACTTCGCACAGCAGTCCGACGACATTTCCTACATGAGAAGAGAAAAGTTAGAATATTGTAAAAAAAACAAGAATTGCGCCTGCACCGACACAATTGTTGTTGTTCCCGTAGGCCGTATGCAGGCGCTTAATTTCCCTCCCCCGCGATGCTTGATGTAACCTTAGCATCATAATACAAAACGCAGTCGTAGTAAGAGTATAAATACTGTTCCGATGCACGTGCTGCGCGACCACCGAGAACACGAATTGGCACGTGCCATTTCTTCTAAAATTCTTGCGCGCGCGTTCGTTGTTGCACTCAGTTCGTTGTAGATTTCGCGCCATTTTGTTGAATTGGTTTACGTTTCGCATCAAATTGTGTCAGCGTTTATTCACGCAATGTATTTTCTTGAATGTTTATACCAAGTTGATATCACTTTTTATCTGACTTTCAAATTTCGTGCATGTGTTTTCTGTTTCAATGCTGTCTCTTGTTCCAAAAAGCAATATTTGTCTTTCACAGCGAAAAGTATTTCTCAAACTTTTATAGTCGAATCAAACTTTTATAGTCGAATCCAGCAGAAACTCTAAAGGTTATGCATTTGGTACTAATTCTAGAACAAAACCGAAGCCTTTCCCTCAAATCTACCGCCCAACTCACACCTAAGATTTTAACTTTTTAAGACACGAATTCTTCAACAGCCTAATCAAATTTAGAAATTTTCACAATTTAATTTTGGAGTTCGAGCATGTGGCACGGATGGGCCAGATCAACCTACAAGATTTATACTTTTGACAACTGACAGCTCCATGAATTAAGAAATTCGTTATTTTGAAGATTTATGTGACATGGGGACGGAGGGACGGAGGGAGGGAGGGAGGGACATTTTCGCGACTGATATTATAAAGGAGCAATCCGGGCACTTTCCAGAAATTACAGTAGTTGTATTGCAAAACTGGACCTGATATACGCATATCCTATTTCTCACCTTCCCAAACCACGATCTCTGCCAACCCTCTCATTTGCCTTTTTGTATTCACAAAAAGGCCAATGGGGAGGGAAAAATGATTCCGCGAAGTGGATCCACATTTGGGACATTTTGCGCGGCGCGCAAAATGTCACTTTTCTGCGTGCGCCGTACAAATTGTTCTAAGTCCAACGAATTTAGGCGACTATCTTATTTTCATAAATACAACCGATATCGTTTTTTTAATTATTATGCCGTAGACGAATCTCCAAAATTTCCAACACTCGTAACAAAATGTGACAGAGTTGAAATCCGTGTTTTTGGGTCCATTTTTGGTGTTCTGGTGGTGTTAAATGACTAAGTACGATGGCAGATGGTCACTATCTGAGCCGTTTTGGATTCAGTGAGTGATGACACAGTTATAAATAATGACATCGGGATGGCAGGGAAACATGTTTCCAAATTTGTTCGAGGTAATAGCTAAAACCGCTTAGTTAGTACTTTAGTAACAGAAATTTATCTAAGCATGATTTTGATTGAAAATTTTTAATCTATATTGCGATTTTGACAATGAATACTTGATAGGTAAAAATCAGTCATCACAGACAAAAAAGCGACATTTTAGGCTGGCAATTTATATTTGCTTCTTCATCATTCGGTTTATGTCTTTATGTGCCTACAAAATTTGGGAGTTTATGAATCCCCCAAATTACTGGCAAATCACTGGCCTGTGCTAATAATCTACCGACTTAAAATAGAGAGATAAGTGGTTCCTTGGGCTGTTTCAATGGTATGACAGGATAGTACAAGGTCATCAGACATTGTTTGAACCATTTGAACCACCAATGCGAACAAAACTGTCATTTGCACTTTTGAAGAGTGTGCTGGTGTCAGTAAGAGGATCTCGGGGCAAGTCCTCTCGTGAGCACGAATTGCCGATTTCCGATATTTCGTTCAATCTTATTCCAGATGGGCTGAGAGGAGATGTTTCCTTTTCATAATCTGATTTGCCTGAAAGCTTCAGCATCCATTTCTGCTTTTGGCTTTTGATTAATATCGAATGTTTATGTCAATGTAATTTTATATTTTGACATCAAAATTCTATTTTGGGGTCGATTTTCAAGAGATGGTGGCGCAGTGACACCGTGACACAAATTTCAGAAATGCTCCAAAAATATAATTTTTGAATAGAAATTTTGATTGATTAAATTTTGATTACATCGGTTTGGTCGACCAAAATTTCGATTCTTGCCTGAAAATACAGTGTCAACCTGAAAATCCAAAAATGTGTGTGCCATAACCGACGAAGAACCGGTAGTTTGGCTAAATGGTGATTCATATCTTCTAGTTATGATCCAACTGAGAAGCCTGCGAAATTTAAGGCAGAATGGACAATCTAAATCTTATCTGTAAAATCACATAAGTCGATTCCTTGTTTAACATGCCGTACAGCAAGGATCTACACTGAGTTTTCCATGGTTAGCCACTTAGACACCCACTACTAACTTACTAAGACATAAGTTGTATTTATACCCTCTGTATAATGGAAATGTTTCCTTGCGTGGCAATGTGACCTTTATCGTTATCACGTCATATCAAAATGAGAGGATTTAGCCTATCAACATCTCCTAGGGCCAGGCACTAGGGACCATTATAGTTACCGCCAATCACGTGGTGTATCCGCTGGTGATACACTCGGACGTACCTCCCTTGTTGGCATATTCTGTGTATCATGATCACAGTGTTAAAATGCTTTAAATAATCAAATTGTACAAGTGGATATATTAAATTATTACAATCATGCGAGTCAAAGTTATTGTTAGTTATGATTCCATAACTTAGAGTATATTATGATATACGGTATAGAAGTATTCAAAAGAAGTAAATGTTGTGTACCTATTTACAAAGTTACAAAATCATCCAGAAACGCTTGATATACAAGCATATCATTAATTCCCAAAACGCTACAATCCGGTGGTTTCGGTTGAAACTGATGTAAATACTGATGTATTAAATTTTGAATTACATATTATTATACTCAAATTTTTAAATTGTACAAGTGGATGCATTTATAGTAGCTTTGAAGTCAAAGTTATTGTAAGTTGTGACTCCATATAAAGAAGTAATGTTGTGTATGTACACAAAATAATCATTCATCCCCAAAACGCCAACATCCGGTGGTTTTGGTTGATACTTATGTTTTTAATTATTGTACAGTGTACACTGATAATTTTGTATTAGAAAATTAATATTAAATGGAGATTCAAACGCTCCTGAACTGGTTAACCTGTGCATTGAGCTTGAACTCTTTGAGGATAACCTTGGGATGGTTCCTAGGTGAAGTGGTACACGGGGGCACAAACCTGTTATTAATGAAGCTTTCCTTTACCCTGTTCCTTATTAGTTTAGACTGGAGGTGATCATACATCATGGGATGGTGCCCATGTGAGAGACTCCATAGGAACCCTAGGGCAAATGGACCACACTCCATGGAACCAGGAGCTTGCTGCTGTGATCTGATGTACCTGATGCAGTTAGTCTGCGGTTTTAACTGTAGGATGATACGAGTAAGATAAGAAGGAACTGTGTTAGTATTGCACAAGGAATCAGCAGTTATTATTGAATCGAAAACTTCAACAACATTCGGCTCAGCAATGAATGTCAGGGCATTTGATATACAAAACCAGTGTGAATTAGTCCTGTTAATGATTTGGATAAACTTTTGGTCAACGCCCTTGAATCTAACATGTTGATTGTAAAATGGACTACTCAAACAGGTGTCCTGATAGATGAAGCTATTCCTCCGATAAAATTGACACATTCTAGCATATGAATTGATGATGACATCATCGTAAGGCAAATTTGTAGAATGACAAATTTTGAATTGTTCTGAGAATAAGTCAAGTCGGCCAGTATCAGAGAATCTGAGCCACTCATAGGTAGGTTGAAATACACGCTGATTACTGGTAACCTTGATCTTAGTTTTCTTGGAAGAATTCACGGGAGCCTCAAAAGCAAATGGATCATCAGACATGGGCAAAGATCGTTTAAGATTGGAAGCATTGCCGATTGAAGGATTTGTGTCACACTGAATAGGTGAATCGAGCTTAAAAACAATGTATTCACAGCATCGAGCCATCTCCAGGAATGCATCTTCGGTTATTGTACAGGTGTCAATGTTACAAACAGTGAAAAACACCTCACTAATTCGAGAAGAACACGAGTAAACATTTTCTTGGTGGGTCTTAGAGACAAAAGAAAATGTTTTGTAGCGAAGTACTTTGTTTCTGACTTTAATGTCGAAGTGGGGCCTAGTTCCGTTGAAATAATGCATGGAGGATGGTCGCTTAAGGAATATGAAATCACAGGCATCATGACCAACCAGAAACTGATAAAGAGACACGCTCAAGTTTGGTGATGATGCATCAAAACATGCATGAATCACACCAGCGGTAGTTAAGTCAGGAAGGAAACATGACTCAAGGATTGCAGATGGGTCTGGATTTAGCTGTTTCTTTCGTAGATGGCTATCAATTAAGTCCTTAATTGAAAAATGTGTGGCCTGGCAATAGTCTGATTTACTCCCGGCAAAGGAGAGCAGTGGCTGAGTCAGACATCCCAGAGCCTCATACACAGGATCAGCAGCGTGAGAATGTACTATAGAGTATGCAACGGAGTTCAAAGCAGAACAGTTGCCTGATGGATCCTGCAACAATGCAGGGGGAAATGGAGACTTAGTACTAACAGAGTCGAGATTGCAATGACTTAAGAGGGGCTTATCAATACCCTCTGAAACAAGAAATCCTAGATCATCGACTTTGAATTCAACATCAGGCTGCTTCTTCTTCACGTGCATCAGCCAATCTTGATTTATACGCTGATTGTGGCAACTGCTTATATATGTGACAAGCTTGATATGCTGAGAAGAACTCATTTCATTACAGTAGCTTTTCTTCAAGCTTAGAACATGATTTTGCTGTTCGGCAACTGATGTGTTCAATTTACCCACGAGATTAGTACTGTCGATAGACCTCAAGTGGGTATCGAATTCGTGATGATTAGGCTCATGAAATCTATCATACAAAGATAAAACAGAACACATCTTGCTGACAGGATGAGAAGAATCATGATTAAGCTGTGAAACATCAACTTGAGTAGTCACATAATTACTGTAATCAAAAATAGCCTTTTTTCTGCCATCCTTATACAAATCGGACAAACTGTCAGCGGGATCATCAATCCTACCCATGAACGGTCTAAAAAGTCCAGGATAATGAGCATTAGTATGCTTGGCTAGTAGGGATGCAATGTCCGAGAAGTTGAAATTGGGTAGAACCTTGAAACCTGAAAGAACATGGGTGTAATCTGCGACGGATTCAGGTAGTACTAAAAATTTCAGTGCGTATGTTATTCCATGGGGGCAAAATGCCCTAAGTATTCCTCCAGATTTTCCAGTTAATTTAGTAAATTTTTTACGAATTACAGAGTAGATCTCAGCATTACCTTCGTGATCAATCAATCTAGCAACCATGTGCTTCTTGCCCCCACGAGTATCAATCTTGAATTTCCGGCACAAAGATTTGAGTTCTCTGTAAGAATTTTTGGATTTAGCAATTTGTTCTATCCTTTCCAACGGAAGGGAAATTTCCTCAGGACGATCATTAGCAACAGTAGGTCGAGTGTAAGGTCCTAAATTATCAAAGTTCTTGGGGGAAATGAAGGGAGGAAGAGTCTGTGATAGCTTAACTGAAAAACTCTGTACATTGCTATTGAAATTTGGTGATTTAGGATTGAGATATGATCTGCATAGGTCATGTCTTCTACAATCACGAACAAGCTCTGAGAAGCTTGAGTAGCAATGATCCTGTATGTCGTTAGGATCTACATCAAAACATACATTCCTGATGACATCATAATCAAGATGGATTGGATGATTACCACACCTGTTGCAGGAGAAATTATCTTCCAAGCCCATCTCTTTCAGGGAATGATATGCCTTTATAGCATTAAGAATGAGGTGTATATTATATTTAAACTTTGATGCAATTGCAAAAATGTCCAGGAACGATGATAATGATGTATTTTTCAACCAAGATCTCAAACCAACCTCAAGGAACAAGACGGAGAAGATAGAACTATTATTATAGTTGAAGTATCCGTCCTTGTGATCTGAATATCTATATTCCGTAGAGCAAGTCGGGCATTTCTTGGTGATTATCTTAACACCGGTAGTCTTCTTGAACATTTCAAAAATAGTTCCCCTCGGGTTTATGTTGGAAACAACCAAATCAGTCTTGCATTTGTGGCAAGAAGTTTCACTGGGCGAAAATTCGTTCATGACCTTTGGCTCATAAAACGGAGACATATCAAAAGGAATACGTCTATGCTCAAGAACGTAATCCATCATATCGTCAGCAAACTTTATTTCTTGATCGTCAACACCGTCTTCAGGTCTATCTTGGCATACATCTGGGTCACACTGAGATATCAAAACACTTATCTTCTTGTGTATGCAAGAGCTTATACTACACTCACACTTGTGAGTTTTGAGCCGTCTGTCGTATGTAACGACAACACGACCAACCCTACTGTAATACTTAGCGTCTCCAGTACCAGCAAACACACTGTAATACAAGTTACGAGGTGTAGTGCTGCTATTGCTCATGACTGGGACAAACTTCCTGATGACAGGGGTTCCTAAGTTTTTAGCGCTGGAGCAGAAGGAAGTTATCGATGCCTTGTCGTCTTCACTGAAACTGCTCAGAGATATTTGGTCATTGAAGAGGTCATGCGTATCACACGATGAAACCAGGGACGAGCTCTTGTCAATGCAGGCCTGTACATGGTCACAGACAAAACTCGGCTGAAGGTTTCCTGCGTGGAAATTATAGGAGTCCTGACAGATTGAGGAACTACATTCCCATCCTTTTTTATTGCAAATGACATGAATAGGAGCGGCTGGACCTTGGCGAGAATTCCTGACAGCCCAAATACTAGATTTAGGGCAGATTAGCTCAGCCTGAAGGGGATCAGATTTGGCACGTTTATTAGCCGATTGCTTTGAGGGAGAAAATGAGGCAGAATTCAATAGCTTATCACACTTCCTGACGTGATTCAGCATTCTTGCTTTCGAAACATGCGACACTCCGCAGATTTTACAATGAAAATGCTTACTTATCTTTCTTGAGCTCCTACTAGCGCAAGATTTCTTATTATTCCAGCATTCTACTAAGCTATCATCAGGAATGTCAGTTTTTCCATCATTTACAACGGAATTTTTTGTAGGAGTGGTCGTCATACCAGATTTACTTCTTGCCAGGGTTGTATCCCTTGATGCTGGTACATTATTAGGTACGCCTTCAGACCCTTGTAAATGAGTGGTGTCTGCTTTGGATGACACAAAGGACTCACAACTTAGCATATGTGAAACAGTACGCTGGAATTCCTTACTACTCCAAGATTTACAATACAAACAGTGGTAATGAAGGAGGCGTTTAACACCATCTTTCAAACAAGAGGGAGTCTTGCACTTAGTACGATTCTTGTACGCCTGAACTAGAGAAGATTTCTTGACCTTGTTTTCTAAATCTTGTTTCAGCTGTGATATATCAGAACATTTAGTAGGAATACACGAATTTGAATAGGGGGGTTTTGAGTTCAGCACAGTAGAACTACCATTAAACACACTGGCTGTGTTTTTTGAATGGGAAAACACATTGGCTGTGTCTGTTACACTGGCCGAAACGTTTATCGTGTCTGTTTCAGACGGAGACACACTGGTTGTGCCTTTAACACATGAAGACACACTGGTTGTGTCTGCTACAGACGGAGACACACTGGTTGTGCCTTTAACACATGAAGACACACTGGTTGTGTCTGCTACAGACGGAGACACACTGGTTGTGCCTTTAACACATGAAGACACACTGGTTGTGTCTGATACAGAAGGAGACACACTGGTTGTGCCCTTAACACATGAAGACACACTGGTCGTGTCTGCTACATATGGAGACACACTGTTCGAGTCTGCTACAGACGGAGACACGCTGGTCGTGTCTGCTACATATGGAGACACACTGTTCGAGTCTGCTACAGACGGAGACAGACTGGTACCACTGCTATCACTAATAAGCATTCTGATCGATTGAAGGCGAGCAACAGGGTCTGAGCATTTCTTGCTAAATACAGGTACAACAAAGTCTTCATCATCACTGTCAACAATTGAATTGGACAGAGCTGATGAACAATCGACCTCAGATGATTTCTGAGATTTAAACAATCTATATTGCTTTTTCACTTCAGAACTCGAAGCCTGGAAGTGTTTGCAACCACTAGAAGCTTTGTATGTTGCCAATTCTTCCTCGCTAAAGAATTCAATAGAGTATGAGATATCAGGCCACTCACCGAGAGGAATAAACACAGAATACATTTCATTATCTGTGAAACGTATGGCCTTCCTGTTCGAAACGGAGTGAGCCAGTGCATCTACAACAGATTGATACATTTCTCTATCAGAGAGCAACTCGGAGTTAATCATTCTGCTTACTATGGAAGTACTATACAGATTCAACAAAGAAAACACTGATCCATCAGTGTCCAAGCCAGTTGAACTTGAGTAAACGTTCAATATACGTTTGCTAGGAAAGAAATGTCTTAACGTAGATTTTAGAGTTTCTGGCAAAGGATACATGAAATTGACACTATCTGTGCAGAACATGTTAACGTAAGGATCTCTAGGTCTGTTTCTAGTGTTTGAAACGAAGACCCATGTACCGCAATCTAATTTCAAAACAACTGAACTGCATACAGTGATATCCTCAGAGTACTTACAGGACAGTGGAGGAAGGGGGTCACCTAGCTTATGAACATAGATACCAAAGTAGTCCCCGAGTTGCTGCTCACTACTGATCAACTTAGCATAGGACACAATCAGTGGATGATCCATGATTGTGTCAGAATGTAAGCGCAAGGGTTCAGCCAATCAAACTGAAGGACTAAAACACTAGCACTGAAGGGGAGCAAAATCTCAAAAACCGCAAAGGAAGTGAGTGGGGGTACGTAACCTCACCCGCAGAAAGGTAGTGCTGGCGAGCTAGACCTGCTAGACTCAACCGCAGAAAGGTAGTGCTGGCGAGCTAGACCTGCTAGACTCAACCGCAGAAAGGTAGTGCTGGCGAGCTAGACCTGCTAGACTCAACCGCAGAAAGGTAGTGCTGGCGAGCTAGACCTGCTAGACTCAACCGCAGAAAGGTAGTGCTGGCGAGCTAGATGTGCTAGACTCAACCGCAGAAAGGTAGTGCTGGCGAGCTAGACCTGCTAGACTCAACCGCAGAAAGATAGTGCTGGCGAGCTAGACCTGCTAGACTCAACCGCAGAAAGGTAGTGCTGGGGAGCTAAACTCAACCACAGTAAAGTAATATGAAGTAATGATAGTGAGCTGGAGACTCGAATACTGTATCAGTGTATTGAGCTCTGCTTATTCTGGGAGGAGATCTCCAGAGGAAGGGCCCTATATATATTATACCAATGCTTAGACATTCGTCAGATCACGTCACCAGTTTTAGGATGTAATCCGATTCTCAAATTGATTATATGAATGTGGGTCCAATGATTACAGGAATGTGAATCCAATGATTACAGGAATGTGAATCCAATGATTACAGGAATGTGAATCCGATGATTACAGGAATGTGAATCCAATGATTACAGGAATGTGAATCCAATGATTACAGGAATGTGAATACGAGAATGGGTCTCTGTACGTGTGTGTGTGTTAGTCATCTGTGATCAGGTGACGAGCAATACGGTGATTGGACTAAACTAGGAATTAGGAAATGTCAGATGATGCATCATATGACGATTGCAGACTGAAACAAATTTCCAGCCCACTGGACGGAACAGGATATAAACAGAAAATTACAAAATATGAAGCAAGATTGGAAGCTTAAGTAGGTAAGTAGGGGGTAAAACTTTGTAGAAAAAACGGAGCATATCATTATATAAGATTGTAAGTGTTTTTAATCTTTTTTAGCTCATAAATTTGGTCGTAATGGGGCCAAAAATGACAAAATTGGCCAGTGACAGGTTGGGAATCCTTAACAACTAACCTAAAACCACCTGGAATCATTAAAAGTCAGATTACACCCGAAACATGGCCGTAAAACAAATGTCCCAGATTTGTCCCATATGGATCCACTTCGAAATCTCGATTTGGATCCATCGTTTTGGGACACTAAATGACATTTCCTGGCCGTAAAACTTTGTACAATACCTCTCAGGATGATAATAAATCGATTTGAGGCGTTTCCGGACCGATTCGGCCATTTTGAAATTTGGGCCTTTTTGGGCCCTAAATAGCCATATTGGGGCCCAAAATGGCTATTTCGGCTTAAAAAGCCATGAACATGGTCCGGAGTAACCCTACAGACCATCTGAAATCATTAAAAGTCTGATTACAGCCGAAACATTGCCGTAAAACAAATGTCCCAGATTTGTCCCATATGGATCCACTTCGAAATCTCGATTTGGATCCATCGTTTTTTTTTAGAGACACTAAATGACATTTCCTGGCCGTAAAACTTTGTAGAATACCTCTCAGGATGATAATAAATCGATTTGAGGCGTTTCGGACCGATTCGGCCATTTTGAAATTTGGGCCTTTTTGGGCCCTAAATGGCCATATTGGGGCCCAAAATGGCTATTTCGGCAAAAGCCATGAACATGGTCCGGAGTAACCCTACAGACCATCTGAAATCATTAAAAGTCAGATTACAGCCGAAACATGGCCGTAAAACAAATGTCCCAGATTTGTCCCATATGGATCCACTTCGAAATCTCGATTTGGATCCATCGTTTTGAGACACTAAATGACATTTCCTGACCGTAAAACTTTGTAGAATACCTCTCAGGATGATAATAAATCGATTTGAGGCGTTTCCGGACCGATTCGGCCATTTTTGAAATTTGGGCCTTTTGGGCCCTAAATGGCCATATTAAGGGCCCAAAATGGCTATTTCGGCTTAAAAAGCCATGAACATGGTCCGGAGTAACCCTACAGACCATCTGAAATCATTAAAAGTCAGATTACAGCCGAAACATGGCCGTAAAACAAATGTCCCAGATTTGTCCCATATGGATCCACTTCGAAATCTCGATTTGGATCCATCGTTTTGGACACTAAATGACATTTCCTGGCCGTAAAACTTTGTAGAATACCTCTCAGGATGATAATAAATCGATTTGAGGCGTTTCGGACCGATTCGGCCATTTTGAAATTTGGGCCTTTTGGGCCCTAAATAATACATATTGGGGCCCAAAATGGCTATTTCGGCTTAAAAGCCATGAACATGGTCAGGTAACCCTACAGACCATCTGAAATCATTAAAAGTCAGATTACAGCCGAAACATGGCCGTAAAACAAATGTCCCAGATTTGTCCCATATGGATAGAAATCTCGATTTGGATCCATCGTTTTGGGACACTAAATGACATTTTCTGGCCGTAAAACTTCGTAGAATACTTCTCAGGATGATTATAAATCGATTTGAGGCGTTTTTGGGCCGATTCGGCCATTTTGAATTTTAGGCCTTTTTGGGGCCTAAATGGCCATATTGGGTCCCAAAATGGCTATTTCGGCTTAAAAAGCAATTAACATGGTCTGGGACAATCCTACAGACCATCTAAAATCATTAAAAGTCAGATAACAGTCGAAACATGGCCGTAAAACAAATGTCCCAGATTTGTCCCATATGGATCCACTTCGAAATCTCGATTTGGATCCATGGCTTGGGACACTAAATGACATTTTCTGGCCGTAAAACTTTGTAGAATACCTCTCAGGATGATTATAAATCGATTTGAGGCGTTTCCGGACCGATTCGGCCATTTTGAAATTTGGGCCATTTTGGGCCCTAAATGGCCATATTGGGGCCCAAAATGGCTATTTCGGCTTAAAAAGCCATGAACATGGTCCGGAGTAACCCTACAGACCATCTGAAATCATTAAAAGTCAGATTACAGCCGAAACATGGCCGTAAAACAAATGTCCCAGATTTGTCCCATATGGATCCACTTCGAAATCTCGATTTGGATCCATCGTTTTGGGACACTAAATGACATTTCCTGGCCGTAAAACTTTGTAGAATACCTCTCAGGATGATAATAAATCGATTTGAGGCGTTTCCGGACCGATTCGGCCATTTTGAAATTTGGGCCTTTTTGGGCCCTAAATGGCCATATTGGGGCCCAAAATGGCTATTTCGGCTTAAAAGCCATGAACATGGTCCGGAGTAACCCTACAGACCATCTGAAATCATTAAAAGTCAGATTACAGCCGAAACATGGCCGTAAAACAAATGTCCCAGATTTGTCCCATATGGATCCACTTCGAAATCTCGATTTGGATCCATCGTTTTGGGACACTAAATGACATTTCCTGGCCGTAAAACTTTGTAGAATACCTCTTAGGATGATTATAAATCGATTTGAGGCGTTTCCGGACCGATTCGGCCATTTTGAAATTTGGGCCTTTTTGGGCCCTAAATGGCCATATTGGGCCCAAAATGGCTATTTCGGCTTAAAAAGCCATGAACATGGTCCGGAGTAACCCTACAGACCATCTGAAATCATTAAAAGTCAGATTACAGCCGAAACATGGCCGTAAAACAAATGTCCCAGATTTGTCCCATATGGATCCACTTCGAAATCTCGATTTGGATCCATCGTTTCGAGACACTAAATGACATTTCACAAACTTTGTAGAATACCTCTCAGGATGATAATAAATCGATTTGAGGCGTTTCCGGACCGATTCGGCCATTTTTGAAATTTGGGCCTTTTTGGGCCCCTAAATAGCCATATTAGGGGCCCAAAATGGCTATTTCGGCTTAAAAGCCATGAACATGGTCCGGAGTAACCCTACAGACCATCTGAAATCATTAAAAAAAGTCTGATTACAGCCGAAACATGGCCGTAAAACAAATGTCCCAGATTTGTCCCATATGGATCCACTTCGAAATCTCGATTTGGATCCATCGTTTTGGGACACTAAATGACATTTCCTGGCCGTAAAACTTTGTAGAATACCTCTCAGGATGATAATAAATCGATTTGAGGCGTTTCCGGACCGATTCGGCCATTTTGAAATTTGGGCCTTTTTGGGCCCTAAATGGCCATATTGGGGCCCAAAATGGCTATTTCGGCTTAAAAAGCCATGAACATGGTCCGGAGTAACCCTACAGACCATCTGAAATCATTAAAAGTCAGATTACAGCCGAAACATGGCCGTAAAACAAATGTCCCAGATTTGTCCCATATGGATCCACTTCGAAATCTCGATTTGGATCCATCGTTTTGGGACACTAAATGACATTTCCTGGCCGTAAAACTTTGTAGAATACCTCTCAGGATGATAATAAATCGATTTGAGGCGTTTCCGGACCGATTTGGCCATTTTGAATTTTGGGCCTTTTTGTGCCCTAAATGGCCATACTGGGTCCCAAAATGACTATTTTGGCTTAAAAAGCCATGAACATGGTCCGGAGCAACCCTAAAGACCATCAGAAATCATTGAAAGTCAGATTACAGCCGAAACATGGCCGTAAAACAAATGTCCCAGATTTGTCCCATATGAGCATATGGATCCACATCGAAATCTCGATTTGGATCCATCGTTTTGGGACACTATATGAAATTTTCTCACCGTAAAACTTTGCAGAATACCTCTCAGGACGATTATAAATCGATTTGAGGCGTTTCCGGACCGATTTGGCCATTTTGAAATTTGGGCCTTTTTGGCCCTAAATGGCCATATCGGGTCCCAAACTCCCAAAATGGCTATTTCGGCTTAAAAAGCCATGAACATGGTCTGGAGTTATCCAACAGACCATCTGAAATCATTGAAAGTCAGATTAGAGCCGAGACATGGCCGTAAAACAAATGTCCCAGATTTGTCCGATATGGATCCACTTCGAAATCTCGATTTGGATCCATCGTTTTGGGACACTAAATGACATTTTCTGGCCGTAAAACTTTGTACAATACCTCTCAGGATGATTATAAATCGATTTGA
Organism: Beroe forskalii; assembly: GCA_011033025.1. Lineage (NCBI taxonomy): Eukaryota > Metazoa > Ctenophora > Nuda > Beroida > Beroidae > Beroe > Beroe forskalii. The sequence goes on along the minus strand of WFMF01000088.1, from coordinate 439,277 downwards.
GGCGTTTCCGGACCGATTCATTATTTTGAAATTTGGGCCTTTTTGGGCCCTAAATGGCCATATTAGGGCCCAAAATGGCTATTTCGGCTTTAAAAGCCATGAACATGGTCCGGAGTAACCCTACAGACCATCTGAAATCATTAAAAGTCTGATTACAGCCGAAACATGGCCGTAAAACAAATGTCCCAGATTTGTCCCATATGGATCCACTTCGAAATCTCGATTTGGATCCATCGTTTTGGGACACTAAATGACATTTCCTGGCCGTAAAACTTTGTAGAATACCTCTCAGGATGATTATAAATCGATTTGAGGCGTTTCCTGACCGATTCGGCCATTTTGAAATTTGGGCCTTTTTGGGCCCTAAATGGCCATATTGGGGCCCAAATGGCTATTTCGGCTTAAAAAGCCATGAAAATGGTCCGGAGTAAACCAACAGACCATCTGAAATCATAAAAAGTCAGATTACAGCCGAAACATGGCCGTAAAACAAATGTCCCAGATTTGTCCCATATGGATCCACTTCGAAATCTCGATTTGGATCCATCGTTTTGGGACACTAAATGACATTTCCTGGCCGTAAAACTTTGTAGAATACCTCTCAGGATGATAATAAATCGATTTGAGGCGTTTCCGGACCGATTCGGCCATTTTGAAATTTGGGCCTTTTTGGGCCCTAAATGGCCATATTGGGGCCCAAAATGGCTATTTCGGCTTAAAAAGCCATGAACATGGTCCGGAGTAACCCTACAGACCATCTGAAATCATTAAAAGTCAGATTACAGCCGAAACATGGCCGTAAAACAAATGTCCCAGATTTGTCCCAAATTTGTCCCATGGATCCAATTTGGATCCACTTCCGCGGAATCATGAACTCTCGGAGTTCGCGCGTTACATTTATTCCATTGATACTGTATTATCATGGTACAAAGATAAGGATGTCCATGTTGTAACATGTATATCCATCCTGTTAAATTCAATGACAAAAAACCAGAGAGAAAATAATTTATCAAATGTGAAAGGATTACAATTCTTAGATCATATTTCAAGATAACAATGATCGAAGATTCAGGATTCCAATATAACACTCAATTGCAAAGAATTATTCGAAAGAAGGTAAAATTTACAACGTGATAATTCGCATAAAATTATTATAAGTGACGTTGCAGCACCACAAATTGAATTAAACCGGCACACCTGAGTGTATGAAGTGAAATGTTAGCTCCGCGATACGTGACAAATCGTGTGTGCAAGTTATACCTATGTAACAGAGTTTGTGTCGTTGTGTAGGCTAGGAATAACTGAATCAGTAGAAACGGATTCGTTATTCACACATGTACCTTATTATGATGAGTGTAGATTAACAGAGCACATTACAGGTCATCTTTGTGTAAGGTTATTGTTTCTTAGCCCTAAAATCATCATTACACCAGCTTCAACTGGAACATTCCAATAGGTATAGAATTTAGAAATCAATACATTGTGGCTTTATCAACCAGTTACTCAGTGACTACTCAACCCACACATCTAATAAGCTGAGGGGTTTCATTATGTAATATGTACATAGAATGCTCCGTCAATAATAGAATAAACAAACTTTGTGAAGTAAGTCTGGTAACCAGTTGAGTAAATCATTAATCCACCCCAATTCTTCTGTTCAACTGTCTAATCTTCTCCAATCTCCCCTTTTCTGACACACACAACTGAACTATTACCCGATGCTGCACCCAGGTATGCTACTCCACCCAGCTCCACTTGCTTGGGATGCTCCACCTCTCGTAACGACTCCACCCCGTGCCCGGTTATACCCACCTCATGGACCCCACTATCAGCCCCCACCCCTCCCCACGACCACAGAGACCCATCCCCCAGGATAGCCAGCACATGTCTCTCCCCCACTGAAACACTCTGCACATCCCCGGGGAGGGGAATGGGGCAGGGGTGCCGCCCCCAACCCCCGCCCCACAAGAACAACTGACCTGCAGTCACACACGCACACTGTCCAGCAAAGGTAGAGATCTGGGGGCACGAGGGCAGAGAGGAGAGGGTGGGTACAGGGGTAAAGCTGGTAGAATTAGTGCTGCTATCCGCTGCTCTTTGACTATCTGCTGAGTTACAATTCGTCACAGGACAGCAGATACCTCTTGCATCGCTCTGTGTAGCACCACATTCTTTACTACCACTCTTCCAGGTGGTATTCTGCTGGGTGGTACCCTGCTGGGTGGTATTCTGCTGGATTGTACCCTGCTGACCTGCTTTAGCTACCACCCCACCAGTACAATCCCCGGCCACCAGCACACTACAACACTGAGATATGAGGAGTGAGTGAGCGTGTCCTGTAGCAGCGCCCCTAACAGGTAAGTACTGTACAGGAAGGGTAATATGGACAGGTTCCCATTCCACAGCGGTCACGTGACCCAGCCCCAGCTGACCATGGTCATTTTCTCCCCACCCGTGGACATTGCCTGCCTTGTCCACAGCTAGAGAGTGCCCTCCTGCGTTACCTTTCCCTCCAGCAGCTACCAATGTAATGTGGTGGTCTCTGATGCTGCCCCTGACAGGGGTAGGGGTAGGGGTGCGGTATTGGTAATTCCCACCCTCTGCTGGCTTACCAAGTCCACATCCAACCAGGGAACCCAGGCGAACACTCGGCCATCAGATGACAGAGCCAGGCAGTGTTGATACCCTGCTGCTACTTGCGTTATCTGAGGGCAGAGGAAATATCAATATATCAAGTATCAATACTGTGAAAAGAAAAAACCTTCGAATATTTCTTAAACCAATTTGTGGTCTAGAATGTCAAAAAATAAATCATAAAACAGCTTGAATGAATACCACTTAGATTCTAGCAAGAACAAGTCAACTCAGAAGAAACAAACCTTAAAAGCAGGAGTAGGTAGCAAGTCTTGCACGAGAAGAGGAAGAGGCCAGCATTCCATAGCTTGTAACCTAGACACCACCCTCCTCTCATCAGAGCTAAGTGACACTGCAACCTGGTTCATGTGGGACTTGCCCCAGCACCAAACATGCCCATCTTTGGAGAGTGCTATGGTATGAGCTGCCCCACACTCCAACATACCCAACTCCGTGCCCCTGAAGTACTGGATCTCTCTGGGGGTGTTGGCGTGGTGGCACTCAGTGCCGTGACCAAGTCTACCGTAGACGTCACTCCCCCACGAGTAGGCCCTGTGCTCTGGAGGATGGGGGTGTCTTTAGGTATGGGGATTAATGATAGCAAGCTCTAAGTCAAACAATGGTACATCTAAAGATCTAAGAGGATACGTTAGTACACCACTGAAGTCAATAATTTAAGGAAGCAATTACAAGATCTCATAATGAAAAAGGAAGAAATTCTCAATACATTATCATGTGCTTCAGGAATTTGGTTCCCCGAAAATTCCAGTCAGTACTTCAGTAATTTACTTACCAATATCAGAGCTTTCTTGAGACTGAGTAAATGGATGTATTGGCATAGGGGAAGATACGATCTTTTTCTGTAATTCTAAACGTAGCTTCAAGACCTTTGATTTTTCTAAAACCGATAATCCTGCGGAAAATAAAATTTCCTCATCGCAAAAAGCTAAATCGTTATCATCTCTGACTCCACGGATTTTCAGCTTCTCCAGAACTGCATTGCTCAGATCATGAATTCCAATCTTCTCTCTATGTTGCGGAGATGAAGTACTATCTTCCAGAGTTGAAAAAGATGCTTCACGTGGCTGTGGGGGAGGCGGGGGAGGTGGAGGAAGAGGCACTCAATTACAGACAAAACTTCTCCTCAGAGCAGTGAGCAAACTGAGTGGAATCAACATAAAAATTGAACCATAAACTGAGGCATCTTGTATTATGCAGTTTGAGACTACATTTTCTGTTCATAATGGCTAATGCACCTATGACTAAAATATTATAAACAAACAGTTAATTACATGAGTATGCCCTCTAAGGCTGTAAAAGAAAATCATTAATTCAAAGTATAAAACCGAAAACGTACTACATACTTACATAATATCATATTAGCTTTTTAAGAAAATTCATTTGATCGATGTTTAAATTTTTATTTTATTAATAACAAAATACCAAAATATTCATGTTAGATTTGAGTCACATTCTCACATTAGCTCAATGAGCACGACAGAGTTTGGCAAGAAAATTTCAAGATTTACCGTAGGTACTGAGATTAAAAATTACACGACAATCTTTCAAACTTAAAGTTCAGATTTCTTACATGCAATCCCCATCAACTTGAAACTTTCAGTACATAGATGATATAGTGTCGCCTCCACACCGCAAAAGTTTATTGATGACTACCTCACAATTGAATTTTTGGAACTTCCCTGTTGAAACTTTCAGTACATAGATGATAGAGTGTCGCCTCCACACACCGTGTACTGAAAGTTTATGCTGATGGGTACTTCCGGTGCTGCCCCAGTTAGGTTTTAAGTTTTTGTTGACGCCATGTTGTTGGGCAATACTTATTGCACCGAGTGTAAAAGTGTTTATTTCATTTGATCAAGGATCATATCATTTTCAAGAAAATGATATCTTGATATGATCCTTTATCAAATGAAAATTAAGTAGAATAATGCAAGTATTAAGTATTAAAGATACGAGTAAAAAAGGGAAGGTACTACGGAGTACTGTTAGCAATCACATCATAAAAGAAAAGAGCAAACAGATAAAAAGTGCTTATAGAGTTCTACATAAATCATATCATCTTTAACTAGCAGGCCCGATGGGCCTGCTAATGCATAGCTCACTTGGCGGCACTACACGCCACCTCGTTCGCAAACTTCGGCCAATGCAATTCACAACACATCACAAGAATTTTAATCACAACTGATTGGACTTTATGCTCCAAAATTTCGCTCTGTACTATGAATTGAGTCTCATGCCTGATTCAGTGATTCTTCCATGTCTCAAGACTTTTCAATTTTTCCGTTGAATCACGTTTTTACCGCATCAAAAAATTCCAATCAGTTCAAAAGTTATCAGCAACTAAATCAAAACAACACCTGTAAACATTAGCAACCCGCACGCATATATCCATACTGCACGTGGGCACCCTAAAATGTGTCTACAAAATGAAAAAAAGTGACGCACAGAAAAAAATAGAATCTGCGAAATTATAAGTAAGACTACAAATATGCAGCTCACTCGGCGCTGCTACGAAATTAAAACATCATTAAACAGAACTGAACACGCATGTAATTTATCTGCACGTGCACTTTTCCTTCTGCACGTGTTGCCATGGGGCGTGACGTACAGAAAACATACAGAAAGCATGACTTTATAAGACTAGCAGGCCCATTGGGCCTGCATTCTGCAAATACATAGCTCACTTGGTGCTGCTGCATAGCACCTCGTTCACAAGTTTTAAACACGACAATTCAAATTGATTGAATACTTTTTACCGCATCAAAAATTCCAATCAGATAAAAAGTTACGGAGCAACGTCTTCAAAACAATATGAAACAGAAAGGAACGTGCACGCAATTAATCTGCACGTGCACTTTTCCCACTGTGCGCGCATTGCCATGGGGAGTGACGTACAAAAAACAGAATTTGCGACTTTATAAGTAAGACTAGCAGGCCCATTGGGCATGCAAATACACAGCTCACTCGGTGCTGCTACGCAGCACCTCGTTCGCAAATTTTGACCCGTGCAATTCAAATCAACCAAATACTTTTTACCGCATCAAAAATTGCAATCAGATAAACAGTTATGGAGCAACGTATTCAAAACAGCTTAAACAGAAATGAACGTGCGCACGCAATATGCAACCATAGCAACGCGTGCGCATATATGTCAAAATGTGTCTACAAAAGGACAAAAGACGTTACTACGTACAAAATAATATTACAGAGAATGCGAAATTATATTAGAGATAGCAACTGAAAATCAATATTATAAATTTTAAATAAAACATATTGCTGAACATCACCATAATTATACTTTTAAAATATATCTACTACTATAATCTTATAATATAATTCTATTTCCATTTGAGAAAGGCAATGTCGTAAGTTAGAAAATAAAGATTCATTGTTATTCATTCAGCAACTCAGTTAAAAATTTAAAAACATATTATTACAGTATTTTGAAATTGCATAGACTATAATTGCATAGATATTAAACATAATTTATAATTTAAGAATAACCTCCACAAAGTTTGATCTTGTAAAGTTGTAAGCTTTTAGAAGATTATCCACTTACCGCTCCTGCCTAGATAAATCCTGTCAATCTGCATTCTGCATACTGGGAATCAATGATGCTATGGTAATCTGGAGGATTTCTCTAGAAATTCAGCAGTACAATCTTCTCTAGCTGCACTCAGCAGCGTCATCGACCAGGATGGCCTTTTTCATCCCGGCCGGGACCGGGCCGAGATGACCTTGATCCCGGCCGGGACCGGGACCGGGACTGGGATGACTTCAAAAACCCGGCCGGGACCGGGATCAGGGTCATCCCGGCCGGGATACCGGGATTCTAACCGGGATTTCAATCATTTTCTTGTGTTTTATGTTCCTCTTGATGTTCAATGTTCATATTATTACCCCTTTCGCATATATAGTATGCAAATATAGGTGTGTAAAATAATGAGCTTACCATTTTATCATATTATGAAGTATTAATATTTTGAAAACTTCGAAAAATTTGAATTTCCATCAGGTTCATATTCTTCCCATAGCAAGCTGTTCAAATGCGAACTGCACTTCAATACCTTGACTCGGCTTTACTACCTTGACACCGCTTTACCACCTTGAAACCACATTAACACCTTGAGTCTCCACATTGCTTCACTATCTTGACACCGTTTAACCACCTTGACATCGCTTTACTACCTTGACACCGCTTTTCCACCTTCACATTGCTTTACTACCTTGACACTGCGTTGCTATCTTGACACCGCTTTATTACCTAGACACGCTTTACCACCTTGTCACCGCTTTACTGTACCCTGACACCGCTTTAATACCTCGACACCGATTCAGTTCATAATACTAGTTTGACAGTGCTTTACTCTCTGACGTCACTGTGCTACCTGAAACCGCCTTATTACCTTGACACTGACCACCTTGCTACCTTGACTGCTTTGCTTATCTATCGTAACACTGCCTTACTACCTTGGCACCTCTTCACAACGCCTAACTATCTTGACGACATACGTCCGTAAAACCAGTTATTAACTACGTTGACACCGTTTCACTGAGTTGGCACCGTTTTACTAAATGTACTACTACTTTGATACTCATTCACTTTGTTGGCGTCGCTTTACCACCTTAACCTGACACTGTATTCTATATCATCTTTGTCTTTTTTCACCAATGGATCCCAAAAGCCAATTTTCACTCCAAAAACATCATCACACAAATTAGATAGAATGCTCTTTCAATATTTTACTCAACTCAGTTAAATCATATTTCACAAAATAATGATGTTTTTACTTCAATTTTTCAACAACGAAAATCCTGGCTAAAATCCCGGCAAAACAAGTCATCCCGGCCAGGACCGGGACAAAATCATCAAATCCTGGCCGGGATCCTGGCTTCGCCGGGATCCCGGTCGATCTCTGACTCAGCAGCGTCATGGTATATATCTGTGTCATTTCCTGTAACTCCTTGGCTTGTATCATCAGTAGTATCGTAGTAAACAATCAAAGCAATGTAACCATTTTCAGGAATTGACTCGCCCCAGTGAACATGGTTGCTATGATGCTCTGGCTTGCCTGCCCATGACACAAACACAAGATTGCTCTTACGCCCTGAACCCTTTTTATTGTAATCTCTCCTCAACACAAAGTGCATTTTTTGAGCAGATATAACATCTGGGTGGATGTGTATATCGTTAGGGTACTCCTTGACATCAGTGCAGAGTCCTATGTCAAATGTGTTAGGTTTGCTCGTGATAGGACTCACATTTATGATGAAGCCACACTGGTATGGATTTGAACACACTTTTTCACCTGGACTGTTCCAATAAAATTTGTAAATCCTTTTTTCTTCACAAAATTCGCCAGCACGAATGGTATGAGGGTGAACTGACTGTTTCCGAGAAACATTTTGTTGAATTTTTCCTCTGACACATACCAGTTCAACTGAATCATCCGCTGAAACTAACTCCTCACAATTCCAGATTTGTTTAAGCCATGATTGTAACGGACTGCTTTCATCTTGATTTAATATCGCTTCTCTACTTCTATTGTATAATTTGTTAAACTGCCAATTTATGTGATCAGGGAAAAAACGAGGATGAATTCGTTGCCATCCCCTGGATTTTCTAACCTGAACCAGAGTTGCCAGCATGGGCTTCAGGCATTGATTTTCAATCCGTCCATAGAGTATCATAAGTTCAATGACCATGTAGAGACTTTGGAAAACTGCTGATGATGCTGCTGCTTGAATTATATCTCTAACACGAAATCTTTTACCCCTCCATAATAAAGGTCGATGAACCTTTTCATCGGCTGTCAACCCAAGGGATTCCATCGATGCAAATAAATTTGGAATGCATTTAGGATCATGAATACCTTTTGCAATGTTTAAATCACAAATCAATTTTTTTCTATTATTGAGTCGTTCCTGAATCATTGCTGACCAAGTAGAAAAACGCCATGGATCTTGCTTATTATTGCTTTCAGAATCCATTATGTTCGACTGGGATTCAAATAAAGTTGTGCTGCCGGTTTTTAATTTCCCTGTGGTATTTATCTTATTGAAATTTTCTGCAATTATCTGAAGATTTTCTTTCTCTTTCTCAGTTTTCACAACGAAATTGTATCCCATGACTTCCTCAAGACAGGTTATATCACTCCAAGATTCCAAGCAATTCTCGAAATCTATGCCTCTCAACATACATGCCGACTTCTCATCAAGGTGGTAATTTTGTCCAGCAAGTTTTTCTTGGACTATCTTCAAGATAATTCCGTCATTTCCTTTAGCAATATCCAAGAGCATATTCAATTGCTCTACTGATAGGTGAATATACGATGTAGCATATTTCTTGATAAAGACACGTTTTTGTGAATGTTTCATAGAGGAAATCTTTTCTTTTAGCTTCAGTTGGTATTTTGGTCTTTTTATTGGTGTTGAAGCCAGTGATGCTTCATCCAGTAAAAACTTTAACATTTGAAACTCCTCATCGCAATCCATGTTTTCAAGAGAAAGTGAGTTAGACACTCTGAAGTAAAATGTCTCACACTGGTCAATCAACCAACGCACCACAAACTTGTGTGCTAGTTCATTCAGTTCCCGAAATGATTCACAGTTGATATTCACTTTTCCAGAGTACAAGCATCTGACAAACTGATCAACACCTCTTTTACTAAAAGAAGAAACATCCACAGACTTTTTCAATTGATTAAAGAAGATTTCATGAAATACCCCACTGTTGAAGGACAAAATAATTGAATTTGCTTTTAAAATTTTATCGCCACTAACCAGTAAGTCGATATTATTGTGTACTGGGCATTGTAAATTATCTATACCAAAGTCCATAGGTACTTCTACTTTTGCCATGATGAATCATAAATTGACCTAATGCAATGAGAAAATTAGCATGGTAAACATTGAAACATTGAATTACTAATACTGCCTAGTTCATTAAGGTACCTACTTCGTTACTACCTAGGTACATGATATCTAGGTCATAGCACTGGTATAGATAGCTATCAAGTCATTTTAAAATAAATACATTCATTGCTTGAAATTTTTCGGAAGCTTCGATGTTTACCATTTCCACAGCAAAATGAACAGTTGTACATGCATCATAATTTGGTTTCGTTCAAACATAACCTAATTGAAACAGCCCACTTTATACTTTCTCTCATTATGTGGATACCAAATAAGCAATTACTGGTTCTATGAAGAACACCAGGAAGGCAACTAACTAGTTTTGTTACCTCATGGAATTCTGTATTTTGATATTTTCCAAGGAAAATATTAGAATTGTTAAACCAATATTCCAAATTAAAATTCAAATCCAATTTCTAAGTTTAAAATTTAAATAGGTACTTATTATGAACTGACAAGCAGGCTTGTTGGGCCTGCAAGTACACAGCTCACTCAGCACTACTGGGCAGCACCTTGTTAGCAAATTCTAAAAAATTCCAATCTGGTCAAAATTTAAGGAGCATCGTACTCACAATAACACCATTGAACAGAAATGAATGTGCACACAATCCATCTGCAGGTGCAACAGAGCAACAGTAGCAACACGTGCAATTATGTCCATACTGCACAATGTATCTACAAAAGGATGAAAGACATTACGAGTTACACAAAATATTACAGAAAATGGGATTTTATAAGAGAGATAACAAAGCGTTGATACTATTAAAAGGTGGAACCACCCGAAACCACCCGAAACCACCCAACCCACCCGAAACCACCCCCGAAACCACCCAATATAGCCCCAAAACCACCCGAAACCACCCGAAACCACCCAACCCACCCGAAACCACCCGAAACCACCCAAAAACATTGTTTTTACTATAACATTTTGTCAAAAAATACGAAACCAGCCCGAAACCAGCCCGAAACCAGCCCGAAACCAGCTGATATTTAACTAAAATGTGGAACGACCTTTGAAACCACCTGAAACCACCCAACCCACCCGAAACCACCCAACCCACCAGAAACCACCCAACCCACCCGAAACCACCCAACCCACCCGAAACCACCCGAAACCACCCAACCCACCCGAAACCACCCAACCCACCGAAACCATCTAACCCACCCGAAACCACCCAACCCACCCGAAACCACCCAACCCACCCGAAACCACCCAAAACACACGAAACCACCCAAAAACACCGAATCCACCCGAAACCACCGAACCCACCTGAAACCAATCAACCTTCCCGGGACCACCCAACCTTCCCAGAACCACCCAACCCAGCCGAAACCACCCAGTTTCGACTGTTGATACTATTGCCTGTCAATAAATTTTTCAATTGGTCTGGATAAGGTTGGAAAATCTGATTATCGTCTAAAAGTGTAGCACCTCTGTTACAACATTTTCGTTGATACTAAAAGGTGGAACCACCCGAAACCACCCAATATAGCCCCGAAACCAACCGAAACCACCCGAAACCACTTGAAACCACCGAAACCACCCAACCCACCCGAAACCACCCAACCCACGTGAATCAACCCGATACACTGTGAATTCAAGGAAAGCCCATGGCAAAAGTTTCCAATTCGGATGATACAACTGTAGTACAGTATCAGTAGCGTGACTTCCATCCTCCAGCATGTTGCACAGTTGACACTGACATGGGCTATTTCACTTAGTGTGTGCAAGTAAGAATTGAGATTCCTCATGGATATGTCCAGTGTCCACGGCTTTGCTCAAATTCAGCGTGACCCAATCCATACGTGTATCAATAATATGTATAATACCTGGAGAGCGAATTTTGCGGCAGATTTTATATTCATGTGACACTGAATAATAGTCTGGGCCAATGAATTGACTGTGATATATCCATTATCCAATACCTATCATTCTCGGGAGCTTATTTGAGATTTACCCTTCTAGAAAGGAAATGTTGAAAGTTTGAGTAAATTTTCAAAGAATTTTAAAACCAACAGAAAGTTCTTGTGGCAAAATACAATGACTATTCAATGCAAGAGCGAGGTTCGGAGAAATAACAGCATTATTATATTATCACTATTAACATGGGTTGAACACTCGACTTAAAATCGTTAATCAGGAACAAGACGTGTATTGACTTATTGATGACCTGTGACAGCTTGAGCTACGAAGAACGAGCCTGACGGCCTAGCTCGTTATTGATATGTATCTTCATAAATCATAGGTCAGAAAAAATAAGTTGAAAGGGTGAAATGGCTCACGAAAGATCCTCAGTGGCCGGGAAATTGCATATATGGTGGTTTTAATCTACAGAGAAATAGGTAGTTCTTGTAAAGAAAATCGTCCACACTGGGGCTGTAGTCTACGGCAAACCAAACGACCAATCAACGTTTGAGAAGTTTTACTGTAAAAGAGTAAAGGAGCAAAGGTGCTTTGAACTTTTGAAAACCATGCATGGTAACACTTTTTTGACCCAAAATGTTCTTAAAACAACACTATCACTCATGATGATTGCATCACTTTACTTGAGCCCGAGTGTGCAAATTCTGATTCATTAAAACATTCAAAATATAATTCACAACGAAACATCTGACATTTGTTTGAAATGATGGAAGATTTTGCCGAGGTAACATCGCGCACAAATAGTAAGTCCCCACACGAACAATATGCCCCTGACACTGTCAGTAACAGTAACAATTCTTGCGCCTATTTTCGCGCGCGACGCATAACATGCCCGGGCAAGTTCAGCGGCAGTTAGGGAAATATCGCGAATGTCATTGGTTGCGTAAGAATCCTTCATTTCGTTGCATTACAGTACTTTCATTGCTCAGACGGCCCGTGCACTTATATTCACCTTTTTGCATGTAATTCGACCGTACGTTCATCTTATTCATCTTATTCACCTTTATGAAAATGTTCAAATACTACATTCCAACATTACCTATATTTTGTTGTTAATGTTACTTGATATATAATCACGTGGGCGGTGGGACTATAGAAATCCCCACAATGTACACTTACAGACGTGTATCAAATGTTACTTGTATTGTGCAATGATAAGTTATTACAGGCAGCCCTTGAATTGTATGTCGGGTAATACGGACATGGTATCGAGGTTTTGGCAATTAACTAATTAAGAAACAGCGCATGTAATTGTAACAAAATAAAAAAAAAAACTATACCTAACGAGTGGACGAGTTTGTGATATTTCATCTCTTTTGCAAGCCTCTCTTTGATTTTCAGCATGATCCAATAACTTATATCGTACCTACAGCAAGCTGAATTTCAGCACGGCCGTTGATATAAATTTCGGATTTCAGATGTCTCACAATCTCTGGTCTATGACTACGTAATATTTAAGAATTTGCAGAGCTTTATGCCACTACTTCCATGCAATTGTGCTCGTAAACGTAATCCATGCACATTGCACGTGGCACATGATCAGTTCATGATTCATCATTGCATGTGATCATTAAATTTCGGAAAGTTACCAAATTTCCTCATCTTATTTGGTAACAGAGCTATACATCATATAATGGAGTAATGGTACCTACACACTAAGTTAACGTAAAATCGACAGAGTATCAAAATGTACATATCGGAGGAGAATGATTGATATGATCACAATTGCCAGTTTAGAAACCGTCAGTCCACCATAACCCAAAATTCATCGTTTGGGTGGTTTCGGATTTTTTGTGGGTTGTTTTGGGTTGTTTCGGGCTGTTTCGAAACCATACGAAACAGCACAAAGTGCATAATTCATATTTTGTGTGGAATCGGCTGGTTTCAGGTGGTTTGAATACCACAATTTACGCAAAAATTTCGAAACTAGCGCAAAACAGAACCAAAAATTTTACTTAAATTTGAACTACCCGAAACCACCCGAACCCACCCAGAATATGGATTTTGGATAGTTTCAGGTGGGTTGGGTCGTTTTGGGTCATTTTGGTGGTTAGAATTCCCCAATTTATGCAAAAATCTTGAAACGAGCCAAAATTTTACCTTTGTTTGGAACTACCCGAAACGACCCAACCCACCGAACCAACCCAAAATATGAATTTTGGGTGGTTTCGGGTGGTTTCGGGTGGTTTTGGGTGGTTTCGGGTGGTTTCGGGTGGTTTCGGGTAGTTTTGGGTGGTTTTTGTGTTTTAAGTTCCCCAATTTATGCTAAAATTTCAAAACCATCCCGAAACCAGCCCGAAACCAGCCCGAAACGACCCAAAATTTTACTTAAATTTGAGTGACCCGAAACCACCCGAAACCACCCAACCCACCGTTGGCTGGGTTGGGTGGTTTCGGGTGGTTGGGTGGTTTCGGGTGGTTTCGGGTGGTTTCGGGTGGTTTCGGATGGTTTCGGATGGTTTCGGGTGGTTTCGGAGTTATGTTGGGTGGTTTCGGGGGTGGTTTCGGGTGAGTTGGGTGGTTTCGGGTGGTTTCGGGTGGTTTCGGGTGGTTCCACCTTTTAGTATCAACGGATAACAAAGGTTTATCAAATTAAATATTTGTAGGCATTATCATCAAATCATAACAAATTAATACAGGAGTACATAATCTCATCTTGGAATCAAATCTTTTATTAATGAAAAAATCTAAAATGTTCTTAAATAAAAATATCTATAATCAAATTATTCAAAGAATTTAAAATTTATCAAAATCATTAGGAAATCTGTGTTAATAAATCAAAATACCAACTATCAAAAACACTGTAAAAATTATAAGGATAATTAATTAACAAAGAGAATCAATACTTCAAATTCAAGTTAACAGAAGTTGTATTTACTTATTAAAGGCAGTTGTTACAACAAGTTTTTAATACTTTAATATTATGATCATACAGTAATTATTAGTGACATATCAGTTTGTTCATAATCCTATAGGATCGTCTTTAAATCGCCTTGAAATACTAACATGGACCAATTAGAGTATGAATTATCAGTCGAAACATGCTGATTGGTCAATGCCAAATGGAACTGAGGAATGTGGGCAAACTGGCAAGCTAATCTTCACAACTGAATATTGATGAATAGAGCATAGAACACTGTAAACAAGTCAAAAATTAGAATTGTCCTATTGTCACAGGGAGTTCAAAAATCTTGGGTGTTCACTTTTCATTTCACAATCTTAATTTCCTTTTTTTGGACAAATTTTCTACATCCATATTGGTGACGTCAGCAATTTTGCCATCATCTATTTTTCCTTTAACATCCTCGACAGCATTTTCAACAGCTTTATCATCCATAGCATTATAGTATACAATAAGGGCAATAATCCCATCTGGAGAAATTGAATGTCCACCCCAGTGAACATGATTCTTATGGTAAAATGGCTTGCCTGTCCATGACACAAGGATCATTTCACTCTCTCGTTTTGAACATTTTCTATTGAAATCTCTCCTCAGCACAAAGTGCATATTTTGGGAGGATACAACTTCAGGATGGATGTGTATATCATTTGGGTAGTCACTGACATTAGTAGATAGTTGCATGTCAAATGAACCTCCTGTTATAGGACTAACATTTAGTATGAAACCACATTGATCAGGTTTTTCACATGAAGTAATACGTGGATGTTTAAAATAAAACTTGTACATTCTTTTTTGGTCATCTTGCCCATTTGGATAGAGAAATTCTTGCATACGAATGGCATTTGAACATACAGGGTATTTCAGTGAAACAATTTTTTGCATTCTTCCCCTGTGACATACTATCTCAAAGTTATTATCTTTTGAAACTAATTCCTTGCAATCCCAGATAAGATAAAGCATGGCATCTAAAGACATTTCACCATTGGGAACAAATTCTTTTCTCATATAAGATACACATAAAGACTTCTTGCTCCATAGTCTGTTATGCTTAAAGAATTGAGGATGGATATGTTTCCAACCCCTGGCTGTTTTAACTTCAATTAGATTATCAATTAATTCTTTCATATCTGATCTATCAACTAATTTTTCAAAGTTTCCATCATATATAATCAGCTCAACAACCATATAGAGATTTTTAAATAATGGAGATGATGCAGCAGCTTCAACTATGTCTCTCACATGAAATACATTTTTCTCATTGCTTACCATTGTCCTCCCATAGATGGCTACTTCTAGAGATTCAATAGATGCAAATAAATTTGGGATGCTTGAAAGACCATCTATGGCGATTTTTGGATCATGGATCTTTGCTTCATTACCATTCTGTGCTTTCAATGATATGATAGGGTTTGAAGGACCTGGATTATTACCCATGCATGATGCATAATCATTGGTTTTGCATTTCAGGGTGCTCACAATTTCCATTAGATTTTCTTTTTCCTTTTCAGTTTTTACAACATAATTATAATGAGATAATTCTTCAAGGCATTTACAAGCACAGTTCTCAAAATCAATTCTTTTGAGAATATAAGCAGACTTTTCATCCAAGTGGAACTCTTGTTCAGCCAGTTTTACTTGCACTATAGTTAATATTATAGTTTCATGCCCCTCAGCCACATTTAGCATTATATCTAATTCACTTATGGATAAATTGAGGTATGATTCAGCAATTAATCTGATTAATATGTATTTCTGATAGTGACTCCTACTACACAGCTTCTCTTTTGCCTGCATTAAGTATCTTGATTTCAACTGTTCTGGAGCCATTGATGCTTCTTTCAATGAATTTTTAAGCTCATTGAACTCTTCTTGACTATTCATGTTTTGAAAGGACAGTGATTTAGTCATTTGGAGGAAAAACATTTCACACTGGTTGATCAACCAGCCAATCACAAATTTATGTGCAAGTTCCACAATTTCTTGGAATACTTCAGATATTAAATAGACTTTTCCTGAATACAAGCACTTTGCAAAGGTTTCAACACCACTTTTGGTGAAACAGGATACATTGACAGAACTCTTCAATTGGATGAAGAAAATGTCATAAAAAATTACACTGTTGTAGGACAAGATCATTGAATTCGCTTTCACAATGTCACTGTTACTTGCCAATAATTCAATATTATTGTGGACTGCACATTCTAAATTTTCTACTCCAAAATTCATTGGCACTTTCACTTCTGTCATGACGGAGGTTCATCAACTATTATGGAAGAGAATATTTTAAAATCATAAAATGAGCAAACAATAATATCTTATATTAAAAAACTTTATTTAAATAAATGGGATGGATCTATTAAAGTATTAAAAGATTAAAGATTTCATGAAATACCCCACTGGTAATGGACAAGATCACCCTAACCAGTAACTCAGTAATTTAATATCATTTATGAACATTGTCTACCTGGAAATTGTTAATTATCTATCCTGAGGTTCATATTAGGTACTTTTATTATATTGCCATGATGAAATGAACATGGAGATGCAACAAAAGATACAACATTTGTCTTTTTAGATTTTGACCAAATTTGATGCAATAATATGCTTTTTTAGCATGGCAACACACCTGAAAATAATCTAAAGCATGTGAACCCTAGTAAGTAGATGAATGATGGCATAGCTTTGTTGTCTCTGTAGTATGTTGATTACATCCCCACTAAAAAGGGGAAGATAACGATTTTTGGTCCGAAAAGGTAGGTTGGGGAATGGGGGCTGCTCTAATTTCAAGGATTCTGGGGGGATTTGAGCAGATGGGGAGTGAAAAAATTAAGGGGGGATTGGGGTGTGGCAGAATAATTTTAGATAATTTAAATGAATATTTCTGCAAGGAATATTTTTCTCAGGCCTTCTAGTTTCAGGGAGCTGCGCCCCCAGACCCTGCTATCTATTTCTAAGATGATACCTACTTATGATTATAAAGCTTGAATTCCTTACTCATTTCTAGGGAGCTTGTTCCTACATTATGTTCATGATGCTTTGATGCTTAATTTCCTGCCATGATTTCCTACACAATGACTAATCAATAAAACAATTGATAATAACCTTCGTGGGGAGGTTTTCGAATTTGCTGCACTGAAAAATTCAGGTAGATTGGACACATGATGAAAATACTGAATTGAATCGAATGAATTTTTACAGCACAATAACATGATATATTTTTTCATAATTTACAGTATATAAAATTTCTCTGTTGTTTTGAAGGAAAGCACTTAGCCAATCATTAAGACTGTTAATATGGGTTGCTTTAATCAGCCTTTTAATAGTAATCTATAATTACATTATATATGTACTAGCAGGCCTTGTGGGCCTGCTATACCTACATTACGCATATGTGTGCAGATTGCTTGATAGGGAGGGCTCAATAACCTTACATACTAACACTTGCGCATGCAACTCTTTTATACAGTAAGTTACTGTATGAAAGAGTTGTGCACACAAGTGTTAAGCATGTCAGGTCATTGAGCCCTCCGTATCGAGCAATCTGCACACATATGCATTAGCATTGGGAGCCCATTTCAACATTTGCACATGCAGTAAAACCCAATTTGAATGGAATTAAATTGAATTCCCAGGAGCTCCTCCTTCCCTCACACAGTACTGAGCACAAAGCTCAGCATTTTGCAATTCACTGATTTTTTGATTTTGTGTAGACAGGTCATCACGTGCAGTATACCAGTATATCAGTATGAAATTGTTAATAAGTCATTAAAAACAAGCATTGAATCGAAATTCAATCAAAATTTGATTGCTATAAAATGTTACAAATCTTGTAATTGGGATAGAGAAAATGGTTAATCAGTGCCAATATTAAAATGTTTCAAAAATCCAATTTAGGTACAACACAAAATTTTTAGTTCAAATCAAACATGGTGTTACTTCATACTTATGAGTTGTGTAACGATATTAGCGAATTCCCAGCCATGCTCTAAGCGTATATTATTCACCAAGTGTACAAAAGTACAAAGCTTTGAGCCTTTAAAAGGCTCAGGTTTTTAGTATTCTGCAATCTGCACAGTTCACAGCAGAAAAGGACGTTCTGTAGTATCACTTTTTTTGGTGTAGAGCAATTATCTACTGATCAGTCGAGGTAGCAGTGTGGCAGCTCTCCCAGCAGAAAAGGACGTTCTGTCGTATCACTTATTTCTTTATCTGGCCCAAGTGTTGAATAACATCATAAAAATGGCAAATAACACGGTGTAAGAGTGGAGTAACATGGTAAAAGTGTGTAATAATACCAAAAGGGTTGAGTAGGTAATACAACAAAAAACTCAAAATAACACGTTTTTATTCAACCGGAATAACCCTACCACATGGTGAATAATACTTCTTACTTAAATTTCCAAGCACAAAATCATAAAGTCCTACCTATGATCATAAATCTATTCCATATAATATAGACTCTACAATACCAACTTAACAGCAAAGATTTGAGTGCAGTGGCTTTACCATTTCTTTCACTTGTACTGTGTAAGTGCTTAAGTGAAAAGCCACTAGCAGTCTGATGACATGAACTAGAAAGTTAGAAATCATAACTTCCTCCTTTTTGACAAATGCCCCTCTGTTTCATGGGATTCTTGATGTCGTGTTATAGGTGTTAAGTCACATATATGATCATCTGAAGAATCATAATATATTATCAAAGCAATGTATCCATCAATAGGAATTGACTCTCCTCCCCAGAGAACATGATTATTAAGACATATTGGTTTCCCTCCCCATGAGACAAAAACAGTTCTGCTGGGCTGTTTTGAATACTTCACATTAAAGTCTCTCCTCAGAACGAAGTGCATCTTTTGAGCAGATATATAATCAGGATGGATGTGTATGTCATCAGGATAGTCCTCAACATCAGTACAGAGACCCATATCAAATGAATTAGGCCCATTCGAGATAGGACTTATATTAATGATAAAACCACATTGGCCAGGTTTATCACATGATTTTATTCTTGGATTTTTCCAATAAAATTTGTAAATTCTTTTTGGACCACGGAATTCTCCAGCACGAATGGTCTGAGGATGAGAATGATTTTTCAGGGAAACAAATTTTTGCAATTTACCCCTGTGACATATCAATTTAACAGAATCACTTACTGAGACTAATTCTTCACAATTCCAGACATGCCATAGCCATGATTTTGAGTATACATTGCCTTCATCTTCTCCCATTAAACTGTTCACCTTATGGAAACTATAATTTTCATGGTTTTCAAAGAAGTGGGGATGCATTCGTTTCCATCCCCTAGTATCTTTTACTGCAATAAGAGAAGTGATCAATTCCTTGAATCCTGAGTCAGGTGTTATGTTGGCAAAAGATCCTTGACGTATAATGAGCTCAATTACCATATAAAGATTTTTGAAAACAGAAGATGATGAAGCAGCTTGAAGTATAACTTCTACATTATATGAAATTCTCCCCCAACTATACACATCATTGACTTTTCTTCTGATAGATGCAAATAAATTTGGAATACAGGTTGAATTGCGGATATTCTCTACAGCATTGAAATCACAGATAATATCTTCTATTTCTCTCTGTGGATGATCTACTACTAAACTGTTTGTGGAACCTAAAACATTGAAGCTCCTAGATCTTTCATTGCAAGAAGAATTTATTGTGTCTATATTGAGTGCTTCGAGAACTACCTGTAGGTTTTCTTTTTCTTCCTCAGTGTTCACAACAAAATCATATCCCTTCAATTCTACCAGACATTTGATATCACTGCTGGATGCTCCACAATTATCAAAATTGATTCCTTTAAGAATATAAGCAGACTTATCATCAAGGTGGTAACCTTGTCTAGCAATTTGTTCTTTGACTATCTTCAAGATGACACCATCATATCCGTTAGCAATAGTCAACAACATTTTCAATTGTTCTACTGATAGATGCATATAGGAAGCAGCATATTTCCCAATAAAAACACGTTTTTGTAATTGTTCCATAGAGGAAATTTTTTCTGTGACCTTTCTGTAGTATTTTTGTCTCAACCTTTTATGGGCAAACAATGCTTCATCTAGTGAAAATTTCAGCATACTGAACTTTTGTTCATCATCCATGTTATCCAGTAACAGTGAGTCATTGACTTGAAGGTAAAAAGCATTACACTTGTTCAATATCCAATCTACCATAAACATTTCAGCAAGATTGTTTAGTTGCCGAAATGAATCATACTTTAAATCAACTTTTCCTGAGTACAGGCACCGAACAAAATGCTCAACACTTTTCTTACTGAAACCAGTTATGTCCACAGACATCTTCAGTTGTTTAAAGAATAAATCTTGGAAAACTGCACTATTATATGAAAGAATGATAGAGTTTGCTTTCAAAAATTCATTATCATCAACCAATAATGTAACATTATTGTGAACCAGGCAATCTAAATTTTCTACCCCAAAGTCTACTGGTACCTTTTCCTTTGCCATGGTCTATAGACATCACTGTAGGAGAGGGCACATGCATTTAGAAATAGTATGAAATATGAAATTAATGCATGATTTGCAATGAAATGTGTGAAAAATACAGCTGAGTCAAGATTTGAATAAAATTTCAGAATAAAAGAAAAATAAGACAGTTGCTGCCTGTGTATCCTATTCAATAGGGTAAGGAGCCTAATTCCGGCCGGCCCCCTATTCCGGCCACCCTGAGTTGAAAAAATTCCACACTTTTTATTTCACACTCCTTACCCCAAAAAACAATTTTATGGGCAACTTCAATCATTTGCCCATGTTCCCTGAAATTTTTGAGTAAATGATCACTAGGATATGGTCACTTTTTTGATTTAAAAAAAATTTACCCCCAAAATAATGATTTTAGGCCAAAATTTTTGTTAAGTTAACATTTGATTTAAAATTGATTTGAAATGTATTTTGGAGACAAAAAATACTGAGTTATGTTGAATGTTGCCCATAGATGACCAAATCATCGATTTTAAATCCAAAATGAGCGATTTAACACTTAAAATTGTGTGACCAGAATTAGGGACCCAAAATCACAGAGGTCCCTTATTCCGGTCACAATTTCTATAGCTAAATTTCATTTAATCTATTGCACCTATGGTTTCTTAACTTTCCGAGGCTTTGAATTTCAAAAAGTTTCAGCTCAAAAGTTTAAAAACTTAGACAGGAACTGCTGTGGACGGAAATTAGGGTCCCAAAAATCTGGGGTCCTAAATCCGGCCAAAGGTCATAATGCACAATTATGAATGTTCAAGTGATAAACCAAACATTACATGACGTTATGATTAAGTCTATATTGGTAAAAGCCCAGAGTGATGCTTATTTTTATCTAAATCTAGCAATGAGACTATGATTTGAGATGGCCGTAATTAGGGACCCTCCTACCATGGGTACCTTATATTCGGCCACAACTCTGTAGCTGTTTTTTCATATCAGAGCAGCATGGAAATTATGGAAAATGATCCATAACGTTGTTAAATGATATCCTGAATACACGAAAGTGACTTTTAGATGTGGGAAACTCCCATAGATGATCAGAAATTACCAAGGCCCTCTGAAAAATCAGATTTCGCCCCTAAATTAATTTTTGCTAGTTTTCACTTAAAAGATCGGTCTAAGAGTCATAGCTAGAGTAGAAAAGTGCTTTTAATCCATGAAAAGACATGTCACCAATCAGGAATTGTCGCCCAAAATAGAAATTTCAGATATTTTGATGGAACAAACACTAAACTGCAAGTTTATGTTGAAAACTAGGCATGGGAATGCTTCAGGTGATATTAATAGAGTATAGTTTAACATAAGATTTCGTAACAAACAGAAAATTATGAGAAAACCTGCAGATGTGTGCTTAAATTCGGGAGTCGAACTTGTGTGAAATCTAAATGCAAGAATTTTAGCTGAAAATCGTTTTTGGCGATTTTCTGACATACCATGTGCTAGATATAACATCTCATTTTGTGTGAGAATACTAAAAGTGCTCCTTCATAGTTAATAAGGGTAAAGATAGCAGGTGGCCGGAATAAGGTACCCATAACCCAGAAGGGGACCTAATTCCGGCCGGACCTCAACTCACTTACCTAGTTCTTACTATAACTTAAAATGATAAGAGGTAATAGATAAGTGTTTTTAACATTCTGGGAATCCGTCAATATCTTAGGGAAACTACATTTATGACATTTTATTCTTAGTTGAAAGTGACCTATCTTTAGAGACCGAAAAATCAGTGTACCCAATAGAGCTACACAGTAAAATTTCATTTTTGAGTAGAAGTAAGGTGGAAATTATAGACAGAGCAAAAATTTTTGCTCTAAGATCAGTAGTTTAAGAATTATTTTGGGTGGCCGGAATTAGGCTCAAATGACCGGAATTGGGTCAGGGCCCTAATTCCGGCCATTTCCGAAAATTGTCCAAAAAAGTATCAAAAATCCATAATATTCAATTTTTTGGGTATAATTAGCAATTTTAATCATTTTCCTACCATACTTAACTATTTTCAAGGTTCAAAACCTTCCCATATTTATGAAACATGATTTTGAAAAAAAATCATACAAAAATGGCCGGAATTAGGTCACTCTACCCTATTGAATTTTTGAAAAAAATACTCATCTAATAACAACCTAGACTCTGACCATAAACCAACAAACCATAAATCCTAACCTTTAACCTGATAAGTCTAACCCTTATCCCTTAATCTAACCTTTAATCTAACCATATCTGTTAATGTTACTGTTTGTTTTCTGCTGCTCCTTGAACAGTTGATCAGTTGAAATTCAAATAAATTAATAATAATTCATTACATGAAACTAAAGGAGAGGCTGGATCCGATGGTAAAGTAAAGTAAGTAAGTATATTATGGTATTAAACCATCTCTAATCTCATACCCAATTGATCAATATCACATGTTAACAATTATTTAGCACCATTTCACTCCGGTGCCCATTCCATAGTAACATTAATAAAAATCAAATTTTCATAAACAAATTTTCATAAACACCCCGAAAGCTGAGGTAGGTATTGGACTGAAGATGCCTGCACACCACTCATCTTGGTGTGACTCATTTAGATCCTGCTGCTCTCTACATCGCATTACCTAAAGGGATCATGTTGGAGTTCAAGTACGGAGTTGGAGAAAAGTCTTGCAGATTGATGTCTTGAAGAAAGTTTTCTTTTTAATTCAAACAAATAAAATCAAGAAGTTATTCTAGGGGGGTCACATGAAAAATCAATTTGGACGATTCCCCACAAAATTGGTACCAAAATGATCAGCACGATGAGTTCTTTCGAACAAACTAAGTTTTATTGACCAATTTGATGATTTGAGAGAGTTATAGGCTGCACTTGGGGTCCTTGGGAGGATATTGCGCAGCATGTTCCTTTATAAGGTGGTCTTGTCTCT
The DNA here is from genome assembly GCA_011033025.1 of Beroe forskalii. Classification (NCBI taxonomy): domain Eukaryota; kingdom Metazoa; phylum Ctenophora; class Nuda; order Beroida; family Beroidae; genus Beroe; species Beroe forskalii. The sequence goes on along the minus strand of WFMF01000088.1, from coordinate 415,467 downwards.
GGCACTTCTTGTGTCACGAGGCAGCCAGCTAAGTCCTGTTCCACCCTCCGGCTAACTTCGCTCTGCCAGGTGCACCCCGGGTCACGCTAAGGTTCAGGCAGCACAGAGCTGACTCTCATCCAGCTCTGCGTCCATATCATCCCACCTCTGTCCCCCCCCCTGTTTTCACACCCCTCACCCTACTTCACACCACGCAGCCCTTTCCTTGGTTCTCTTCCTTCCCTCGTAACCCCCTTCTTCCCCAGTTCCCTTTGAATCCCTTTTCTTGCTTGCAGTTCTGCTACTTTCCTCCTCTCTTCCCCTTCAGGCATCTCCCAGAGACTGGTGATCTGACACGCAGATTAACACAAGGTATACTATGAGTCACAACCCACTTTGATCGCAAACAGATGCAAACGAACACACCCAGATCCCACCAATTACACATATTCAAATCATTTTCAAGCTATCGGCGAGCGCATGCGCATGCAGTGTGTGCGCATGCTGCATGCAGCTTATCAGTTATGTTGTTACCATAAAAGTCTCAACGACCAACCCTTTCAGGAAACCCTTCAGCAACTCTTTCAGGACTACTCCCTAGGTACAATCGATCATGTCCCCTGTGCAGTGTGTGTAGGTTCTCGTACGGCTGTGCATAGGCACTAGCCAATGGAGAACTCATGCCGCAGCACTAACTTTTTGAGGGCATTGTTGCAGCAGTTGGAGCATGTGGAACTACCAGAACACTGGATCCAGTCTAGTTATAGAGACCCCACATCCTACCTGGTTTCACTAGACAGGGCCGACTGCAGTCATCACAATCATATCTCTGCACTAGAGCTATGCTAATGCAGAGACGTACTCACTGGAGTACTAAACATGATTACTGCTCGCATACCACCAAGGAACCATGTCGGCCAATGTTTCTGGAAGGGTATGGTCGGGCATATATGTCCTCCAATCCTGTGTGTTGGGGGCACTACGGGGGCTTTAGTAAGCCTTCCGTCAACTATCTATCTATCTATCTATCTATCTAGGCTGCACTTGGGCAAGGAGCAGCACTCAAAATGTGCAATGCCGAAATTTCGCTTAAAATTACGCATATCAATCGTCCTCACAAAAAACGCGATTAAATGGAAAATCATCGCTCAAACTACAAGATAAAGCATGGAAATCATAGCTTGATCATTCTTCTGACGTTCCTCGAAACATTCAGGGCAATACATGATGTGGAAGAAGAGTTATCAATCTTCAAAGTCAACAGGTCAAAATTTGGACGTATTTTGTTCATAACTTGGCTTAGGATAGACGTAGAACAAATCTGAAAACACTATTTAATAGCTAGCAAGCGCCCACATGCATTCAAACAGCGCACGCAATTCTTAATGTTTAAACGTAGCACGTGCGTGCTGATTAGTTTCGTTGTTTGGGCATATTTTGTCAATTTCGCATGTTGCAGTGAGAAAATGGGTTTTGTCAAATTTCTATCACCCCCATTTTTTATTGAATCATCATGAAACTTTCAGGAACATTGAAAAACATAAAACACAGCCTTTCAGACTAATTTTTTTCTGAAAATCGAATTAAGAGACGAGATATGAGCATTTGTGTACATAAATTTTGTGAAATGCCTCATTTTTGGCCATAACTTCTGTTAGGAGCAAAATTTCCGAAAAAATTAGTCCGAATACCTTAGTGGCCTTTATTTAGCCGGCCTTTTTTTAACCGGCTTTATTTTAACCGGCCCCATGGACAAAAATCAAATCATTTTTGAACCGTTTTAACCGGCCCCTTGGACAAAAATTTTTCTGATGGTTGCCAGATCAAGGATTTTTTGCTCTAAAATGGCCAATAAAAACCCCTTTATACTAGATAAATTGCATCAAAAGACCCCAATCCTTTAATATTATTATTTAGGTCATGATCGTTATGTAATGACGTTCCAGTGAATTTTACACTATATTAGCCGACTCATAAAAGTTTCATTTGACCTAAATTAACTGGTTTTAATTTGACCGGCCTTAACTGGGTTTTGTCCGGGCCCTTCGATAAAAAGTCGTTTTTTATCCTTAAGGGCCGGTTAAATAGCGCCACACAGCTCGGTCTATGTGTTCTATACTATGGCATATATCCAAATTTCAGACAAAACCCATTTATATTTGTCAGGCGTTGCTCGATTTCAGTGCGCGAAGCGCGCGCCACGATATTAGTCTGACGACGCCAGACAAATTTATATAACCTTATGAATCAGGACACTTTTTATGTAAAAAAATGTGTTACACTTTTATTTCACCTAACCAGGTGCTTACGCGCGCGCGGCCTGAGGAGGAACGACGGCGCGCCGCGCGCGCGGAACAGGGCGCTGGTTAGGGCAAACTTTTTATCGAAATTTCGTGCTAGTACTTTGTGCGCAAGTACGCGTTGTGACACCTTTAGTTATTCAATGAGATTTGTGTTTCACTGCATCAATGATCAATCACTTCAAACATATATGGGATAAAATTAATCTCAACTTCCACAATGACAATAAGATAATGACAGTAAGATAATCCCTCAGGGGAATTCTGCTTACCAATAGGCCATCAAAGTGGAGCTTAATTCATTGTTGGGATATTATGTAAACCTCATAAGTCTCACTTTTCTCCTAACCAGGGGTTTAGCGCTTGCCGCGCCGCGCACTCCGTGCGCGTAATTTAATTTCCTTATTGTAGGAAATTAAGCACTCAGAAAATTAAGCAGTTAAGCACCAATGCCTCGAAAAGGGCTTAATTTCATGGTGCTTAATGACATGCTGGCTTAATTTTTGTAGACCTTAATTTTCAAATAATTTTGGGATTTTCAAATGTCAAAAAATTTTAGTATGGGGGCCATTTCATGATAATTTGCATATTTCAGCAGTTAGTTGATTAATCATATCCAGTTTTTTGTTAATCCTTTCAAGTTAATCAATTCTTTTTCAGCTATGATAATTGCAATACCAAATAAATGTATATGTTGCATTCCCAAATAAGTTTATATGTAGCTTTGGAATGGGTTTTTACTTAATTATCTTTGACTCTATACTGTATGTGTATTTTTTAAACTAGGCGTAGAATTGATTGCTGCTGTTAATTGCTATCAAAAAGTATTATTTATTAATTTATTAACCGTACTAAATTATGTTATTGCTTTATTGTTACTGTAATTATTTTTTCAATGTTAATGTTAAGATGACTTGGGCTGGAAGATCCAGCGTACTGTTTAATGAAACATAGATATTTTTGTGGACAAGAGTGTGTTGATGTATTTCATCAAAACAATTATTTTATTTTATTTTATTTTGTTCGATATTTTGCTATATTATGTACAGTGGTAATGTAGAACAATGGAAGTACAGAATCTAAATAATAATTTAATGATGAATAATGGAATTATCAAATATCCTCCTCATAAGCCTCCATCTCCTTGTCTTCAGCTTCCACAAAGTCTTGGTTATACATCCTTTTGAATCATCCTTGTCAAATCTTTCAAAGCTGTAGCTCTCCTTGATGTGCATAGAACACCAAAACTTAATCTTTTCTTCAACTGACCATTTCAAGTCTGACCTGGCTCTTGATCTACTGCCCTCCTTGTTTGATTGGTGACTGGAACTGTTATTCAGTCAGAACTTAAATCTGTTTTAGATAACAGAGGCAGGCTATATACTGGGTGAACTGCAGTTCATATGAAGTCGCCGCGCACTTCATATGAATTCATATGAATTCATATGAGTTCATATGAATGCGTTTACCAGTTCAATAAATTTTTATATGAATGAACTTCATATGAACTTCACATGAATTCATGAACTTCATATGAACTCCACCAAGTTCATATGAACTTCATATAATTCATGAATTCATTAAACACGGATGAACTAGTTCACCAAAATTTAGTGAACTGAGATGCATATGAATTCATATGAATAAACTAGTTCATTTAAGTGAACTACTGGATGAACTTTGAGATGAACTCCGTTGAACTGCGTTGAACTGCGTTGAACTACGTTGAACTGCGTTGAACTGCGTTGAACTGCGTTGAACTGCGTTGAACTGGAGTTCACCTGAGTTCATTGAGTTCACCTGAGTTCATGTAACTCAATCACGAACAACATATGTTATTTTGGAAAAACTTAGCTTTGCAATAGAATAGACCTAAACGACTGTATGTTGCTGTAAAAAGTACAGTAACATACAGTCGTTTAGGTCTTAAATCTTACTGTTAGTGTTACCCTACCCTCCACTGCGAGCACTTATTTTACGCAACACGTCCTTCCAAATTTCCAATTCCATTAGCTCATTAGGAATGAGAAAATAATAATGTAAATAGAAATGTTATCTGACAGCTGAGGTGCCAGGTGGTCAATGACTTGACTCAACAACTGGACTTTATGACTTGAAAAAGCTGCAGCTCGACGACTCGGCTTCATTCGGCTTCGACTTACGACTCGACGACTCACTTGACTCGACAACTCGACTCGACAACTCGACTCGACGACTCGACGACTCAACTCGACGACTCGACTCGACTCGACGACTCGACTCGACGACTCGAATCGTCTCGACTCGACGACTCGACGACTCGACGACTCGACTCGACTCGACGACTTGACTCGACAACTCGACTCGACGACTCAACTCGACGACTCGACTCGACTCGACGACTCGACACGACTCGACTCGACTCGACGACTCGACGACTCGAATCGTCTTGACGACTCGACTCGACATGACGACTCGACTAGACGACTCCCGCTCGACAACTCAAGCTCGGCGACTCAGCTCGGCGACTCGACTCAGCTCGACTCGACGACTCGACTCGACGACTCGACGACTCGACGACTCGACTCGACGACGACTCGACGACTCGACTCGACTCGACGACTCGACGACTCGACGACTCGACGACTCGACTAGACTCGACGACTCGACTCTACTCGACTCGACGACTCGACGACTCGACGACTCGACGACTCGACGACTCGACGACTCGACGACTCGACGACTCGACGACTCGACTCGACGACTCGACTCGACTCGACGACTCGACGACTCGACGACTCGACGACTCGACGACTCCGGTCGCGGCTCGGAGTCGACACCGGCTCGACTCGAGTCGTCGGCTCAGCTCGTCGGAATCGATTCGACTCGTCGACTCGGCTCGGACGACGAGTCGTCGACTCGACGACTCGGTCGACGACTCGACTCGACGACTCGACTCGACGGCTCGACTCGACGACTCGTCGACGACGACGACGACTCGTCGACGACTCGACGAGTCGACTCGTCGAAATCGACTCGTCGACTCGAGTCGTCGACTCGAGTCGTCGACTCGACTCGTCGACTCGAGTCGACGACTCGACGACTCGACGACTCGGTCGAGTCGTCGAGTCGAGTCGTCGAGTCGATCGTCGTCGAGTCGAGTCGGGTCGAGGTCGTTGAGTCGAGTCGTCGAAAGCTCGGAGTCGTCGAGTCGAGTCGTCGAGTCGAGTCGTCGAGTCGTCGAGTCGTCGAGCGAGTCGAGTCGAGTCGTCGAGTCGTCGAGTCGAGTCGTCAGAGTCGAGTCGTCGAGTCGAGTCGTCGAGTCGAGTCGTCCAGTCGAGTCGTCGAGTCGAGTCGTTGAGTCGTTGAGTCGTTGAGTCGTTGAGTCGTCGAGTCGTCGAGTCGTCGAGTCGTCGAGTCGTCGAGTCGTCGAGTCGTCGAGTCGTCGAGTCGTCGAGTCGTCGAGTCGTCGAGTCGTCGAGTCGAGTCGAGTCGAGTCGAGTCGTTGAGTCGATTCGTCGGTCGAGTCGAGTCGTCGAGTCGTCGAGTCGTCGAGTCGAGTCGTCGTCGAGTCGAGTCGTCGAGTCGAGTCGTCAAGTCGAGTCGTCAAGTCGAGTGGTCGAGTCGAGTCGTCGAGTCGAGTCGTCGAATCGAGTCGAGTCGTCGAGACGAGTCGTTGAGACGAGTCGTCGAGACAAGTCAGAGAGTCGTCAAATCGAGTCGTCGAGTTGAGTCATCGAGTCGATTTGAGTCGTCAAGAAACTGGTCGTAGAGGGACTCGAGTTAATTCATGACGTAAAAAGTGAAATTTTTAGTTGTCACGTGACTGTACACTTAACAAGAATACGAAAAATCGTTTATTGAAGAGCTCAAGACTTGAGTCTGATTTAACTATTTAAAGAGGGGTTTAAATTTAATGGCCAATATTTGATTTTGGAAGCCCTTTTAGTGAAATGGATCAAGATGCAGCTAATTTGGTGAAGTTTAACGGCCTCTTTAAAATTGAAAAAAGCCTTTCAATAGGTGACGTCACTCAGCAGTCAACCGGAATGAGAGACTTATCGGGCATAGATCAGAGCAGCAACGCCACAAGGGCCCCATGGTATTGGTAGCGCCACGTTGACGCCAGGGCAGTGCTATGGTGTAAGCCATGAGGACGCCACTGCGGCGCCACGACGAAGCCATGAAGACGCCATGGCTTCACAGTGGCACTGCTGACTGCCATGATGTCACCGTGGCGCCCTCGTGGCTTCATCGTTGCCCAGTAGTGGCGTCCTCGTGGCTTCACCATGGCACTGCCCTGGCGTCACCGCGGCACTGCGGTGCCGCCCTCGGTGATCCATGCCCGAAATATCTGTTAAGTTATCATTTTGACATTCTAGATGAACTTCGAGATGAATTCGTTGAACTCCGTTGAACTGCGTTGAACTGCGTTGAACTCCGTTGAACTGCGTTGAACTCCGTTGAACTGGAGTCCGCGAGATGAACTTCCTAGTTCATATGAATTCAAGGCGAACTGGAATCCATATGAGTTCATATGAATTCATATGCATCTCAGTTCAATAAATTTTGGTGAACTAGTTCATCCGTGTTTAATGAATTGATATGAATTCATATGAAGTTCATATGAACTTGGTGGAGTTCATATGAAGTTCATATGAATTCATATGAAGTTCATATGAAGTTCATTCATATAAAAATTGATTGAACTGGTAAACGCATTCATATGAACTCATATGAATACATATGAATTCATATGAAGTGCGCGGCGACTTCATATGAACTGCAGTTCACCCAGTATATAGCCCAGACGCACAATAAAATTTGCATGTCATTTGAGTAAATTGTGAAAAATTGAATTTTAAACCTACAAGTAATTAGGCCTACCTGAAATCAAGCCTACATGTAATTAAGCACCAGATGTGTTGAAAGGGCCTAATTTCATGGTGTTTAATGACGTGTAGGCTTAATTTTTTGAGTGCTTAATTTCCAACAATAAGGTATATTTTTCTGAGTGACGTCATTGTCATAGATAATGAGGTATGTCTCCCATATAAACGGCTGAGTGACGTCACAGATCTAAACGTCAATTTTTCTGTATCATAAACCGAACCATTGCCCCAACCAAAACCCTAACCTTAATACTTATCCTAAACCTAACAAATCCTGACCCTAAACAGAACCCTAACCTTACCGCTTAAAGCGCTAGATGCGCTTAATTATATTTTTCTGAGTGACGTCATTGTCATAGATAATGAAGGCTCCCATTTATATGGGAGACTGACCGATAATGAAGGCTCCCGTTTATATGATAGACCAAACCAAAAACGTGTTTAGCAACCCTAACCGTACCTTTTGTCTGAGACTTTTGTCTGTCAACGTCAGACAAAAGTCTCACGTAATGAATAATGGTAATAATATCTCTTTAATTATATTTTTCTGAGTGACGTCATTGTCATAGATAAGGCTCCCGTTTATATGATAGACCGAACCAAAAACGTGTTTAGCAACCCTAACCTTAATCATGGCCCTTCCCTTCCCCTAACCAGGGGTGCCACGCTGCGCACTCCGTGCGCGTAACCAGGGCCCTGGTCAGGGCAACCCTGTTATCGTCGCGCGGCGCGCTTCCTCTCATAGGGAAGCGCGCGGCGCGTAAACACACCTATGCGGGCTTAGGAACTGTAAGACCCAGTGCCCCAAACTGTTTTCGCACCCTTGAAGCTGCGGCTGCACCCCTAGTCTTGTCAGGATATACTTTAGTTCTTCTTATATAATGATTTATAAGTTTGCCCTTACTTTGAGTTTATATGTTATTGTATGATTGATGATTATTGATTCACCACTCAAGTACTGTTATTTATCTGAGATTGTTCCAGATATCTGTTTGAGTATCAAAGATAACCATTCTCATTTATCCACTATTAATTGTGTGTTATTGCTCCCAAAAGTGACTGACAGTCTAGTCTCATAACCCAGTGAAGATGGTGAGTCCGAGACAGTATGGGTCCCTCCCTGCGGTGAGTGGCGGTAACTGCCATTCATTTGATCAGGTTCTGAACAGGAGGGTCAACTGAACAGGAGGGTCAACTCGTTTCTTTTCTGGCTTATTCATTTCACTCACTCATCTCACTTTAGGGCGCCAGCTTGACTGGCCAAAATGTTAGAATAAACGCCAACACACATCTCTCCAACTTTTGTAAAACTCCCTCCATTCCACACCATATGCTAGACAGGGCAAATATCCATTGTAAAGTGACACTTGATCTTTATTTAACTAAGCTACACAATACTAAAAGTAACAACAGAAACCCTATGCATCCTTCTCAAAATAATTGCTATCTCTCAAATTCTATCTAAGGCATGTAAGCTCAGACAAAGTGATAGCTTTAATTCCTTGTTCTTGTCCCCTGACAGATCAGTTGAGCAAAGAGCTGAATATAGGAATCTGATTGAGGAATTAAAGAAGAGAAGGGTCATGGAACCAGATCAAAGACATTTCATTCGTAATGAAACTTTCAACACTTGAGAATATTGATTAAGAAATGTCTAGGATTTAGAATTGCTGTTTTAATAGAAGTTGTCATATTTTGAGGACCTCTGTTAGGGTACATGCTTAAAGATGACATGTGAAGAATAATTTTTTTGTCCATTTTATTTGAGTTGCCTTAAACACAAACCCTGATTTCTCATTAGATTTGTTTTTTACCCATGCCCATGCATACTCAGTCTGGCAGATAAAAGTTTGCCTCAAACCTGCTTATCTTTATTATAATATTAAATTATATCATAATTTAAACACCCCGAAAGCTGTTAGCTGAGGTAGGTATTGGACTGAAGATGCCTGCACACCAATCATCTAGGTGTGACTCATTTGGATTTGGCTGTTCTTACATAGTATTTCTCAAGAAATCGTGTCAAAGTTCAAGTCCAAAGTTGGAGAAAAGTCTTGCAGATCAATGTGTTTTAAAGGATCCATTCTTTAATTGTTGATATCTCTAATATAATTTCGTAAGAGTGTATGGATTTTGTGTCCGCATGTGTGTGGATTATTGTGTCGGCTGTGATATTATATTTATATGATGTTCCTATCATTGTTATCCTTATTATCCCCTTATTCTATATCATTGACATAAACGTATTTCCAGATGATTAAAGCTATGGTTCACTTCTAACTGGTTGTATCATTCATGTTCAGAATCTAGAATAGCTCAATTTAATCATCTCAAATTTGATTGTATAAAATAGTGTTGTAAAGTTTAAAACCCCGATTTTTTAAAGATCAAACAGATAGGCCTTTTAGATGGTCTTTATCTGAAACCAGTTAACGTTGTGTACTCAAGATACAAGCTGGCCAACAAGAAGCAAGAAGGGGGTCAAACAATTGATAGCTTTCTTCAAGACCTCCGAGCTTTAGCAAAACCTTGTTCATTCACTGTCCCAGAGTCCGATGTGCACTATGAAGAAGAATACATCCGGGATGCATTCATTGCAGGATTGTCTTCCCAGTATATAAGGCAGAAACTCTTGGAAGAGAATGTATTGTCCCTTAGTGCAGCCTTTGAGAAGGCTAGGACATTGGAATCTGCCCAGCACCACAATCTATCATATAATGACCAAGCAGGACAGGTCAAATGAATGTTAATGCCTTGAAGAAACAGCCGAGTTTGTCAGACCTTGATTCAGACTGTCATTCAGAAACTTCCAGTGTATCTTCTAGGAGGTCTGATTCGATACATCCTGTTTCAGATAGACAGTCACTGTCACCTAGACTCAATGCTGTTGACCACAATGGGAAAACATGTAGTAGTTGTGGAAAGAGCTGGCATTCAAAACGATCTGATTGCCCAGCATATAATATGGATTGTTTTCATTGTGGAAAGATTGGTCATTTTATGAAGCTTTGCCTCTCTAAGAACAAGAGAGGAAAGAAAACTGAGTCAAGGAGGCCAGCAACTAGATCAACAACTGCTGCTACCTTTTCTCATGTACCATCTCTGGCATCCAAACTTTTTACCATCTAACCAAGTGTGTAAAATTGACTTTCATTTTTTTTGAGAGTCATACATGATATTGAAATATTGCAAGGCTTCACACTACAGTTGAAGACAAGAGGAAGTTGGTTTTCAATAAGCCAGGTATTGTATTGATACTGTTGGGCTCCCATTCTTTATGCAAATTTTATTTGAAAGTTAGATATAGTTGACCCCGATCTGTTGCAGGTGGTCCCCAAGGGCACTCTGGAAGCATATAGCCACTGTGACCTTTCTCCAACAACATCTACTGCAACATGGATCACAGGGTCTTACCAAAGGAATTGGCTAAGTTTACCTATCTCAAACCATGAAATTTTTGTAGTTAATTAATGTCAATGGTATTCAAACTAGAATACTTTAATACATAATGTGCAATAACACTCTAACATACCTATGTTGCATCGTATGGTATGTTAATATCAGAAGACATGTTTCTTTTGAATAGCATGTACAAAAGTCTTCTAAACTTTTTTTGTCTTACTTTTCTTTCAATGGCCAAGGATGGCCCAAATGAATAACAACATTTATACATGACAAGATGATAACCCAAATGTTTTACTGAGCTAACCTAAATGTCCTATTCCTCATGATAAGACATTCAATTAATGTTATCACAAAAGGGCAGCAATATATTGAAATTTTAATCCCTAATGTTCCTATGTAAGTATATCAACCTTTTAAGCCAATGATATGGATTATACTTCAAATTGTTTCTAACAATTAATGGTCATTTAATACTTTTATGAAATATTAGACAGCTTGGTGATCTCTAGTCAATGGAAAATGAAAGTTATTCATTTATTTTTATGTGATGTATTTTTTTATTGTGATATTATGGAGTAAATAAAAAATTATTGTTTAACTCAAAATTATTGTTTAACTCAATGCTGGCTAGTGCCCCAAACTCACTATCACCAACTGTGATGGTGGTACAAGTCAATGGAAAGTTCAAGGCAAGCTGTCTTGTTGATACAGGCAGCAGTGACAGCTTCATCAGTGAGGGCTTTGTAGAGAAGAATCATATGAAGATCAGGCCAAGTCAAGATAGACCAGTTGCACTGGCAGCTGGTGAGAAAGAGGTTGATGTCAAAGGAATCTGTAAAATAAGTTTCGAATTGGCTGGTTACCAGTATGACAATGTGGAGTTTAAGGTATTGAATACCTTATGTTCAGACATGATCCTGGGAATTGACTTGATGAAGCACCACAAGACAGTCCAATTTGAGATGGGAGGTTGTAATGATGACCTTATCATAAAAGGATCAGCAGCACACTGTGGGCTTGCAACAGTGAAAAGAGAGCCACAGAAGTTGTTTGAACATTTGGACAGTACTTGTAAACCAGTCAGATGTCCAAGCCGCAAGTACTCTCATGATGATAACAAATTCATATCAAAAGAAATAAGCCGACTTCTGGAGGAGGGAATCATTGTCCCAAGCTCATCACCATGGAGAGCTCAGCTTCATATTGACAAAGATGAAAATACTGGCAAGAAGCGTATGTGTGTGGATTATTCTCAGACAATAAATAAGTATACTCAGCAGAATGCTTATCCACTACCAACCATGCATGACCAGGTGACAGCTATATCTCAATACAAGTATTATAGCCATCTGGACCTTACCAGTGCATATCACCAGTTACCACTCCATGAATCAGAACAGATTTTCACTGCATTTGAAGCTCAAGGAAATTTGTATGAATTTACAAGGGTACCATTTGGAGTGACGAATGGACCACCAATCTTCCAGAGAGAGATTGACAATTGTATCCGTGAGAATAATTTGGAGGCAACATTTGCTTACATAGACAACATCACAATAGCTGGACTGACAAAGGAGGATCATGACAGGAATTTTAAAAGGTTCCTCGAGGTTGCAAATGAGAACAATTTCACATTCTATGAGGACAAGAGTGTCATTTGTCAAGAGAGCATTGATATCTTGGGTTATCGGATTTCTCACAACTCTTTGCAACCAGACCCTGCCCGAATGAAACCACTCATGGACCTTCCAGAACCTGATGACCCCAAGAGTCTAAAAAGAGTCATTGGATCATTTGCTTACTATTCCTGTTGGATACCCAACTATTCTGATAAAATCAGACCACTATTGGACACAAAAACATTTCCACTTTCCCAAGAAGCCCAGCTTTCCCTTGAAGAACTAAAGAGGGAACTTGGAAAGGTAACCCTGCAACCTGTCAATGAGCAGTTACCCTTCACCGTTGAAACTGATGCCTCAGGGTTTGCTATAGCTGCAATACTCAGCCAGGAAGGGCGTCCAGTGGCATTTTTCAGCAGGTCACTGAGAAAGAATGAACTCTCCCAGCCTTCTGTGGAGAAGGAAGCTTGCTCTGTTGTAGAAGCACTGAGGAAGTGGAGCCACTATTTGTATGGGAGGCACTTCAAGCTTTATACTGATCAGGAAGCAGTGAGCTATATCTTCAATAGGAAGAATATTAAACTAACCAAAATCAAAAATGACAAAATGAATCGCTGGCGAATTGAATTATCATGCTATGATTTCGATATCATCCACAAGCCTGGTATCACAAATGTTGCAGCTGATACCATGTCTCGGGCTGCGTCAGTGCACTCTAATGACCTACAGAAACTACGAAGTTTGCACTCAGCATTGGCTCACCCTGGGATAACACGTCTTGTACATTATGTAAGATCTAAAAACTTGCCTTACTCAGTTGATGATGTAAAGACAGTTGTGAATCAATGTCAGGCATGTTGTAAGGTAAAACCCCGATTTTTTAAAGATCAAACAGATAGGCACCTCATAAAAGCAAGTGCTGCATATGAACGTCTTAGTGTGGATTATAAGGGTCCCCTGCCTGACTCAATTTGTTCTTCTAACAAATATCTTTTGAATATTGTGGATGAATACTCTCGCTTCCCCTTTTCCTTTGCATGTTCAGATATGAAATGGACAACTGTAAAATCTTGTTTCTTACAATTGTTTGCCTTGTTCGGAACACCTCAGAATGTTCATAGTGACTGGGGACCAAGTTTCTTCTGCAAGGATCTAAAGGAATTCTTTGCTTCACATCAGGTATCTACAAGCTATTCCAGTGCTTACAATCCTCGTGGAAATGGACAAATTGAAAGGTATAATGGTGTGATCTGGAAGGCAGTTAAGCTACAACTGGAGGAGAGAGGGTTGCCTGATGGGCATTGGGAGCAATTCCTGCCTGATGCTCTGCACTCAATACGTTCTCTGCTGTGCACTGCAACCAATTGCACCCCTCATGAACGATTCTTCAGTTTTAACCGCAAGACTTGCAATGGTACCACCCTTCCAAGTTGGCTCACAACTCCTGGTCCAATTCTCCTCCGCAAGCATCTACGTAAGTCAAAATATGATCCATTGGTTGAAGAGGTGGAACTGATTGAGGCAAACCCTAATTATGGACGAATAAGACTGAAGAATGGGACAGAGAAATCTGTTTCCCTTCGGGACCTTGCTCCAAGTGGTTCAAGCGAGCTAACGACTCCTGAGGATATACATCAAACCTCAAGTGATCCTATGTTGCTTGATTGTGATCAGGCCCCTGTTATTCAACAAATTGCTACCCCACAACCAACGTTGATCAGTAGAACACCAGTGTTAGCGATTGAAAGGAAACAAATTCAGCCAGGAGAAAATGTTGTTAAACAAATGAACGATGTGCATAAGGAAGTTGATATTGAGCATGGTAGTAAAGCTGATATGGATAATGGAGAACCTCATTATGTTTCACGTTATGGACGTGTCAGCCGTCCAGTTGAAAGATATGTTGAAAAATTGTAATCTGTTGACTTTATATTTTATTCATGGGGAGATTGTAAAGTTTCTATTGATTGTTAAGTCAGAACTTGGATTGGGGATTCCAGTGAAATCACAAATTGGTTTATATCCAGTCATTCTTATTGAAATGTTGAGAATCCATTTATTGCAATTTATTTCGTGGGGAGATTGTGATATTATATTTATATGATGTTCCTATCATTGTTATCCTTATTATCCCCTTATTCTATATCATTGACATAAACGTATTTCCAGATGATTAAAGCTATGGTTCACTTCTAACTGGTTGTATCATTCGTGTTCAGAATCTAGAATAGCTCATCGGCATCATGGATAAGAATGGGAAAACCGTGTGTATGGACACTGTGTCGGCGTGTGTGTGGATTTTGTGTCGGCGTGTGTATGGGTCATTGTGTCGGCATCATAGATTAGAATGGGAAAACCGTGTGTATGGGCACTGTGTCGATGTGTGTATGGATTTGTGTCGGCATGCACGTGCAGATAGTGGGAAATGCTTGCGTTGCTTTGGTAACATGTTTAGTGTGTGAATTTCATTTCTTGATTTGTTGATTTTGTTTCGCTACTCCCCTGGAAAGCATAACTTTGGTTCTGATTCGAATTTTTCGTTGCGGTAACAAGTTTTTTTCATAAATTTGAACTGCATAGGTCCGAAATTTGCGTAGCAGCGCCGAACGGGCCTGCTAGTATTAGATAATTTATTAGATAAATTAGATATTAAATCAAACGCTATAGTTTGCAACTGTCAATAATTGTCAAATGTGTGGAAAAACATTTTCATCTCATTCATGATGTATTGTAGGAATTTTTATCATTGTGTTAATCTCTGCTCTTTGGAAATTGTCCAGTATTGACAGTTGATATAGCATTGAGCTTAATATAATCTTTTACATTATCTAAGGCATCTATGAATTTTACTTTCAGTACATATAATGCCTATATGATAATTAGGCACATCTGTGCCTAATAATTATAGATACTAGCAGGGCCCGTGGCCTCCGGCCACCATTCACCATTTTTTCACTTCAGCAATTCGTACAGTACAATGTAGTACTGTAGTTCTTATCAGAGATGAGGTCATATTTTAATTGGGTGTGCCTACTCCTCTAGGTGATGTCTATAATATACCTGGTGGTGTCAAACGTCACTGGTACTTTCGTATGAACATTCCGATCATTGGCATGCTTGATTGGGTACTGAGTGGTGTCAGAGAGGTCTGTGGCTATATATAAGGAAGACCGGACAGACAGATATATATTTATTTATTTATTTATATATTTATATATGAGGAAGAATTATAAGTAGTAAGATGCTACATGTCTAACCTGGTAGACTCATTGAAGATCCTTTCTTCATAGCAAATTAAACAAGGGATTGAGTCAAGGCTTAGTGGCTTTGTACAGCTGTATAGACCATTGCAACATGTGTGATTGTAAGATTATAGTCAAAATTAGTATATTTGCTCATTGCAAATATTTTTTATCAATATTATACATGAAAACAATTAAATAAATTGAGATCAACAATTGAGGCAATTAAATGCTGACTCATGGACAATGAAGACACAGACCTGGAGTTACTCCAGAGTGGTTCAAATGACATAAGTGTGATGTCTGATGATTTTCTCAGCATGCTCAACACTGATTGTAAGACCTCAGACATAGATGAGTTCAACTCTTGGTTTCAAGATAATATAGTTCCTGATGTATCTCCTATGGCATCTGACAGTATTTTGGATACTTTATGTACTGATGGAGAAATAAGTAATAGGAATTATGATATGCTTAATGGTGATACAAATATTTCTTCACAATACTACAGTGGATATGATGAAATTGTCCCTCTGAATATATCTCAGAGTTATAATAGTTTCATGGAACCTAATTACTTATCTCAATTTGGACTAGAAAGTTCTTCCTGTGATGATAGTTCTCCTATCACTAATCCTGGGTCCAATGATAATACACTGAAGTCAGATAAACATGAATATGCTGCAAATAGGCAGGAGGCAAAAGGAGTTGTATGTACTGAAAGAGAAAATAAGAATGATTACTTTGTGAAAGAAACTTATTACCAAGATGATGCTGGAAACACTTTCATTGAACAAGAGTACTTGAAGAAAGGGGACTTATCTGGTAAGAGAAACTCCTTTGATTTTAATTCTTCTGCTTAAACAAAATGTTTAATATGAAGACAACAGCTAACCTTAGTTCAGCTTACTGAAATGTATCTCATATCTGGTAGTCTTAGAGATTAATGTTTCCTTTTTTAGATTCAGCATATAAAATTGATACCATTACATTATCTTGACATCAAATAGCAACTTGATCCCTAAGTTCTGAAGTTATTGATATCAGTTTCTCCAGTTTTTGTTGTATCTGAATAGAGGAGAATACCAGTAGCTCAGTAGGGTTTTACTGCTTGAAAAATTGTTTCTAGCTAAAGTTATGAAATTTTCTAGTTGTGAATCACGATCTCACCTGCAATAATAGGATGCATGTAAACTTCCAATGCAATTTGCTGAAAATCATCTTTAAAATCTTAGAACCTTTAAGATTTTTAGGTAACTATCAAGCTTCAAGAATTTACCTCAAAATCGCTGTTTGGCAGATCACACATACAGTCGAACAAAATATTAGTCAAACAAAAATGTTCTTGGTATTGGAAACAATTTAAAAAAAGCAATGGATATCAGACCACAAACCCCTTGAGCTAATATCATTTTTATAGTGCAATGGATATCAGACCACAAACCCCTTGAGCTAATATCATTTTTATAATGCACAGTTAAAGAAGTAACAATTTCAGATTCAAAAGTTCAGAAAGTAGTACATACCAATGCTGGATCTAAACGCCCTAGGGCAGCTCCCATTGCTCACCAGAGGAAAGAAACTACTTATAATAATAAGGTGAGAAATTTTTCCAAAGAAACGTTGTTTATTTGGAGCTTTCGGTTTGGGTATGTTTTTAAAATTTTAATGATGGAAATGATTTTTCATGCAATGGAATTGTACAATAAGACAATAAGACATGAATACCATCATAAATAATTATTTCAGGAGTACATACCACAAAGGACAGTCATTCGACCAGTCCAAACACAAATGGCGCCGAAACTTCCTGTGAATTCTCAGAATGTTGGTGGTATGAAGCCTGTACAAGTTCAGGTGAAAAGTGAAAATAATGCCAAACATTCATACTGTACTCAAAATGGTTCACAATCTGTGCCTCAGAAAGCAAGGATATTTGTTCCCACCAAAGGACAAAAGAACGTACAAGGCACCACTCTGATGACATCAATGCCTCGATCTGTGCCTCCCAAAACATTGCCAAATTCCTCTCCCAGCCATGTTGCCAATGTATCACCTCAGAGAGTGCTCTATGTTTCATCACGTGGTCGTGTTGAGAAGCCTGAGAATGTGAATGTGCTACCCACCACCACACCAACTCAACCTAACCCTGCAGAACTTGGTACTGTGTTGAAGGATGAACGCTTGTCTCCTACTTCAACTGTTATCAATGAATGGGAGCAGTCTATCAATGAGCCCCCGACTGTCGTGGGTAATTCTATTACTTTCCACAATGGAAGAGTTCAGATCCACAAAGGTCCAGTTCAGGTGAAATCTGCAACACTCAATCAATCACCTACGCCACAGCAGCCCAAAGTGAAACAAATGGAAGTCCCTAAGCAGGTTCCAGTCTACAGCAAAATAACTGATGTACCCAAAGCTACTGTTACCAAACAGGTTTGATTTAATTCAATCTGATTTGAAGGCAGTATAGCAGTGCTAGTGCTTGCAGTTGCATGCCACTGTCAGTATGGCTTTCAGCATGGATTTTCAATGATCTGCTGATTCATTAAAATTTGACTCGGTTTTGCATATCAAAGTTATTGTCTTATCTATGATATTAACCAGGGCTGAAGTCTATTAATTTAGAACTGTTTGGTCATTCATGAGGTTTTTGTTTATTCGTTAAATAATACCTCTCAGGTTGTAAAGAATAATCCTACTTCAAAGCAGCAACCTAATGCTAACAAATGTGTCTCTAATAAGGACACCAATCACATTTCCATTCAAGGAAAACCCGGATTAGGTAAGTAGGTAATAGATTGAAATTAGAGACTTGATTGAGTACTTGCCTACTATTCAAATAATACAACATGAGATTGACGTTTTTGATCTGATAGAATACCCAATGAGGGAACCGATCAGCGAACATTCGCCTATCATTGCATTTAAGAAATCATTGACATTTTAGTACTTATCACATTGTTTCAGTTGATTTGAAGAAGAATGAGCCTCCCGTGAACTTGAAAATATCAAAGCCTGTGAACTCAGCAAAACCTATCGTACAAGAGACAAAGCCAAGGTATCAAATTATATTATCTATTCTTCGCACCTAGAAAAATAATATTCAATATTGAATTTTCTTAAAATTTCATCGACGTGAAATGGAAATTCAAGTTTGGAAGACATCAAGAGATGATCCCAGAAGTAGAATATTCAATTATTAAATCTGACTTATTTCTGAAACAGCATCAAAGAAGATGAACCCGAAGAGAAGAGAACAAATCACAATGCAGTTGAAAGGAAGTACCGCTACTCAATCAATGATAAAATCATGGAGCTCAAAGAGATGCTAGTTCCGAAGGATACCAAGATTCAAGTATACTGCATAGTTGACATATCATGATTGACGATTCGACAAGAGTTACACCAAAATTTAAATGCTATACTCCCGGTGGT
Source organism: Beroe forskalii (assembly GCA_011033025.1). Lineage (NCBI taxonomy): Eukaryota > Metazoa > Ctenophora > Nuda > Beroida > Beroidae > Beroe > Beroe forskalii. The sequence continues at coordinate 396,613 of WFMF01000088.1, read as the reverse complement.
GGCAATGGATATTCCAGTTTTACTATAACCTTGGTTTTCATTCCGTGCTCCGGCCAGGTTTACATTTCTCATTGCAGATCCAAAAGTCTGGGGTGCTCCGGAAGGCAATAGAGCACATCAACTCGCTGCAGAGCACCATCGTCAAGCTGAAACAAGACAACATGCAGCTCAAGAAGAAACAGGACATCCTGGAGAAGAATAACCATGTCCTTACCCTGAAACTGGCAGAGCAGGGCGCTAGTGTGGTCTACCTCGATAAGACTCCTGGTAATCACAAATTCTTCATTGATTGAAAAAACCCCTTGGGGGTTTGCTTCTTTTATGGGCGAAAAGCTCACGAATAAGTTGCATGAAAAATTATATTCAAAGAAATAAACTCATAAATTCTGGAATTCCAACTACTGTGAAAGATTTCTTATAAATCTAGCTATGATATATCTGCCAACTGCATGACACTCTGAGCACATTATGACCATATCTCAGATCTTGTGGAGCCGCCTGGTCTGTACACGAGTGAGTCAGACAGCAAGACCTTGCAGCAGAACGGTGAGCTGTCCCCCAAGTCAGATGAGAGCTGTGGAGACAGCAGTCCTGCCAGGAAGAGTCCTCTGTATACCTACCAACACAGCCTTCCTGACAGCCCTGAGTCTCTGGTTAGTGGGAGGGTGTGTCAAGGGGAGTAGGGGACAACTCGGTGATTTATTGTTAATTTGTGATGGAAATTGGAAAATTGTCACAGGTCACTACGCAGGTGTATTGAATATTAATGAATTTCAACTAGAACAGCCAACTACGCCAAAAAACCATGGCTGTTATGCAATTTACCCCACTTTGCTCTCTTGCCTACAACCTACTGTTTGGTAATAAAAACCTATCAATCCTATTTCAAGTAGTAATCCCCCTTCCTTCCACCCCCATTGACTGATGATTCTCCCCTACCCAGCGTCAGAGTGACAGTGAGTCCCGACACATCAGGAGCAACAGTGGAAGCAGTGGCGGGTACTCCAGTGCCGAGGAGTCGCACCACCTCGTCAAGAAACCCAGATACACTATGGAGTCCTCCGTCCACCACCGTAAGAATACATTGAGCTGCTTTTCTTGCTACGTCACAGTTTTATATAATTACTGCTATTTTCAATACGTTGAGCGTGTTTCAGCATTTTTTTAAATTACAGTATAAACAGAATTTTAGTTGTACTTGGTAAAATTCGGTGCAATTTCAATAATTTCGGTAGTACAGATTCTCCAGTCATGATCTCGTGTTGTCTTTCTCGTAGCGTTGGTCCGATGTTTATAAACCTTTCAATCAGACCATTTAATTCACTAAATGTTTATAATTTGGCTAATTAACCCTATTAACTTTTATCAATACAATGTTAATATGTTATCATACCTTCATACGCATAACAAGACGAGACCTACGTCATAAATCCAATAGAATTGCTACTTCGTCCGTATTTCATTGTAATTTGCTTGGTTTTGTTAAAATGCTGTCTACTGATAAGAATTATTTATAGACCTCCTTACAACTGATAAAGCTAATCTTATTTAATGAAACACGATCCAATTCAAGACGCACTGCTAAAGTAAATATCAACGTATAATACCTATAAAAAGTAATCTATGATATCATTCACACATGCATGAATAGATCAAGCACTCTGTATTCAATCGTGTTTCAAGTCTGTTATATCACAGACGTTATACTACATAGATTCATTACGTTGTTCAATATAAACTGATGATTCTTTGATGTTTCAGCTATCAGATTACAAATCAATAATTTCGTACGACGAAGTTATTGATTTCATATCCATCATGCTTATACCCATACACCTTTATACGTTTATATATAACCGTTGTATGACCCACTCACTGACCCCATTTATCCTTCTTGTAGGTGACCAGAGAACTATCCCCATGTTGTGCATGGTGTTCATGTTTGGCCTCTTCATCCCCAGTCTCATACCTCGGGAAACCATCGCTTCTACCTCATTTGGGAGAAGTCTTCTCTCTGTCTCTAAATCTCATGACTACATGTTGTTTGTTTTTCATAAAAGTTTGATTTGAACCAAAGATACAGATAAATCACACATCTGACTTTGACATTTATATTGAGACCCTTATTTTTCCCATGTTTATCTATAACAATATCTTTTACCTTTTTCTATGTCCATTGTGGAAACAAACAGAAAACAAACCTTCTTGATTTGTGACTATAACCTCTGACATGACTACATGTCGCCGTTAATACAACTGATAATGATGGTAACTGGGTTCCTGATCACTACTACGCTATCCTACCTTTTCTTTGTTATCAAGTCTAAAGTTGTTATCAAGGATGAAACACTCTTCAAGAAGAGGCTCCAAGACATTAAGCAATCTATCAAAAAGGTATCAGTTTTTCATGCTTTCAACCCTTTCAGTTTTAACACATATCTTTTCTGTAAAGATTCCATGAAGGATTTCTTGACCGTGAAGGTGAGTTTTATAAAAATTCAATCCTTTTTCGCCTTGAATTCCGCCAGTTTGACACGTAACTTTGCAAAAGGGAGAGGAAGGAAACGCACAGTCGGATCTAGAACACATCCTGTGCAATGCTGGAGTGAGGGTCTACCACAACAAACTGTCTTACTATCTCATGGTAGGTTGCATTACAATAGGGGTCATTCATAATAACTAAGTATTTCTCGAGTAATTACTAGCGAATAATTACTTAAGATTTTCTGGTACTCAAATTTGCTATTCATAAAACTTGAGTAGTTATCGCCATGTTTGAACTCAGACTCGTACTAAACTCAGCTCGAGTATTTCTCCAACCTAAGAAAAAGCTCAGTGAAATTGAAAAATACTCGCGTGAAAATACTCAAAGCTGAGCTTCGAAGTAGCTTTCTAACTGGCTAGAGTTCCCTGTTGCCTGTTTCACCGAGTGGAATAGGTAAGATAACTCTTGGAGTACTTGTTTTGAGCATTTACTAAGTTTATGAATACCAATTTGAGTACTAGTATTTGGGGGCGAGTAAATACTAGTTTATGAATACCGATTTGAGCATGAGTTTAAATTTTGAGGAATTACTCGCGACAAAATACTCGGGCTAGTAATTACTTAGTATTATGAATAGCAAACGTCTACTAGTACTTAGAATCGTAAGAAAATCTCACAATTTGAGTATGAGTTTTGGTTTATGAATGACCCCAAATCAAACAACTACTTTAGTATACTACATACATCCCCTAAATAACCAGTTGATATGCTGTTGTTACCCCACACAGTACCCTTTTTCAGCCTTTCAGCCGGCCTTTTTAAACTTTTAAAGTATTAACACTTTTACACTAACTTGTCTCAGATCTCGGAGTACTTGCTGTCCATCCTGCCGCACAACAGGATCGTACACTGGCTGTGCTGTAACAACAGTACCGTGCTAAGTGAAATGCTCCTCAGTTTAGCTCACTTGCAGGCTTCCAACAAAGGTCAGTGATCGTCTGTTTTTTACTCGCATACTCTGTTTTCAGTTTTTTACTCGCATTCTTTATTCATAGGTTCTACATGATTCTAATTTCATTTAAATTTATTCTCAAGGATCTAATTTGATTTTGAATGATCCAGTTTCTGGCTTCCGGCTTCTGAACTTCTTAGGCATATTTGTAACTCTCTAAACATTTGTTTAGAATTAGCTTACACAGCTGACATAAGATAAATTCTTTCAGCGAAGCGTTATGAAGATTGGAGCAGTCTCTGCTATGCTCTACAAGCGTCTCGATACAACATTACCTCTACCAATGTGTACATTGCTCTAGCATTGGCTGTCAAGCGCACCATTGCCAAGGTAGGGGCTGGGGTCAATAGATATATGCCTTGCTCAATATAACTCGAAATTTGGAATTTTTCGATCTATTATGTCGGTAAATTTGAATAAATCACAAGTAAGGAAATTTATATGGATTGCCATGGCAATATCCTCTCAACCAAGGCTCATTTCTACCGAAGAAGCAATCGACGGGACAACAGATGGATCTCAAACGCCAAAGAGTTCATCTTTTCCAAGAAGCTCACAGACATTCCTCTTGGTAAGAAGCTACAGAATATTTTTTACAACCGTTGCATTACGTAGATCGGTCTTCAACCACTATATCAGTATATCGCGTGTAAATTGTAATGTGATATAGCTTCTTTTGACCAGAGAGAAAACATGTGGCTCAATATTGCGTCATTCAATGTTGCAAACGTATTGATGGAATTTCCCGGTTTGCACAAGAGCTTTTGTTTTCGGAAATGGCAATCTCCTAGAGAGTCATGTTTGTAGCGCGCGAGAACAGTCTTCTGCTCAGTGTAGCGCTAAAAGCGCGCATTTGCCGCGCGCACAGTCCAATTTCCAATGAGGCGACTTTATTCAGCGTGTTCCGCGTATTTGATGATGTAATGCCTTGGAGTGACTGTATTTACCATACACCTTGTCATTTAATCACCTCTTTTGTGATTGATTAAATACCAGGTGTTATGATGGCAAAAATCTTATTCTTCGGAATTTTGATTATGAATCACATTCCCATCAGACTACTCCTGATTTGGTCGCTGCTGCTGATTTTAATTAGCCCCTGTAACATTTGGGACCCCATGTAGAAACCAGTGTCATACACGCGTTGTCAATGTCCGACACGCGTAGTGTGCAGTGCTGTCAATTCTCACAGAATTGCTACTGGTTCTTTTACAGGTCCTTCTTTGAATCTGTCATAGGACTGCTGCTTGTTGATCAAGCTCGTAGCCTGGATTTTCCGGGTAGAGCCCAGCACAGTGTGCAAGCTACGGCATGGGTTTGGGGCTCCGCCCCTGGAAAATTTTTGAAAAATTGGATTGTTTTTCTTTGGTGCAATATTCAACTGACCATCCCATCCCCTTTCGGGGATGGATGGCAACTCTCAATTCCACAGAGAGTTCCACTGGGACCTACCTGGCTGCACTACTAGGCAAGCTAGCAACCCTTTACCTAAGTGCCAGGTGGTGGTACTCATACGAGTAACAAATAGACGGGGGCGCCCATAAAGGGTTGATTCCTATGAAGGGTTGATTCCACTAAGGGTTTATTCCCAAAATGGTAACGGCCGATGTAATAGGGCATGAGGTCGTGAAAAGGCCCACGTTGGCTTCTCAGGTTCTGCGCCATGCGGAATAGAGAGTAGAGGTCGTGCTTTATATATCCCATGATGGCTATAGGTTCTGTGCCCTGTTAGACCACACGGCCTCCCCCTGGCTACGGGCCTGGCTTTTTTGTCACATGAATGCAGCTAGTTCTGTGATTTAACTGCAGTGAGTTTAATCTGCTACTATTCTTCTAGAGCACAGAACTGCCGTTGGATTTCACAGAAATGCAGCGAGTTTGAATCGGTCACGGAAGTGAGATAGTCTCTTTTGCTTTCGTGCGATTCTCTATCTGTCAAGGAAGTGAGACACTCTTTTGCTGTCGTGCGATTCTCTATTCGTCAAGGGAGTGAGACAGACTCTTTTGCTTTCGTGGGATTCTCTATCTCTATGCTCGTCGCTGACTACTTTAGTAGTGGTGTCATGGCAGTAAATTGTACTATATCTGCATATCAGAGCTGATTATGAATAATGATCCACTCATATTATGTACAAACTCCTTAACTCACTCGTCACTCCTTACATTTTTAACATCTATATCAAGCATTCAAAAACAAATTGTACCCTTTAACTCACTCACAAGGCATTTACCCTACCAATTTAATAGGATTTTTTTTTAAATAAATAAATAAACACTCTCTGACTCAACGAATCAACCATTCTAACTCTTCAACACAATATGCCCATGGACCATGGAATAGATCTCGCCCATACCGTGTGTAGCTTAGGCTGTGAAAAATAATACATGTGTGTTGGTGCCATCTCACACACTCTCTGTGTACATGTGTGTTGGTGCCATCTCACGCACTCTCTATGTACATGTGTGTTGGTGCCATCTTACACACTCTCTGTGTACATGTGTGTTGGTGCCATCTCACACACTCTGTGTACATGTGTGTTGGTGCCATCTCACACACTCTCTGTGTACATGTGTGTTGGTGCCATCTCACGCACTCTCTGTGTACATGTGTGTTGGTGCCATCTCACACACTCTCTGTGTACATGTGTGTTGGTGCCATCTCACGCACTCTCTGTGTACATGTGTGTTGGTGCCATCTCACGCACTCTGTGTACATGTGTGTTGGTGCCATCTCACACACTCTCTGTGTACATGTGTGTTGGTGCCATCTCACACACTCTCTGTGTACATATGTGTTGGTGCCATCTCAAGCACTATCTGTGTACATGTGTGTTGGTGCCATCTCACAAACTCTCTGTGTACATGTGTGTTGGTGCCATCTCACACACTCTCTGTGTACATGTGTGTTGGTGCCATCTCACTCACTCTCTGTGTACATGTGTGTTGGTGCCATCTCACACACTCTCTATGTACATGTGTGCTGGTGCCATCTCACACACTCTGTGTACATGTGTGTTTGTGCCATCTCACACACTCTCTATGTACATGTGTGTTGGTGCCATCTCACACACACTCTATGTACATGTGTGTTGGTGCCATGTGTTCCGAATACCCCTCCCATCCAGTGTCTTTGGTACAACAGCTGGCTTGTATTGCATAATTGCCCCCTTCCGGGCAACGAGCAGGTAATACCGGCCGTATTATCGAAAGCCGATAGACGCTATTTTCAAAGAACGATAATAGAAAGTTTCCAATGCTCCATCTTCCCTCACACCGCGTTATGCTATAACATACATATGAAAAGGAACTTCTATCGATTGTATCGAAGCGATCTCTCGGCTTGTAATTGTCCTGGCGATTGTCGATATAGTGAGGTAATTAGGCGGAAAATGATGGAACCCGAGCTCTGCTTTCTATTGTCGTGCCTAACAATACACGTGTGTTTACTGACCAACGGTGTATGTTAGCTTCCAATGAAATACAAAAGGACTTAGAGATCCATTATCTGCTTTCCAATGTTGCGGTAGAATTGCAAAATGAGCGGATACAGAAATAGCGGTGCCTAATTTTTCCACAGTAATTTATAGGTTCTATCAACTTCTCTCAAAATGAAGAAAGGAAGAAGGTTTGAGAAAATATTAACCATTGTTTAACATCTGAGCTTTCATTACTGATAATGAATAATCACATTCATGTTGTGATGATTACTTCACAATTAACCTTCACATTCGATAGACCCCGTTTAAGAAACGGCGCCAGGTTCAATAGAATTTTGCATTATGCATTTTAAAGGCCGCTTATAGCTATGATTTCTCCAGATCTTTAGCCCTTTTCACATCACCCAAAAGGCTTATTGGAGGTTCGCAAACTCTGCCCAAGTACCAGGCTGTATTGCTTTTACAATAATGACCAAATCGATTTGCTTATGACGAGGTGAATAAATAGCCCAAAACACGGTCCTAGAGGTCGGATGCCCCCATTACACCACCTATGACTTGTACTCCTAGCGGCCTTTGAAAACGAGGCTACCACGATTGTAGAATGTAGATAGTAAGGGTAGAAAACTAAATACTTTAATAATGCACGGATTATTACGCGCCCCATCTAATAAATCTCCTCTCTTTATTTAAGGAATTTAATAATCGTGATAATAAATTCATAGTGCAGTTTTCCATCATTGGAAAACTGATGCTTTGGACGGCATTGAGGCAATACCGAGATTTTGCTCCAAAACAACAAAACTGACTTCACATAACCAGGAAAAGTAATTTATTGTCCAGCTGATGCCTGATATGCTAAATACTGAATATCTAGATCACATATGAATACTATTTCATAAAATTGGATGCATGCCTTAGGGACTTGAAACAAAATAGGGACACAAAATTAATTGTTTATAATTTTCCATTAAATATCATATAACGAAATATAACAGCAATCGTCAATTGCAAAAATTTTAAATAAATAAAAAAAAGTTATAAGCTTTATCAATGAGAACAATCAAGTAAAATCAGACATATAGCATCAATTTAATTCCAATGTTGCATGACTTCAAATAAATGCACATTGTCACAAAATACATTTATCTCAACTTAAAAAATCTACATTAATAAACATTAAATATAACACAAGACAAAAAGCATAGTACATTTATCCGTATTGACAGGGAGAGTTTCAATTTAAATATTTTATGTTCTTTATAGAATAAGTTTATTGACACATTCATCGCAACTGTCCAATGTTTCTGCAGTTTGAAGCCGTGTTTTAGATGAGAGTCAAAACAGGGTCGAATGTGCCTCTAAAAGATCGCAATAAATTCAGTTTTATTCACAATTCAAATCATGATTGCTGTATCTCAGTTTTGGGTGTACAGGCAATTACCTCACTGTCCTAGACAGGCTGACCAGTAACCATCATGCCTGGAGAGTCTCAACTGACTTTAGGATCGCGCAGTCCTGCTATTCAATATTCCTATGCCATGGTTTAGCAACTCGACTAGCCAGACTATCTGCCTCCTTTAGAATCGCGCATTCCTGCTGTTCAATATTCCTATCGTGTTTATGTCATGGTTAGCAACTCGACTAGCTAGACTAGCAGTCTCCTACATCTCACACGGATGTGGTGGTGGAGTAGTTGTCTGTTTCCTTGTTATAGTGGAGTTTCTGATACACAGCCTTCTCTGCTGAGTCGCCCTTGGACCTGCTCAACTCCAGACAGTCTGTGAGTCTCAGCGAGACAGTGTTATAGTGGTGGCACTCGTTCCTGAAGCCGTGCAGGGTCGAATAATGTCCTTCGAAGCAGGGTGGCACCGTGGCACTGCCGCTGCCCTTCATGCGGCACTTGCTGGCCGGGTGGCTGGTGGCGCAGCTGCCACCCGGGAAGCCACTAATTCCGCAGTTGCCTGGCACGTGGCCAGGTCCTGAGCCAGTGCAGTTGCTGCCGGGCCTGGAGCTGTAGCCAGGGAGGGTGCTGGCGACATCCTCCTCCTTGAGCTTGCGCTGCAGAGTCCGGGAGATGTGGAGGAAGACGAAGGTGGTGATGGTGAAGAAGAAGAGGAGGGAGGAGAGGACGATCACCAGGATCAGGAATATCTCCCGCTGCGGGGACGAGGTGAAGTGTTCGGGGGAGGTGGTCGTAGGCTCGTCCAGGGGGTGCGGCAGGGTGTACGCCAACACGTCCCGTCGCGTGCTGTTCTTGAAGCTGTTCCGGCTGATCCGGCACTCGCACGCACACTCGATCATCTCCAGCTTCACCCGCCAGATGAACTGCGGCACGTTGATGTGCGTAGCGCCCGTAGCCGCGGACAGGACCTCTCCGTCGCCCGTGGAGATGGTCATGTTGCACGTGATCTTCTCGGGTTGCCGGGTCATCACGTGACAACCCGACACAGTGTCATTGCGGAAGGAGAAGTTTACCTTGGGCGGGTCCACGTTAACGGCCTCCAGCCGCACGCAATCATCAGCCGGGTCCTTGGTGTAGACCTCGAAGTCAGTCTCGGGCATCATCTTGAACTGAACGATGGTGAAGTTCTCAGGGAAGGAGAGCTGACTGGTGGTGGTGAAGTAGCCAGGACACTTCACCACGTCCCCCGTCCAGGTGGCTACCTCCTTGGCTTCCACCACCCGCAGCCGCAGACCCAGGCAGTCCACCTCCTCCCTGTTCTGCAGGTCTATGCTCTTGGCTTGGTGGTGCGGGTTCTCCAGGATGATCGGGTTTATCCCACTCGGGCAGTCCCACTCGGGCTTAGCTCCGGGCTGGGTTTCCCGGCTGAAGCGGGCGCTGGTGTTCTCCAACGAGGTGAAGTTCTTAACCCGGAGGATGATGAAGTACTCGTTAAGTTTGGGAGACACGAGGGAGGAAAGGAGGAAGAGGAGGAGGAGGATGGAACTACGGAACATGGTAGTGGTGAGGAAGGTGTTGTTAGCAAAGCGAAACATACAGGAGCAGAGCGGGGGGTTGCGGTAGTAGCAGCTGCAGCTGGTGTGCACCTGTTGCGAGGGGATTACACGCCCCTCAAATAGTCGTGAGAGAGTGGGCTAGTAGAGTGGGCTGGAGCAGGAGAGGACGGGAAATGACCTGTTCCTCTCTCTATATATTATACTCCTAGTGAGCGAGTGTGTGTTAGGAGACAGGAAACAGGGGAGAGAGAGAAGGGGCTTCCGATATGAGAGAAAGGAGGAAGAGAGAGAGTCCTAATAACAACAATAATAACTCACTGATACTATTGATATAATAGCACGGAGTCTTTGTTTGAAGTGTGAGTGTAATTACATGTCCAAGAAGAAGAGTCGGGTGGTGGAGGTGGTGGGTGTTTGGACAGCTGGTGTTGTAGACGTGATGCCACTACACACACTCAGATAGTGGTAGCTGGTGTACTGAGAGTGTTGGAGGAAGAGAGACGTTCAGTGTCGAGCAGCAGCAGCAGCAGTCCTTTCCTCTCTTTCTCTCTGACAGTGCTACACGCAGGGGTGCGGAGCGAGCTATTAAACGTGCTCAAATAGAGGGTCACAAGTTAGTGTTACATCTCCTTTAATGGGGTAAGTGTGTACACAAAAAGGTGTATTTTTAGAACAATTTGAACGAAAAACAAAGGGTCAAAATATTGATTTGCGCTACAAGACGAAAATCCATAACACCACAACAAAGGTTGCTCTTTGAAGTGAGTACACTGCTCTAAACGATGCGTGACTCTAGCGTTATTACTGGGACACCTCATGAAACGGAGAATTTCAAATCCTTTCATCATAACAAAATATGAGGGTGGTAAGAAAAGGAAATGTTAGAATAAACCCAGTTACGAAGGGTGAGTTTTTCTGTTGTGAAGTGAAGAAATTGGTGGGGAACGTTCATACAATAGTGGAGTGGCTGGGGCTTCAGTGAAGAAGTGATAGAAGGTTTGAGTGCGCTGTTCTAGCGAAGAAATGACAAAAGGTTTGAGTGCGCTGTTCTAGTGAAGAAAAGACGGAAGGTTTGAGTGTGCTGTTCTAGTGAAGAAGTGACGAAGGTTTGAGCGCACTGTTCTAGTGAAGAAGTGATAGAAGGTTTGAGTGTACTGTTCTAGTGAAGAAGTGACAAAGGTTTGAGTGCGCTGTTCTAGTGAAGATGTGATAGAACGTTTGAGCACGCACTGCGCTGTTCTAGTGAAGAAATGACAGGTTTGAGTGCGCTGTTCTAGTGAAGAAGTGACAGAAGGTTTGAGTGTGCTGTTCAAGTGAATAAGTGACAGAAGTTTTCAGTGTACTGTTCTAGTGAAGAAGTGATAGAAGATTCGACAGCGTCAGAGTGCATCATATTAAGAGAATCCCTCTCATTCCAGAGGAGGAATCCTAATATCTAATAATGGACACAGGAAGATCACTCTATCAGTGGTGTCGCTTACCGCCCAGAACCCTCTATCGTACGAAGGTTTGAGGTTATTAACCTACTCTTCTACAAAGGATCAAAGGTTACCAGGCATGAAAATCATACACACACTTCAAAGTATGTGTGTAGTAAACATATGTGAAAACAATATGTCATCCTCCAAGGGTATTTATATATTTACATCGGGTAAATGTCATAAATATTTGTAAAGATAACTTTGCGAAGGAGCATAAAGTCTGTTACAAATACAAAGCCTTCGGAACATCTACTTTACCTATGAAATAAGGTTCTGTTGACACGACGTCCCTTTAACAAGAAGTAAACAATGCAATTGTCAGGTCCTTATACTATTGCTAAAATATGAGACACCACCAAAGGATGGTAATTATACTGGCTAAATGCTTACCAATTACTGGCATATTGAAATAAGACCACCAAAATTTGCGTGAACCATATAACCACTGTATATTATGATACTTAGAACTTTACAAAGCAGCAGATGGCTTAGTCTTGAGACACAGGCTATGTTGTAGAGGGGTTCACAGCAATATAAAACACAAGACTATTGGTGGAAGTAGTAAGGAAGCAGGAAACAAAGCTGCACGTTTTAAATCCGATATAAAGCAGTCCGTATACTAAGACATGAGCACGCGGCTGGAGCGGCGCTTTAACCATTATATAACACACACGCGGCACGCGGCGATAAATTAGTTCATGATACGTTTGCTGGTCGGACAATTTGTTTATAAGTACTATATATAATATAGCGTCCACCCCCTTAGAAATCGCCAATACTGACCGGTCACGATGCTTTAAACGATATGTAATTATCTACTGTAAACGGAAGAGAGATAAATGATCCATGTGCCTTGCTATAGATAGCATTAGCATATTGTACATGTGCTCTACACATATTATACACTAGAATTTCATCAGTGTATGGACCTTGAAGTTGAATGGAAAAATCAGAAAACTACAAAATCGCAATCCCTCTTAGATAAAATTGAAAAAAGTGAATCCTTATCAATAGCCTTATCAATAGCCTCGTCAAAGTCATTGAGTTCAGTTCTACAGAAAATGTCTGTTCAACAGACCATTTCTAAGGAAATGATCACTGAAAATCTAGTAACTTGATTCATCTTGGGCAAAAAATAAAAATTTAAGGCTGTGTATATCTGAGCTAAAATATTAATAAAAAAAAGTGAGTCCCAACTCCGCACTTCAAGACTTGCTCTTGTATTGTATTAATACCAAAGTTTTGTGCTGTGTGCGACCAAATTTGTTTCAAACTTGCAATCAGTTGCTAATTTAATCCACGACAGTGAAGAAACGAGCACTGAGCATTGCACAGTTATTATGACAACTTTAAAACTTAAGAATTTGGTAAAGCCACCCCTGAAATTAAGTTTCATCAACTGAGATATTGAACGCATCGACAATCACAGCAAACTGATATTCTGACATTTCAATCATTACAGATCTGCATCTGCAATATAAAATGAATATTGAATATGGTTGTGTGTGATACAACTAAAATCTACTACACTTGCCACACTATTTTATTACTCGATTGAACCGCAGAGCACTTAATTTACTGAAGTGACAAGTTCAACTTTTAATTGAATTGTTCGATACCCTCACACACTTGTAGTTTGAACAGATGTGGCAATAGCAAGATTAACATTGTCACTTTCACTAGAAGTGAAATATTTCAGAATGACACCCTCATTGAAGGTTTGAATCTCAATAAACACTAAAAACGAGAGCAATTCTCTTCTTTCTACTTTGCTAAAAATGTGCTTTGGTCTGGGTCGTTTTTGTAGAGACTGAGGAACTCGCTTTCCTTGCCGTTTAGAAAAGCTCAAATTCCTCATTTTCTCCCCAAGTCTAGGTCTCTTCCCTCTCTCTAATGTCTACTTCTCGTTAGTAGCTTACAAAGTCATGAGCCACAGTGCCTCCCCCCGGTAATGGATACTACTTATCTCGTCTGCAGGCCCCTATCCTAACATTATCCAGGAAAAGAGAGAACCTTAGGGGATATATTCTTATATGCATCACAATATTATAGGAATTCATATCACTGAAGCTGAAAATGTGGAGCAAATTGATGTCAAACCATCTACAAAAAATCAAGCGGTAGTAATCAAAATTGCATTAGCGATCAAATAGAACAAACTATTTAAAAACGAATATCATATCTGCTCGCACCTTAGCTCAATATGCACCTCATCATACAAATAGCAAAATGTAACTTGATTCATCGCCCCCCATTATCACTCTCAGGGGACCGGAATTATAAAAGCTTTTAAAAGTCTCGTTAAATTAACAACCCCGCAACTTATAATAATATCAAAGTTTAGCTCCCCTCGTTAGAAAATGACGTCATTATCATAGCTTAGCATAGTGCGTTGATGACGCATATCTAACAACCTGCTGCTCGGACTGATGCGTCACAGTCTCCCACTGCTGCTGGGTGTACTGTAACATGGGGCAATTGTTACTGGGAAAGTGATTAACACAGGTCGTTAACGGAGCGCTTGCAATGAAAGCCATTCTACATATAATGATAAACCTGTGTGTGACATTTCCCCATGGGGCGCTAGCTTCGCTTGACACCCGGGACAATAGACCAGGAAACGTCATCAGATACCAGTCTAAATCATGAAAATGACGTCATGTCCAACCACATAAACTGCTTGCGGTCAGACACATACAAACTGCAACACATAACCCTAGGAACCTCATGCGAGACCCCGTGACCCCACTGCGAAGTCTCGGAGTGTTTGGCTCGCGGTCCTACACTCGCCCCCATTATATGTGGCGGTGTATTGTAATAACACTTTTATGTTACATTCATTGTGGAAGGAGCTCATTATATACGCACACAGAAGGGTCACGAGGTAACGATTTTGTTCATGCTAAACCAACCTTTAAACCTTGGTTAACCAGCCTTGAAACTCTCCACAATCAAACTAATCTAAAACACAACGTTGCCAACATTCGTTTATCATGGATGTACATGATTTTTGCATACACTTGAGTTTACAATGTTTTATGCATGGGAATTTCAACATGGTTGAGTTTTAGTATTGTCTTTAGAGGATCAATTAGTAATTACAAGTAACCTTCAGCAATTTAGTGGGTATGTTGCACTAAATCATGTAAATAGGGTTACTGAAATAAGCCTCTTGTAAAACGTTGCTTCCTCCCGGTATGTTAAGTTTTAGTCCACTCTAATTCTGCATGGTTGAAACGAGGAGGAACACAATAATATGATGTCTTTAAACTACACTGAAAACATTAACCAAAGTTAAGTTACTCAACAGAATGCGACGCTTAATAAGACAGTTTCAGTTTTACATACAAAACCCTCAATTTACCGTGTCCATCGGCTGAAAATGTAAATTCAAACTCGCATAAATTCCTGGAATTCAAGACACAAGAACTACTCGAAATATTTAAACCTCATGGTAGAATAAGAAATTTACAATCTATCGACTGGGAAGGATAAGTTATAAGAAAAGGAGAAGTCTCCGCACTGGTATATGGATCTGAGGAGGACTGAACGGTCGGAAAGCAGTTTAAATAGTACCGAATATATATGGCATTCCGAGAACACTTATATATTATGTGTGCTTGTGTGTGTATCGTTAGCTGGGGAGTTATTACATGCGCGTCACTAAGTGTGTGTGTGTGTGTAGGATCACTCGCTTTATACTTCCCTGTGACGTCACCAGGCCACCTCTCCCAAAGGAACTGATGACGTCATCCTCAGCCATTGCAGACGTAATTTTCAGCCTGTTTAGTACAAATACTCCACTAACTCCGGATTACTTTAGTCCCAGGTATATCGGCTGATTATCCTCGTGTAACCATGCATCACGGTGCCCATGACCCTACAGTCTCATGTCCTATTTAAACCTATTTAAACTGGTAGCTGGTCGTGCTCCGAGGATTTGTGGTTGGAATGACGTCATTATCATAGCTCAGAATGGTGAACTGATGACGTAAGGAACGGTCTATGCTCCGCTAACGGCGTCCACATCACTTTAACTTCGTTTAATAATGGTTTAAACGTTCTATGGGAATGTATTATTCATATATGAAAACATTTGTTCCACTAGACTCGCTTATACTCCTGCTTGAACCTATAATCTGTGTGTGTAACGTATGTAGAACGGCGTGTGTATCATTGTCCATACGACCAATGCTGCTGATGCTAAGAGAGTTATGGTGAGGTTCAAATAATGATGATGTAATTATATAGACAGAGGTCTAACGATGATGAGCGTGCGTTGTCATGCGTTGTGGTTCAGTAGCTACTAATTGCCATGTCACTGCGTATTGGCGGACATAGGAAATAGAAATGTCTGCGGAATGTTGCCCCTGACTTTGCCATGCATGCCGGCATGATGATTTCTGACATTGCGGACATAGGAATGCCTGGCATTCTGTGAAATGTCATTGACTTAGCCATGTCACTTCTGAAAATGCAAACCTAGAAATGTGTATGCGTAATGGCCCTGACTGAAATTCTTTTAAAATTTTCATGGACTCTGAACGAACTCAAGAAAATTATAAACTACCATCTGAAAACAAGAGAAAAGAAAGTTAATTAATTTAAAATTGGGCAAGGAAAGCGCCAATACTTAACGTAAGCAAGTAAGTGACATGAATACAATTGTCATCATACTATTATACACTGGTCATAACTTATTACTTCTCACACAAAACAAAAGAGAGATGTCCCATTACGTATCATCACATGTCAGCCACATCACTGTCAAACATTGCATAGAGCCGAGATGTGTATGGGAGATCTTATAAGTTACACACTTGATAATTATAATTCACAGAAACGATACGGCTTCCCTCAGCTGATAAGAACTGGTCTTCAAAACACCTGTGTTCTATAGGAACTGTTAGGTTGATAGGTCTAATCGGCCTTTATTTGGCCGGCTTTTTTATGCTGGTCCTATTGACAAAAAAATCGAAACATTTTTCGAGCCATATTAACCGGGCTCTTGGACAAAAAAATCATGAATCAAAATCCTGTTCCAATATGATGATTTGAGACTTGAGTGATGTCAGTGATGCGATGTCAACGATGTGGTGTCAATGAAATGGTGTCAATAACGTGGTGTCAAAATGAGCAGAATGATATCGATGCCTGTTAATGATGTGGTTTTAGGGTTTTGGTGTCAATAGAGTGATGTTAAAGATGTCATTGAAGGAGCTGGGCCATTGGAATGGGTCCAGTCGGGTAGTGTTATTGAAATGGTATCAGTAAGCCATACGGTTTGATGTTCGTGAGATCGAGCATTATAGCTGGATATGAATACGTTCCTGTTCTATAGTCCAATCCCATGGCAGTAGATGGAAAGGTTGAAAATTCCCTGTTTATAAGAGCCAACAACAGGACAAAAACCAACTTTTGGAATACTGCACTACCTGAAACACCACCTGGTCTTTCGCCCAACAGAATCTCCCGGAGATACCAAACAAGATACAAAGTTTCTGTAAAAGTATCCAATAGCAGTTTATGCTACTATCTATCTTATATATTCCTGGAGCTGAATGATATAATTGGCAGTACTGCTACAAGGAAAGAACAGTTCCCCTCGCAGCTGCACAAAAACCCTTCCACCGTCAGAAGAACTGGTGATACAGGAGTTAGAGTTGCCACTTATATATTGCTATACGTTGTATGTCGTGCGTCATCGGAAAACACACAATTGATATATGAAAAGCGAGCTCGTTGCTGTGTGGATAGTGAGCTACCGGAAGTCTCATTTAATTAACGGCTAAGTGATATAAAACGTCGAATGATGACCAGCTTTCTTTTTCCCTCTCGACAAAAGAGCGGCGATCAAGTCGCAATAGTATGTAGTTGCTCGAAACAAGGCACTTTATCAAATCAAGGCATTTTCATTCAGCAGAGTTTATTAATCGGTTTGCAAATGAAGAAGGGAGCTGCTTTCCTCCAATCATGAAGTTAAACCTCTTGGCTGGAAGTTATAAACGCCAAGTCCATGTGATTTAGGATACAGGTCACGTGATTTGGATAAGTCACGTGACCCTTTACGTGATGCATTATGATACGTTATATGAAGAGTTTCAAACTGGGATCGATATATGTTCCTTGAGTAAAAAAGCTTAAGTGACAGGAGGTGTCACTGCTTTATTCTGCTTTATTCGGCGTCAAATCAGCTGTGTGAGAGAAATGACAGTCGTTGAATAATAATAAAATTGACAATCTGATAAATGCAATTGAAGGGAGCAAAATATTTCTGCCAGGAATCACACGAATGTGGTGCTGCGAAAACTATTAACTAAATTGAAAATATCGATGGGTTAAGTGCAGACTAAATATATCGAAATTTCAGTACATCTATCGGTGCGATCAGTGAGATTTCAGGAGTCGCTATAAACAGGCATCGTTTACAATGTTCGATCAATCAAGCGCTCCAGACCCCGTAATATGTAATAGCCTCATTAATAGCAACTTAACATACCCCCTTTAACTGAACCCGCATCAACTAAACCTGCTTTCACTAAACCCGCTTCACAGCTGGATCATACAGTCGGAAGTTGTTAACACAAAAGAAGAGGGAAGGGGAAAGCCGGTAGTCTGCGGGTGATGATGATAGACTGATGATGAAAACAATGATGCTTACAATACTAAGAGCTGAATGATGATCATCACTCTCTCTTCTCTCTCTTTCCTACTCCCAGATCATTACACCTCCTCCTCCTCCTCTTCTCTCATTGTACAATGAATTATACCACTGTTTTGGTAGTTCACCGCATCAGCCATGAGTGCTGCACGTAGTATAGTAGCTGGACAATGAGCTTAGTATGTGTACTATGTGAGCAGTGAGATGAGCATATGATCAGTGAGATTCTCTCTCCGGGATGAGGATATGAAGACAATGCAGTATATCTTCTATAAAGGTCCTGTGGAGGAGATGAATATATCCTCAGCATCAAGGGAAACTATTACTCTCGTTCCGATAACTCAGGAATATATATGATATTATGTTGAGGATAAAAAACATTTCATCTATACATTTCATATTTTAAAGCACCCATTTCAGTTAGTTTACAATGCACAATTTGCTCTTACTTCAGTCGTGGTTCATAGCCTAACGCAGTGTATGTGATGCGGGCTTCCTGTTTCGAAACAGTTTTATCCGAGCAAATGTATTGGTGAAACGCACGTTCTGATTAGAGATAGCAACGGAACGAAACGATGAATTATGAATTATTTGTTTTCTAGAAGTCTCGATAAAAACTCGCGCGCTCTGTAAAATTTTTCTAACCGACTGCTTACAACGAAATATATCCCATTCGCTTACTGCATATTTTCTCAATTCCCCCTTTAAAGAGTAACCCATCTCCGCCCTGCAGGCGAGGGAGTGAGTGTGTCCATGGAGCTGCAGTACACTCAGGAGTTAGTGAGCCGCGCAGCACGTGCACTGATCCTGTCTGGGAGGGCACGGTGGAAAAGGGAGCAGACAGCCAACACCCTCATCAAACAAGCCCTGCCCTCACTCGCATTCCTTAGGAAGGAGGTGAGATGCTGGAGATTTAAGTAGACTTTCAGTTAGCTTTAAAATACAAATTCAACGATTCCAATGCTCACTATTGTAATACCAATTATTTGGAAACCAATATTGGGATACCGATGGTAACAAAAATCGATTAGAACTACTAAATTCCTTACCTGGCATCCGCTACCTTGTTAATACTAACCAACTTATACCCCATTTCTAACTCCTTACTTATCGCAGTACCCAAGCCAAGTTAAAGAAGTGTACTGGTTCATCGATGCTTTGGAGGCTTATCAGTCGACTGAGGAGGATATAAAGACCCTCAAACTTACTGAATCAAGGTTCGTTAAGACCCAAACTAGTCGAGCATTGATTCTGTTAACTTCCGTATTCAAAGTGCATCGTTTTTCTGAAATTTCGCACCTAGCTTAGCTTTTGATTGGACTACAATTTCATGGCCTTCCAATGATAAGGATCTCCCAATATGGTTTTGCAAATGTCTAAAATTAACCACTGGCAATGTACTGTTTCGACTGGAACCATATCAATTTAGATACAAAGAAGTTTTTAACAACCACACGAGATACTTGCAATGTACGCGGCATTGCTCAAAACAATAAATCAAACAAAAGATAATATCTTTATTCGTCTCATTTTCTTGTGAGGAAAAAGAGAACGCTGAAAAAAGCTGTCGTTCAATGGAGTTTGTAGAATTTAGATGTGTCAGTTTGTTTGTACGTTCACTGTTTGTCTGTATGTTCTCTATTTGTTTGTCTGTCTGTATAATGTATATTTACTTTTATAATTTGTATTTCTGTATTTTTCTGTCTGTCTGTCTGTCTGTGAGCTGTTGTCTGGAATCTGGAAGTCTAGCCTCAATAGCGACTGTTTTAGAAGGGGCATTAAGAGAAATTGGAGCCAAATATAAATTCTGTTTGTGCAGTGTACAGCACATCTGTGTTTCTGTATATGTGATTCTGGGATTGTGAGTCTGTTGGTGTGTCTGTATTCGCAACTACGTGATAATGTTCCATGTCAATATATTAGCTCACTCAAGAGGTTTTTGACAAATGAACTACGTAACTTCCAGGCAATGACCTGTATAATGAGCTTCATGTATGTTGCTACTTATAATTGGTGTGGAGTGTTCTTACTTGAATATTATAGATAGCTTCTGGTTCCCTCTCCTCAGGAAAGTGCAGTTGATTTCTTCCAAACTTGCAATACGAAGAATACGAAAAATGTCTATTTTCCGGCAGATGTGTAGATGAGAAATTTCACTTGAAATTTGGTAATTTTTCTTCCTGAGGCTCAACCCATGGGCACCTTGAATTTAATGCGCGAGCAATTGTATCCTTGGCATATTGACGCAATTAATAATGATCACGTCCGAATACACATTTTTCAGTATTACAACTTGTTCGCGAAAACTATACGAAAAACTCAATCTCTGTGAACATTTCACAAAGAAATGAATAAAACACGGGTTGCTTCATTAAAGTTCACAAAAAACTGAGCATATATTATAGGGAACTGAATAAATTAATCACACACAACTTAAGTTTTTAGCAATGGCACCGCATTTAGGTACATACATATTTTGTACAACATGCCTTTTTTTAAATTGAAAACTTTTTATTGAACAATAAAACAATGTTAAGTGGTAGCAAGTACAATGGCCATCATGACGTATCAATCGCATGCCTTTATGAGGGCAGTAAATTCTTTTCTTACGACACTTATATTCGCCTCAATATGGTCATATAATGGACATTCTATGGATGAAAATCAATGAATGGATTCCCATTATTCATCATCTCTATTAAAGAGTATGAACAGGATGGGACAAAAATTAGGCCTCATCACACAGGCACTTTATTGGCATTGTAGTGACTGATATGGCCACCAATCTGCCGATGAATTCTTTCATTCGATGACAAACCATCATGAAAACCCCCTTCATTATTCAACGTTTTAATTCCTGTTTAATTCCTTTACTGTATGAGTTTTCCACAGCGAGGTAACGAAGATAATAAGCTCGGTATACGAGATGGTACAGGGTGATGATGACTCAGCCTCGGAACAGGAAATCAGTGACGTCATCGACAAGATATTCCTCCTATCCGACACCAACCCTCCAACTCTCCACAAGGTAGTGTACTCTGTGTATTGGAAGTGTAGAATGCACAAGGTAGTCATACAGTACTCCATGTATATAGGAAGTGTAAATTGTACAAGGTAGTGTACCATTGTGTACACTGTACAAAGTAGTGTAGGTACCCTGTTTTAAATTGATTGTCGGTCTTACTGCCAATTTTATTCGGTTTAGTTGCCAATTAAGTCATACGTGATGTAATAAAGCCAAAGAGAAAGAATGTGAAAGTAAACATCCGTAATCCGCAAAATATGAGTCCATGTTTATTCTGGTTTTCAAGCGTTGCTGTGTTGACAGTGACCTGCGATTTTGACTTGTCTTTACGCGTGATGGGATATTGAACCCTGTTTGATGGGACAGGATTCCATTCACATTTGACTAACTTTAATAACTCAAATTTTATGATGGTACAAAGTAATTCCATCGTAATAAATTTTAGCTTTTAGTGCCTTTTTAGCGCGGGGATTTCAAAATTTCATGTCAATAGGGGCTGCCAAATAAGCATAACTTATAAGACCTGTAGAGTACTGTAACTTAACAGAAGATGTGATATTGTTGCGCAATTTCGATCAGTGTAATTATCGTGGTCATATCATGATAGAGTGATAATTACACCTCTCTTAAATCTCAATTTTAAATTCTTATCGAGTATAATACGTACTTGTCAACTGACAAATGTTCCATCTGCTCTCCTCCTGATCTATTTGCTCGTAACAATGAGTAATTTCATTGCGAGATTGACACGCGCCGGTGATTTTGTCCCCTCCATGTTCATTGTTCCACCGTCGATATATTCAAATTAGGTGCCATGAGTCTGAGTTCGATCAGGCCGTGCGCGGTGTAGTGGTGTTTTGACATCATCAACGTTACCCTTAAACCATCGTAATGAAAGCATGGCCTTCGGTGGACGAGGGCTGTACAGCGATATGGTTATTCAGTAGGTATAGCTGTGACAACTTGTAGATATAGACCATGCCTGCTGTTTTATACTGACTTGTATACCAGCTGTAATAGCGAAAATACACCTCTTCGTTTTGTAGTTAGTTTTTCGCTGTGTTTGGGTTTTAAGTGTCCATTGATTTTCGGCAATGAGGGAAGCACATCTGGTTAAGCACTTTTGTTTTAGGTAGAGGTATAGTAGACTGTTTGAAATGATAGAGTTTGCTATTCTGGGGGTACTTCAAGCGGAGCGAAGAGCTGATTTTAGTATTAGAATCTGGAGAGAGCGAGAGAGAGTAGCTTATCTCTTAGGACTTTATTGGGTGACAAACCCCAAGCAGCTGCACCATAGCTTATTTTTGGCAGTATAATTGCATTGTATATTCATAGGAGTCGCAAATCCTTCGGACGCTACGCAAAATTCAGGTGGTGTCATTCGGGACCCCGTATTTCAGAGAATAGTATACTCGGTGTTAGGGCTAAAATTAAAAAAATCGAATGCTTTTTACTTCTCACAAAAATCGTGAAAATTGCTTCAAAATTATACATCAACATGTGCTTTCCCATTTTCCTCCAAATAATCCTGATTCTGGTAATTTTGGCACTTTTTACAGTTTTGTGTTATATTTCAAAAAATTTCTGGGCCAAAATCAAAGGATATCGACCTAATACTTGTTACCTACCATTTTTTGGGCCAAAAATTTCATTTTTAGGTTTTGGAGTCCCCATCTCAAAGCATTTACCTGCAATTTCCAATCAAACTTTAACTACCTTATTGTAGGAAATTAAGCACTCAGAAAATTAAGCCTACATGTCATTGAGCACCATGAAATTAGGCCCTTTTGAGACATCTGGTGCTTGATTGCATGTAGGCTTGATTACATGTATGCCAAATTACATGTAGGCTTTGTTCAAATTTTTCAAAATTTATTCAAATGACACACAATTTTTAATGTGCATTTAAGTTCTGACTGAAGAACAGTTCTGGTCACCAATAACACAAGGGCTGTAGATCAAGAGTCATGTCAAACTTGAACGATCAGTTGAAGAAAAGGCTACGTTTTTGATGTTCTGTGGACAGGAATCAAGATTATAACAATGACTTGGAGGATGTAGAACCAAGATTTTGTGGAAGCTGAAGACGAGGAGATGGAGGCTTACGACGAGGATGATTGATTATTCCATTATTTTCAATTCAACTTCTATTGTTCTACAATCTACATTAATTACTACTGTGCATGATATAGCAAAATATCGAACAGTTTTTGACGTTGAAAAATCTCAAAATCATTTGAAAATAAAGGTATACAAAAATTAAGCCAGCATGTCACTAAGCACCATGAAATTAAAAGCCCTTTTCGTGGCACTGGTGCTTAATTTTCTGAGTGCTTAATTTCCTAGACAATAAGGTATTCAAAATAAGAAAATTTGGAATAGTGTATCTCATTCAAACTCCATTTGCGTGCACATGTAAAGAGATAATGAGCTGAGAAAATTTACTTTTAGAGACTTGTCACCATTTTTGGTTATAATGCTTTTTCCAATGCCTATTGTATATTTCATAAATTTCACAAATTTGAAAATACAAAAATGTCCAACTTTGTGACGTCACAGTGTAGGAGTGGCCTATTTCTCTATTTCATTTTACGTCCTGAAGGAAAAGTCACGCTTGAAGTGTAACACAGCACCGTTCTTAGATTATGAATGTTATTATTATGAATAACGTTAGATTCTTGGCCGTTAGTTTAACCTAGGATTTAAGTCTGTGCTATGGGGTCAAAGGCTTTGTCAAGATTTTCCTATTGTCATGAGGCAGCCCCCTCCCCCCCTGTACCAACACGGCTGGACTGTGTGTTGCGTACAAAATTACCGCTTTTTAGCGCTTTTTCGATACACTAAAAAACCACTTACCGCTTTTTTTCTCGGAAAGCGGTAATTTAGCGCGTTTTATACGGTAATTACCTGTAATCGTAAAAGTACGAGCATATTCCCCTGCCAATGATCCTGCCATTTAACATAGTTCAGTAGTTGGTATATCCTACCCATATTTCCTTTCTTCTAATCCCTTCCTTATCCCTATTCCCTATGCTCCTCAAGGACTAGAGTAGTATAAGTTGGGCCTTGTTCTCACCACTTTACCGGGCATTATACGTGTTAGTTCGACCATCTGTTAACTGTTGTTAAGCCATCTAACGAAATTATGCATGTGCTCTTTAGAATTTCTCCACGAGACTGTTGTCTGTGGTTCTAAACTAAATGATCATAAGTTTTAATTTGGACAACCGATTTAGTAATTTCTGAATATTAATTCATACTTGACCACGACATGTTAAAATTGCAGACAGCCAAATTTTTAATCCACTGCACTGTATTGCATACTTTCTTTGATTCATTTTTTCTGTTCTGAAGTGAATAGTACTTTTAGTGAATTAGTAAATAGCAATTTTATAAATTTCGGTCGGTTTTTATGATCAAACCACTTTAAGTGTATCAGGAACTCTTATTAAGTCTGTTTGAAAGTTCTACTTATCTTTTAATTAGAATATGAAATATGAAGTCTAATTGGCCCAATGAAAGTTTTGACGAGGTTGTTGAGTTGACCCTTGACAGGTTCGTGGGAATCCAGAACAGGTAAGCGTCTGTCTCTGTCGGCACCTTGCCCAGACACTCAACTCTGTTGTTGACATGGTATTTGATCACAGAGAGAGTTGATGATGTCCATGAAGTCATATCCCATAAATTGACTTAGACATCTTAGTTGAAGTTCGCTGATTGCTCTAGGGTTATTTTAAAAGACTAAACCACTGATTAATTCTATTGTTAAAATGACATGTCGGTTTGCATTGGACTTCTGAGACGACAATGGCTCAAGACATAACTCCTGCTCATGAAAGGTTGGCAATTTGACGTCATCAAATCACCAATCTATGTCATGATAAGTACTTCACTCCCCAAACAACAACTTTTCACGTGACCCATATGTAAGGAGCAACAAATGCTACTTCAGGCATATCATTCATGTGACGTCTAAACTGCCCACTTAACCCTTATCTAAAGTACTATTTACTACTCTCGTCTTGAGCCCTTGTTTTTCTTTAGAGATGCTCATATTTAAACCGGATTTCCTTAGATTTCGGGGAATAATTTCCCTTCAATGGTTTGGAGCTTTCCGACAGTATAATATTATGTGCGGAATCGCTCATTCATAATCATATTGTTTCTTCAGCCTAAGATAGCCTGCCCTCCGTATCTTCATGCTTATTACTACCGAAGCACTCATTTCTCTTTTCCCGCTTGTTCTCATTGGAGTCTGCGATGAGGAAATGAGCATTTCGATGTGTGGAATGTGTGTATATGACTGAAAGGTCTACTAAACGAAGTGAATCAGCGTTTTGGGTATGGAGGTTGAGGGAGTTTTGGAGAAAATACTGTTATTTAGCAACATTTTAATAAAGCAACACGTTAAAGCAACATTTTCCCTTCTGTTAAAATTTATGTAACATATTCACGTTATACTGTGGGGCGGTTTCGCAGTGACGATCTCACCATTGTTAAAAGTGTTAATGAGCCTATAAATATACCGCATTTCCCATCGCCATGAGGTGTATAATAATTGCGTGCTATTAAGTCAAACCCTCCTGTTGTTAGCGTATGGCATGTTTCTTGCTCCTCCAAAATATGTTTAGTCAAACTTGTCAATAGCCTTTACAGCAAGGACTACTTACCGATCTCCCATATAATTCAAAAGGTTTTACCCGTTTCGAAGCAAGTCGCTTTCAAATCGTTATGTTTTTTGAGAAAAGACTTTGAGGTGCTTCGAGGAATCGGTGCTCTGGTTTTTGAGTCTTTTGTTCATCTCACGTACTGTTTCATACTTCATAGGAAACGCTTTGTTTCATTACATTATTGTGTTTCGAATACAATATTTTCCTAGTATCACTCGCACTGTGAAATTGAAGGTGTATTGGCTCATTTCTTGAATTTATTCGAGGGTACTTCCGTTTTGTTATGACTTTTGCGTCGTTTCGTGCGAAATTGCTTTTCGGCGTATCCATTTTGACAAAAAATGAGATGACTAATTATGCTATTTCTTATTTTTACGAATTCAAGTGACAACGAACTTATTATAGATAGCAAATAAGAAAATAACTTATTAAAAAGAGTTTATCACACCCATTTTATGCCGGCATAAAAACTCTGATTTTGGCAAAACGTTTTCATAAAAAACAGCACCTGTGACTAAAATTAACTATTCGAAAGAAATTAAGGTATGAAATCATCACATAGATTATTGCCTTGAATTTGGTAAAATCGCCATCCCTCATTGCAGCTCTAACATACCAGCCATTTAGTTCTCCCGCCATTGCGTTGAGTTGTAGTCGTACAAAAACCGGGAATCATCCAGATATTCAGCAAGTTCCCTATTGTACTTCCCATAGAAATCCTGTAGAAGCACTGCTGTACCCTCCAGCATATCCCCCTTATTCTTGTCCCAGGTATTCCTTGTGTTTTGTAAAGGAGCACTGTCTATGTACGCCTGCAGGTCCACTTCCCGTGGTAGAGGCAGCTCCAAGAACCGGTACACTTCCATCAGATGAGGCACAGGAGAGGAGGAGTAACCCTCCATGGGAAGCACCAGGAGGTTGCCTCCAAACCTTTCCTTCCAGTCCCGGATATAGCAGATGTAGATACCCACATGTAGCCGTACTCGTTCACTGTTGTCAGAGTCATAGCAACAAGACCGCAGAGATCTGCTTTCTAAACACGCGCTAAACCGCTTCACTTCCTTCACCACTTCCAGGCTGAAGGAATGTGCGGTTCTGTTTTCTCGCTCCTTCCCAAAGTAGAGATAGTCGGAGTAGAGTCGTTTGACAGGGTCCCTGACAATGGCCATGATCTTAGCTCCTGGTGTCACACTGTAAATCAGGTCTGCGTTGGAGTAAGGTGGCTTATCTGCTTCAGGAAAGCGGCGTTCCCACCCATATAAATTCCAAATGAGGGACGGGGAACCGTCAATGCGGAGAGAGGTTTCCGTAAACTCCTCGCTCTTGAGCCGATCAAGGTAGTCCTCAAAGGAATACTCTCTCATCTTCTCCAGCCTCCGGAGCGTCCAGAAGTGGTGCTCCTTCGGTCCAGATGACATGATCTGGTGGTGCCACACTAGTTTACGGTAGAAGTCTGTGGAGCCACATTTAGAGATGCCTGCCAGGTAGGCACCTGGCAGGCAGTGCAGCTGTGATTCGTTTCCGTACCAACAGAAGTTCCGGTATCCTGGCAGGAATTCCGTGGGGAGAGCCCGAAACACGCCGAGGGAGTCTGCGTGTATCATAGAAAGAGTGGAGGAGTCTAGTGGTTGTCGTACACGTTTACCGGTAGATGTGCTGATCTTGGTAAGGAATGCAGGTGTTTCGTCACCCCGCCAGTTGAGGATGTAAAGGAAGGACAGTACGGTGGAACCAGTGAGAATAACCAGCAGTAGAACCTTAACCTGGAAAGGGAAGGATAAAACTCATAATAATATTTAAAAAGTAAGGTGCATAAATGAAGTTCATCAGAGGACTCATCAAAGATCTTTATCTAGAAACTAAAAGCTTCAAGCTTACCTCTGATTTACGATTGTTGGATGGATTTCCGGTTGGCATTTTGTTTTCAACTCAGCTTCTATGAATAATCAAGTCATCATCCGCATAGAAATAACTCTTTCTAGAGAGTGCATATTTAGCCAGTGGAAATATCAAAGACTGTAATACCACCACTAAACATCACATTTAGAATAGTGAATGGACACAGAACGGAAACGTGCTGTCAAGGTGACAGATTAGAATTAATTTTGCTGGAATAACAATGTACAAATATAATAACATGTCTAAATGAATCTCACAATCACGGATATGAGCTGTGAAGTGGACATCGCTCTGCAAGGTCCACAGCGGACAGTTGGACACCAGCTGCTGTGTTGATGTGGAGTTGATGTGGAGTTGATATGGAGTTGATATGGAGTTGATGTGGAGTTGATGTGGAGTTGATTTGGAGTTGATGTGGAGTTGATTTGGAGTTGATGTGGAGTTGATTTGGAGTTGATATGGAGCTGCTGTGAGTTGTTGTGGAGTTGATGTGGAGTTGATATGGAGCTGCTGTGTGTTGATGTGGAGTTGATTTGGAGTTGATTTGGAGTTGATATGGAGCTGCTGTGTTTTGATGGGGAGTTGATGTGGAGTTGATATGGAGCTGCTGTGTGTTGATGTGGAGTTGATGTGGAATCTGTGTAACATATCATCTCCATCGGAGGATGAATTGTGAAATGAATTGTAAAAACTAAAATAAAAAAGCTAGTTGAATGTTAGAAGATGAAACATGTACCTGACTTATGACTTGGATTGCTTTAGCAGGTGTTAAGCAGGTGTTTATTACATGCGGATTCAAAAACTGTTTGTACGAAAAAATGATATTCAAGATTAAAACTGAACTCTGAATAGAGTAAACACAAAACTCTGAGATGTTTAATAAAGCCCGGTATGAGATAGTGTTTGAAAGGTAGTGTCTCAATACCATTTATTATACCGCCTCCTTTTGTTCGTCACCTCTGTCATTGTCATCATTCAAATTTAATTTTATTGTTATTATTCTCGCTGAATAAATAAAAGTCAATAAAACAAAACGCGCCATTTTTCCTACTTGTTGGAGTGACTTAGAGAATACGCAAGTGTCCTGTTAAGCCTTCTTTATTCCAATACAAATATTTGTGGTAAAATTATGTCAATTTCAACGAAGTAATTGAGAATATAATACTGTTGAAGTGCCCCGAACCGAATATTTATACACGGGTATCGGAGGATGGAGATTTAAAAACAGCAATCATTTCCCCGATGTATTGGAGAGTAAACTGTAACACCCTTTGACCGGTGTAAAGTCAATGCTACAATTTTGGTTCTGCTTTTATTCGAGCTATCATAGGATTTAAACTTACATTTCCACTCTGTGCTACATCTATTCAACCCTTGTAGCCGATGTTCATTTTCTCATTGCGTGATTACACGTGCTACTCTGGAGGTTTCACTATCGTACGATACAACTCAGACACGAATTCAAAGACGTGCACCTGTCAGTTTCCCCAGCAATCCAGCATGAAATGAGTCATTGGCATGCTGGGCATGTGAGCAATGCAGTCATTGACCACATATAGAGCATGCCCATGCCACATTTCATGGCTCATTTTATAACTCATTGAAATTCATTGGAAATGATAATTATTCTGTAGACACAGTTAAAATTCATCCTTGGCCGTAGAATGGTCGGGCTACTTGGATGTACTGTCCCATAATTTCCATTTGCCAGTGTGCCAATATATTTCATTTCAACGCCGTAAGGTCATGTTAAGCCAGGTGGAATATCGTAATTTCAATGACAGCGCTGCGGATTAAATTAGATAATTAGATCACGCCACTGTGTTAGTGGTGTCATTATGATGTTTTCCTTGTTGCACTACAATAAACGCTGTTTTGTTTTGTGTTCTCGAAATTTATACCTTGTGCGGTTTTAGATAAACTATTAACCTAGTTACCTTTGAAGAAAACGGTCTCCTGTCTCACTTATCAATGGCATACATTTTAATTTGACGGACTTGGCTCCTTGTACTACAGTGGGTGTTCCGGTGTCATAATCATTGGCGTGTTTTTGTGCGCGTGTTTGCTCTCAGGCCCTCAGAAGAAGTCAAATCAAACCATACTTTCAAATGGTGATCCGTGATTAGTGTCATAAATTAATGATTCGTTACCAACCGCTGCCATGCGTCTGTAATCGCGCGCCAACCATTCTGACACCCTTCTGTATCAGACAATCGACAGTACATGCAAAAACTAATGTGCAGATATGAAATGTTCTCTTAGATTTGCACCCTTGCGTTGCTTTTGATAGCGTTTCTTCATACATCAGTGAATCCGATTACTAATAATTCAAAACTTTAGATAATTAATTGATGGGTTCCATTAACGGGATCCAATGTATAACAGTATAAAATTACTTGATATCTTACGAGACATTATGCGGGGCATTGGGACAATCATATTCTTGGGATCGAAATTTTGGGGGCTCGAAACTATGGTGATTAATGATGATGATCATTGAAATTTCATGGGGTGCGAAAATATTGAGATTTTTTTCGTAAAATCCCCAAATTTCGTTCATCATACGAAATTTGTGATTGTCTCGAATCACAGCAGTATTGTTATTTCTCATAGCTAGAATCCCAAGTAGAGTATAGTAGTCCTGCACTTCCCAAGATAATATGGGAATAACCATATCATTATTCCCCATGATATGGTAATTTCATTTATGCTTATACTCTGTATAATTATCATCATACCATGTCATTGTGCAGGTTCACTTAGATAATGAACGGTTAATGATCGTTAATGGTCTCATATTATCCAAAACTTAAGTCTAGATCGGTTCATTGAACTGTGTTAATGTCTTTGTAGGCTTATCTACCTATTGTTAGTATAGGTTAAGACTCAAGAATAAGAATTATCGTGACGTAAAAAGTTGAAAAAGTAAGAAAAGAATTCCATCAATCAACAGCCTCCCATTTCTGTGAGACTCTATCAGTCGATTTGATCAAACCTAATTCTTTAATTATTAAAGAATTAGGTTTGATCAAATCGACTGTCTCTCACAGAATGGGAATTAACGATGGTGCTTTCCACTTTCAATTTCGTCACGATAATTCTTGATTATGACCAAATTGTTGATGAAATTACTGCATCATTTATTTCTGCACGGCTCGGTACTTCCACCTCCTTATAGTAGGATGTTAGAGATTCGTTAGTAATTAAGTATTCGCCTAATCGCTTGTTATGACTTAATAAAATAGTCACCAACCGCTGCCATGCGTCTGTATATCGCGCGCCAACCATTCTGACACCCTTCTGTATCAGACAATCGACAGTACATGCAAAAACTAATGTGCAGATATGAAATGTTCTCTTAGATTTGCACCCTTGCGTTGCTTTGATAACGTTTCTTCATACATCAGTGGATCGATTACTAATAATTCAAAACTTTAGATAATTAATTGATGGGTTCCATTAACGGGATCAGTCATAGTATCTTTTCTCATCATATTTCCTTGTATTGCCCTGTTCAACCTTTAATGATAAGTGAGTAAGTAATAAAACTTGTAATAGTAAAAATGATGAGGGTAAGAATTTTTCGAAAAATGGGCCTACTTTCAATCCTAATTCTAACTTTTCCACTTCTATACATCTGTCTGTCATATGAGACGTCCACTCGAGCTGCAGCTCCACCCTACAGTCTGGCATGTCTTGCCAGCAGGCTATAACGAGCGTACTTTTCAAACCATCCTCCACCCACACGAGGTTAGATCATTAGAGTTAGACCGATAGCAGAACTACCCGTGAAATGGCTGGGTTGAGTGGCTTCGGGTTGTCAGGATGATGTTTAACCGGAACCATCTCCGAAATAACCGGAACCATCTCGAAATAACCGGAACCATCTCGAAATAACCGGTATATTCAGGAGAGGCAGCAAGGCAGGAATACGTGTCTGAGTCATCTCTTGCTACTTGATATAGCTTGATGATTGTCAGTTACAACTCTCACTTATTTTATGCTTACTCCAGCTTACGGCGCAACATTCTAACAAATACCGAGTCTTTTAGTGCTGCTATTTTCAGAAACGCAGCTTCCAACAAGAAAAAGTTCTTCAAATGATCGAGTTTCTCCTTTCTTGATCTTCTGGCGCAATCCATCAATGAAAAATACGGCACAATATGAGAAATTCTGCCTTATTTGCTTTTTAGCCAGACGCAAGTCGACGCTCTAATCCCTACATATCTTATGCCTAGTAGTAGTAGTAGTAGGTAAAATAATTCTACTCATCATTGCGTAAAAAGAGAGATAGGATAATCATTTTCTTCTCCGTTTTAAGACAGAGCATATGTATACTTCCCTCCTCCTCCTCCTCTTCCTACTCTTCCTCCTCCTCCTCCTCCTCCAATGTATACTTCACATCATGTGCATTTTATCCCCCCCTCCCAAATGATGATAGCTCCACTTCTGGCTGTGCTTGGAGGAGGAACATCCTTAGCTTGTGTTCTAATTCCCACATCATGACCTTCCCCCCAACATAGCTGTGGGAGAGTGTGTGTGTGTGTGTGTGTGTGTGTGTGTGTGTGTGTGTGTGTGTGTGTGTGTGTGTGTGTGTGTGTGTGTGTGTGTGTGTGTGTGTGTGTGTGTGTGTGTGTGTGTGTGTGTGTGTGTGTGTGGTTTTACACAGGTTTACACAGGTTTTTTTTACACAGGTTTAAAATTCAAATATTGGCTAACTGACGTTAGCCGCCATATTACAGAATTATATTGTATATAAATCAATATTTAAAAGCAAACTTTATTAAAAATATTCGGTTTCAAATCGTTCAAATTACGCTTCCATTGAAAGGATTTTAATTTCTTCTTTTTCACACGTTTCATAATCAGATGTATTGCAATACTCATTCTCAATATGATAGTCACTTCTCTTCTGCCTAATTTAATTGTAATTCTCCATCATAGGCAGTTCATTTCACCTCACTAAAATATGTTTCATTACATGTTTCACTATATCTTTCATTACACATCGTCATGTCATTGAGTTGAAAGAAAAATAGCAAATCACAATCACATCAAGAATCCCAACTTTCTAGTTTCTGTATTTAAAATCATTTGCCTACGAATAATTCTCATTTTCAGATATTTTCTCCCGTACATTACACATAAAAGATTCATTGCTAGAAATTTCATCATTTATTACGCGAGGCACATTCTCTCGTTTATACAATGTACACGTTATTTCTTTTTCACTGCCAAAGCGGATAACCCCATTTGTTATGAGTTCATACTAGCATGGTGTCGTTTATTGTTTGCGCGTTAAACCCTATTTCAAGACGAGCTTCATAAGTTTATCGAAATCACGCTTGGGAGAACTCGGTTTTCCCTGATCGACTTATTATATTTGACGCGAATTTTAAATGCATTACAAATAAATGAACAAATGCAGTTTATTATGTAGGATTGGTGCTGCTTTTTAGATTCTATGTCGGTGTCATGAGGTGTCTTGCATAATACGTTTTTGTGATGTATGTTGAATTGATTTGTGTCTGCCTCATTTAGATTTGTGTGTGTGTATGGTGAAAGGAGGTTCATAAGATTCTGCCTGAGAGTTGCATTGTTTATGTAAAGCTGTGATGTGTTATTAACCGATGAGGTGCTATCTAATCTTCTAGTAAGCTTATCTCGCAGTCTGGCATACATGTCACATTCAAATAGAAAGTGTTGTTCACATTCAACTGTACCCACTCCCATGCTCGTATTACACCAGTGACAGATTCTCTGATCACGTGCTGTGTCTGAATACCTCCCTGTTTCAATGTGCAAGTCATGTGCACTTATTCTAAGTTGTGTTGTGTAATATCTATGTGCAAAGCCCTTTGAGCAGTCTAGATAAGGTTCGCGTGCAAATTTTTGCTTTATTGAGTTGTAGTACGACAATTTATTGGATGATGATTTCCCATCCTCCCAACTTTGAATAAACTTATTGGTGAGGTTCTTCATAACTTCCTCAACTCGGAATTTTCTACTGGGCAGGGGTTTATCCTCTCTGAGGTTACTAAGCGCTTTAAGAGGAGGATTACAGGTGGGCAAGTCACATGACTTATTGGATTTATCTTTAGAAGTAAGAATGCGATAAGCACTGACGTGATCTAGGTGATAAATTTCGTCTAATTCAGCGAGTTTCTCAATGTTACTGAACCAAGGTAGTTTGAGTGACCTCTGCTCTCGAAGAGCAGCTTTAGCAAAGGAGCTGTCAGCTAGGTTTTGCAGCCGTTTGTAGAAGTTCAATGTAAGTCTAATAGCCTGGTAGACCAGTGGATAACGCCCAGTCTCCCCCCATACTCCTACATTGGAAGATTTACGATGAACGCCCAGTGCCCATTTTAGAAAAGAAAGATGGACTTTCTCAGATGGTGATCTACTTACTTTCGGGAGAAATTTTTTGGTAAACGATTTGTCGTTTTTTATATTGTTCACAATTGTCTTCATGATAGCGCTCGATGGAGTAAATATAGGTGCTCCGTACAATGCTATTGGTTTAATTAGAGAATCAAAAAGTGTTGCTGAAGCTTTGAATGATATTTTTGACCGAATGATAGTCCTTTTAAGGCCGAAAAATGCTCGCATTGCTTTTGATTTAAGACTGTCCTGCGCCGATCGTAATTCACCAGACTTATGGAGTTCGATCCCTAGATAGCAATAAGAATCCACAGTTTCTAAGCTTTTCCCCTGCAGATAGAATTTTTGGACAGTGTCGGGGCCCCTGGAGCCTCCAAACTCTACAACTTTGGTTTTTGACAGGTTAACTTCGATACCCCAATCATTACAAAATTTCGCTAAGATATCTATTTGCTTTTGTGCTGCCTTTGGAGTTAGCGCCAGTAAAATTAAGTCATCTGCCCACAGCAGGTGGCTAATAGGAATGCCTGAAAGGCTGGGACAGTCTTTAATCTCGAGCAGGCTGGAGAGGTCAGTAAGGAAAATTTTAAAAAGATCTGGTGAGAGTGGGTGACCTTGCTCAGTGCCCTTTGATATTCTGAACCTATTGCTAACATGCCCTGATAGTTTTATGTAGGCATTCGAGTTAGAGTACATATTCCGCAATATATCATAAAATTTGCCAGTTATGCCGTTTTTTGCCAATTTTAAGAACAATGCCTGACGGCATACTGAGTCAAAGGCTTTCTTGAAATCTACAAAGACAGCATACACTCGTTTTTTGAGCTTCTTATACTTTGACGCTATAGTTTGCATTGTGAAGATGTGATCATATGTCTGCGCGTTTTTTGTGAATCCCAATTGATTAGGAGGGTCTGGGTTCGTGCCAATACGATGCTTTATCAATCTCTCCAGTAATATAGTAGAAAAGAGCTTGCCAATTACACTACTGACGGCCACAGCCCTGTAATTATCTGGATCAGATTTGTTTCCTTTCTTATGTAAAGGAGTGATAATACTCTCATTCCACGGGTAAATTCCTAAATCTAGACAGGTATTGAAATACGATGTCAAAAAGTTAATGTGGTTATCATCTAAGCTTTTGATTATCTCATTACTAATCATATCTTTAGAGGACGCTTTACCTACTTTCAATGATTTGATAACTAATAAAACTTCTAAAGATGTGAATTTGTCATTAAGAACTGTTGAGTGTGTTGATGTGGTATCGTTGATTGTGTCTGCTTCCCTCAGTAGTTCATCCTTTTTCTCAGTGTCTACTGTTTTGTGACTGTCAGAGTACAGGTCCTTGAAAAACCTTTCAAATCTGTCCATGTCATAACTGTCGTGTGGAATCTTGTCCTCCTTGTGACCTTTGATTTTCTTAAATGCCTGCCAGTTTAATACTTTGCCTCCTTCAATGTCTTCGTTTAGTTTCCCAAAGAACTTATTTTTCGTACTGTCTATGAGTCTCTTGTATGATCCCTTAACTTTGTAGAAATTTTCTCGTAGGAAGTCACTGTGAGGATGATTTGAAACAGTGTTGGTTGCTTTCCTCAATTCTCGTTTAGCTGCCCGAGTGTGACCATTAAACCATGGCTTCTTGTTAATTTTATTTGTTTTTATGTATTTTGTTTGTTTAAAGCATTCTGAAGCTATGTTACGTATGTGTTCAGTAAACTTGCCGTTAATTTCATTAATTGCTGCGCTGATCCCGCTATCCCCTGTGTTTCTAGTCTTGGGGAGTCTGTTCATTGCATCTTGCAGTTCAGTTAGCCTCTGCTTTGATTGCTCACTGTCTAGAGCTTGAATAAATGCATCTCTGTTTTCTTCATTGAAAATGAATCTTTTTGGAGCCTGTTCGTATTGGTCCTCTAGTGGCCTCATGAACTCTAACTTCATTGGTTTACAGCGAAGTTCCATGCTGAGTGGCTTATGGTCAGAGAAGGGCGTGAAATCCAGTACTTTCATAAAACTAACATCCCTGTTGACAGTCTGTGAGGTCGCGAAATAATCAACAACACTGCAACCTTGCTTCTGTATACTTGTGTAATTCCCTGTCATGTCCCCAAGTGTTCGGCCGTTAAGAATTGTGAGTTGATTGTTCTTTACTAAATTCAAGAAGTAAGTAATGTGTGTGTGTGTGTGTGTGTGTGTGTGTGTGTGTGTGTGTGTGTGTGTGTGTGTGTGTGTGTGTGTGTGTGTGTGTGTGGGAGTGTGGGACCTCAGAGAGAGGGGGAATCATATACAGGAGTAGTAGTTAGAAGAGATGTGCAAGTCATTGAGAATATGTGTGTGAGAGAAGATGTACGTGTGTTTGTGTGTCGTGCTGTGTTTGTGTGTTTGTGTTTATCTGTCGTCTGGGCATGAAGTTACTCTGAAGACGTTCAAACACACACCACTTAGACTTCCACCAGCAGCACTCAGCAGCAGTCGTACTAATAAGTAGTAGTATCGTGAGTGTAGGAAGAGAGATCATTGACCTCTGTAGGACGGAAGAAAACTCTAAGCATCCACTCTGATGCATATGTGAAGCATTTTCATGGTCTGGTTGGAGATATAAACCGTTGATTTTTACAAGGATTGAATCTTCCTTGGAGAAATATAAATAAAGGCCATGGCCTATGAAAATTGGAAGGGTTTAAACCTTCAATTTTTATATTCCATTCTCCCGCACGTTCTAAAAAAAGGTTATTTGGGCATTTTCCTTGTTATCTTTTCATGTCAGACGGTTAAAACCCGTTGTCTAAAAAGTCCAATTAAAAATTTTTTGAACCTCTTCTCAACGTAAGTGGTTCGGGTGTGAAAAAAATCAAAACCTTGTTGTGCTGTGTTCTTTTTTTACCGGGAATTACAATATACTGTAAAATTGGGGTTTCCCTCTGGACTACCCTTTTTTATTGTTGGTGTGTCTCCCCCCCACTCAGGAAAAATTCTCCCCGTTTATATATATTTATTCCCAGCCCCTCAATTCATTGTGTTAAACCGGAGAAGCATCATCATTTACCTCACAATGGAACAGGTTTTTTTTGTTTTCTCACTGAAAAAAACATTTGTTTTTTTTCTGCATTTTTTTTTATTTTTTTTTTTTTTTTTTGTTTTTTTATTGTTCCTTTTTGTTTTTTTTTTTTTTTTGGGGGAAAAATGTTATCACACTGTAATGGGGTGTTATCACACTGTAATGGGGTGTTATCA
This sequence comes from Beroe forskalii, assembly GCA_011033025.1. Classification (NCBI taxonomy): domain Eukaryota; kingdom Metazoa; phylum Ctenophora; class Nuda; order Beroida; family Beroidae; genus Beroe; species Beroe forskalii. The sequence continues at coordinate 359,367 of WFMF01000088.1, read as the reverse complement.
CACTGTAATGGGGTGTTATCACTCACACTGTAATGGGGTGTTATCACACTGTAATGGGTGTTATCACACTGTAATGGGTGTTATCACACTGTAATGGGAGTGTTATCACACACTGTAATGGGGTGTTATCACACTGTAATGGGGTGTTATCACACTGTAATGGGGTGTTATCACACTGTAATGGGGTGTTATCACACTGTAATGGGTGTTATCACACTGTAATGGGGTGTTATCACACTGTAATGGGGGTGTTATCACACTGTAATGGGGTGTTATCACACTGTAATGGGGTGTTATCACACTGTAATGGGGTGTTATCACACTGCAATGGGGTGTTATCACACTGTAATGGGGTGTTATCACACTGTAATGGTGTTATCACACTGTAATGGGGATTGTTATCACACTGTAATGGGGTGTTATCACACTGTAATGGGGTGTTATCACACTGTAATGGGGTGTTATCACACTGTAATGGGGTGTTATCACACTGTAATGGGGTGTTATCACTGTAATGAGGTGTTATCACACTGTAATGGGGTGTTATCACACTGTAATGGGGTGTTATCACACACTGTAATGGGGTGTTATCACACTGCACTGTAATGGGGGTTATCACACACTGTAATGGGGTGTTATCACACTGTAATGGGGTGTTATCACACTGTAATGGGGTGTTATCACACTGTAATGGGGTTATCACACTGTAACAGGGTGTTATCACACTGTAATGGGGGTTATCACACTGTAATGGGGTGTTATCACACTGTAATGGGGTGTTATCACACTGTAATGGGTGTTATCACACTGTAATGGGGGTGTTATCACACTGTAATGGGGTGTTATCACACTGTAATGGGGTGTTATCACACTGTAATGGGGTGTTATCACACTGTAATGGGGTGTTATCACACTGTAATGGGGGTTATCACACTGTAATGGGGTGTTATCACACTGTAATGGGGGTGTTATCACACTGTACTGTAATGGGGTGTTATCACACTGTAATGGGGTGTTATCACACTGTAATGGGGTGTTATCACACTGTAATGGGGTGTTATCACACTGTAATGGGGTGTTATCACACTGTAATGGGGTGTTATCACACTGTAATGGGGTGTTATCACACTGTAATGGGGTGTTATCACACTGTAATGGGGGGTTATCACACACATCACACTGTAATGGGGTGTTATCACACTGTAATGGGGTGTTATCACACTGTAATGGGGTGTTATCACACTGTAATGGGGTTATCACACTGTAATGTTATCACACTGTAATGGGGGTTATCACACTTATCACACTGTAATGGGGGTGTTATGTAATGGGTGTCACACTGTAATGGGTGTTATCACACTGTAATGGGGTGTTATCACACTGTAATGGGGTGTTATCACACTGTAATGGGGTGTTATCACACTGTAATGGGGTGTTATCACACTGTAATGGGGGGTTATCACACTGTAATGGGGTGTTATCACACTGTAATGGGGTGTTATCACACTGTAATGGGGTGTTATCACACTGTAATGGGGGGTTATCACACTGTAATGGGGTGTTATCACACTGTAATGGGGTGTTATCACACTGTAATGGGGTGTTATCACTGTAATGGGGGTGTTATCACACACTGTAATGGGGGTTATCACACTGTAATGGGGTGTTATCACACTGTAATGGGGTGTTATCACACTGTAATGGGGTGTTATCACACTGTAATGGGGGTTATCACACTGTAATGGGGTGTTATCACACTGTAATGGGGTGTTATCACACTGTAATGGGGTGTTATCACACTGTAATGGGGTGTTATCACACTGTAATGGGGTGTTATCACTGTAATGGGGTGTTATCACACTGTAATGGGGTGTTATCACACTGTAATGGGGTGTTATCACACTGTAATGGGGTGTTATCACACTGTAATGGGGGGTTATCACACTGTAATAAGTAGGTATTCACACTGTAATGGGGTGTTATCACACTGTAATAAGTAGGTATTCACACAGTAATAAGTAGGTATTCACACAGTAATCAGTAGGTATTCACACAGTAATCAGCCCACACTCTCACCGTGCCGTTAGGGCTCCTAGTGCCGCTAGGACTCCTCCCCAGGCGCGGGCTGGGTGGCGTGGGGGGCGGCTTCCTGGGCGGCGCTGAGACGGAGGAGGCGCTGCTGGCGCGGGACAGCTTCCCGAACGAGAGGGAGGAGGAGGAACGCGCCAAACTGCTGCGCGGCTTTATGACGGGCGGCGTGTGCTGCGGCTGCTGCTGGGAGGGACTCAGATACACACACTTACAGACGCGCATACACTTACAGACGCGCATTCACACAAATAAACACACGCTATCACACAAATACACACACACACATACACACACAGACGCACATACACACGCACACGCAGAAATACACGCGCATACACGCATAGCACGCGCATACACGCATACGCACGCGCATACACGCATACGCACGCGCATACACGCATACACATACGAACTCTTACGCACGCAAAATATACAAAGGCACACATCTTAATTCATTTAATGACTGTCACACGCACTGTTACACACGCACACAAACTAACGCACAAACTGACACACAAACCTCACTCCAGTTCGCTCACATACCCCGGTACATTACACAGAGGGATGTTTTTAAAGGAAAGTGTGGAAGACATACCAATAACATTGTTCACTGTTAACATATTGTGTACTCATTACGTACACTATACACTTCAAACTTGAGGCTTTAAACAAGTGGTAGTCCAGACCGGTGCTAGGTATTCTTCTATTCACAGGGAACTGGTAAAAAGGAAACCAACATAGCAATAAGTGAGTCGAATGACTGGAAAATGTACTTTGTACATCTTTCTTTTCAACATCGCACGTGTGCGTATTTACTAGTCTGCAGAATGTACTATTGTACTAACTATAGCGAAATTTCAAGCCGCATCTTGTACCTATGTATGTATAACAGTGTACATTTTACGATGTACATAATTTCAGCACTGCATACAATGTACATTGCCTCACAGGCCCATGTACATTCTACATTGTACAATATACACACAGGTGTACTCACAGGGCTGAAAGAGGAGTTAAGGTCTATCATGCTCATTGACAGGTTGATCCTCTCAGTAAGTTTCTGCTCGTTTAGTTTGTCCTGGAGCTCCTCCTTTGAGACCTCCATCTGAGACAGGCGCTTGTTTTTTCGAGACAATTCCTTCTCTTTGTCCATGACACGGCGCTCTATCTGCCTCATTTCCTCTAACTGCAGGGCGAGGAATAGAATTAAGGAGTAGAATTAAGTTTCAAGGCGAAATACAAAATCAAGAGAATAGGTTCGTATGAGCTACAAAGTAGGAGTGATATGAACTGAACAAGAGCAAGTGAGGTTATGAAATGCAGCTCATCATCAAGAACACTTCGAGAAGCATGGAAGAGTTGGGTATTCTTTGTGAACTTTGATTTCAATCTATATTCAACTATTATATATTATTTGTACTTCATGTTATATCTTCCCCCAGGAAGTGAATGTCAGTATTGCTGGTTTTGGGGCTTTGGTTATTATTCAATCAATCTCAGTGTTTTATCAATTGGTGTTGTTTACTTGCCTCCTGCTTGCGATTTCAATTAACATTGGTAGCAGTGTGAAGGGTCAATTGATTGAAGAATGAGTAATAATGGAACGAAATACAAAGCCCCACCAGCATTCAGTGAAAAAAATAACTATGCTGATTGGAAGTTAGATTTAGAACTCTGGAAGGATTTCACTACACTGGATCCAAAGAAAATGGGTACTGCTTTGTTGTTAGAACTAAAGGAGGGTAAGGTCAAACAAGCTGTGCGCTCCCTTGGAAAAGAAGTGATCAGTGCAGAGGATGGGCTAAGCAAGATTTTGGCTCATCTTGACAAAATATACGAGGAAGAAGCTGCACAGGTGAGTTATAGAGCGTACAGCAGATTTGAAAGATATGAAAGACCTTCCAGTATGGATTTACAAAGCTACATAGCAGAATTTGAAAAGCTATTAGCACTTAGCAGATTTGAAGAGACAGAAAATAGAACTTCCAGAGGAAGTGTTAGCATATCGTGTGTTGAACAGTGCAAATTTGCCATCTGAAAAAGTTGACCTAGCACTGGCTACGGTGAAATCACTTACATATCAAGAAATGTGCAAGACGATTGGCAAAATTTTCTCAGTTCGGGCCAACCACACTGTTCTAGATGATGTGAAAATAGATGACACTAAAGTTAAATCAGAACCTGAAGAGTGCAACTACATTGAGCAAAGAGGAAAGTTCAAACATCGAGGAAAATTGGGACCAATGCGGATACACAGAGGAGGTAATCAGAGAGGAAAGCTCATCCATATGCTCGTGGCTCTCGGCAAAGATCATATAGTGGCTGTTATAGCTGTGGTCAGCAAGGACACTTTGCCAGAGAGTGTGCAGGAAACAAGTGGTCACCTAAAGATGTACAGTTCTTCACGAAGTACCTCAGGTTGACGATTTTGTGAGTGATCAGTCTCATCAGGAATTCGAAAATTACTGTCCAAACACTTGCTCTGTGACATTGCAATTGTTTGCTAGTACACCTGAAGTCACTCTGGTTAATGAAATAGCACATGAAGAGAAAAAGAGTATGGAATCCCTTGTGTTCGAAAGTTTAGCATGTGCAGTCATCGACTCAGGCTGTACACAAACAGTGGTAGGAAGGAACTGGCTTAATATGTATTCAGAAACAATGGATGAGGATATGCTAAAGTCAATGAAATTTGAAAAGTGTAGCACTCCATTCAAATTTGGTCATGGTAAAGAGATTATGTCAACTTGCAAAGTGAATATTCCAGGCCATATTGGCAATTCCAAGGTCTCGATAGATGCATGTATTGTTGAGATTGATTTACCACTGTTACTCAGTAAGTCTTCAATGAAAAAAGCTGGAGCTGTCCTAAATTTTCAGTCTGACAATGTTATCTTTAATGGGGAGAATATAAAACTACAAGAAACCCAGTCAGGCCATTACGTTCAATATGCAACAAAAGGAAATTGATGTCAGATGCAATATACTTCAATCAAAGACCACATCTTGTTCTGACCTTGACAGAAGAAACTGTTCTAGGTGTCAATAAAGAAGAAACTCTGAAAAAGGCGAAAAAACTTCACAGACAATTTTCTCATGCACCTGCTGATAAACTTATCTCACTCCTCAAAACAGCAGGTTTTACCAAAAAGGAATATTTTGATGCCATCCATTCTGTTTGTAGCAACTGTGAAATATGCCTGAAATATAAGAGACCAAAGCCAAAGGCCAGTTGTAGGATTGCCCAGAGAGAGATGTTTAATGACTGTGTAGCAATGGATTTAAAAACCTTAGTAGCAAATGTTCATATCCTTCACTTGATAGACTCTCTGACAAGATACTCCTCAGGAAAAATAATTTATGACAAAACCAAAGAGACGGTTTCTGATGCCATATGCTCAAGTTGGATTGCTATTTTTGGAAGTCCAGGAAAGTTTTGCAGTGACAATGGGGGAGAGTTTGCCAACCGAGTATATGATGAACTTTGTGAACAATCTAATATAGAAGTTCAAAGGTCAGCAGCTGAATCACCTTTTAGTAATGGAATGGTCGAAAGACATCACAAAGTGTTGGCAGAAATGGTTTTGAAAACCAGAGAAGAAACCAAATGCTCATGGGAAGTTGCTCTAGCATGGGCTCTAATGCAAAGAACTCAATGCAAATGAATGGCGGATTTTCAGCCTATCAGTTAACTATGGGGTACAACCCATCATTGCCAAATGTAATCTCAAATAAACTGCCAGCCATGGGGACGACAATAGAAAGCAAGATTGTTGAAGAAAATTTGAGGGCAATGCATCATGCTAGAGAACAATTCATGCGCTGTGAAAGTAGTAACAAGATAAAAAGGGCATTGAGATGCCAAGTTAGAACCAGCAATGATCAATACTTTGAGAAGGGTGAGAAAGTTTTCTATAAGAGAAACAACTCCAATCAATGGCATGGCCCAGGTAAAGTGCTTGGACAAGATGGACAGTGTATCATTGTTCAGCATGGAAATCAATATGTTAAAGTCCATACCTGTCACATCACTCGTGCAACACAGACTATGGACAAAGATGCAGAGAGAGACTCAGCAAAATCACTATCCAGAAATGCAGAACAGCCTGATTTTTGGAGAGAGATGATGAAACTCAAGCAAGTGTACCAGAAACAGCTGAGGAAGCAAGCCATAATGACCATTTACAGGTAAATCAGATAAATGTACCAGAGACAGCTGAGGAAGCAACCCATAGTGCACAAACACAGATAAAAACATCTAATGAGCTGCCAAAGCCCAAGACGAATGTTGTGTTCAAATCAAAGCAATCTGAAAATTCAGGAGTCAGTAACATATGGGACAAAGCCTATGTGCACAGTCGGGCTGGTAAGGCGAATGGAAAGTACAAGAACTGGCTAAATATCCAAATAAATGGCGAAGACCATGTACAAAACGTGGATTGGACTGAGTTTGTTGATCAGTGGAAGGAAGACAATGATGCAGTTGTCAAGGAAGTTCTTCTCAATTCCGTGGAAAACTACAAGCAAGAAGTAACTGATGCTAAGTTAGCTGAACTAAAAAAGTTTGCAGACAACAAGGTGTACACGGAACAGGCATGGATCCAGCCAAGAATTTTTGGGGGCGTGCAAATTTAAGGTCACTCATTTGCAAATAAACAAATAGGATGTTTTTGAATATAATGGTAATTAAATTATATATTAGCACTGGCAGGGGTCTGGGGGCGGCAGCCCCCAGAAGCCAGAGGTCTGGAGCTTAAAGAAATGTCCCCTCAATAAAGTTTTTGCAATGTTTTATCTCAAAAGCTCCATCGTTTTTGTCGTACATAGTTTCACTAAATATATTAAAAATCAAGAGAAAGAACAGCAGGGGTCTGGGGGCGGCAGCCCCCAGATGCCAGAGCTCTGGAGCTAAAAGAAATGTCAACTCAATAGGTAGAGTTTTTGCATTGTTTTCATGTCAATAGATCCATCATTGTTGTCGTACACAAGTTCACTAAATATATTAACAATCAAAAGGAATAAAGAACAGCAGGGGTCTGGGGGCGGCAGCCCCCACAAGCCAGAGGTCTGGAGTAAGACATGTCACCTCAATAGGTTTTCTGCATTGTTTTCATCTCAACAGCTCCATCGATAATGTCATACACAATTTCAATTTTCAATAGAGCAGCAGGGGTCTGGGGGCGGCAGCCCCCAGAAGCCAGAATTTTGGAAGAAAAGAAGAAAGAAATGACAACAATAGCGTTTCCCCATTCAATTTACACTCTTATATATTGCCTCCATCTTAATAATAATTTCGTAAGAGCACGTGAATAATGTTTGTGCTTCCGTACACAATTAAATTTGAGCTTGCCAAGAAAATATCAAGAGAAACGAATGCAAACGGGAGAAAGGAGGTGCCGTTGCTATGGAGATTGGATATTAGCGCACGTGCAACATAAAGTAGTTTCTAAAGTAGTGTTACTATTAAGTTAGTGATTTAAGCTGTCGAGATGTTGCTTTTATTTTAAATGTTGATGTTTTTAAATCCGTAGTTCATGAGGCATATAGGAATTTTGGACGACATTATCGGACGCTTAGGAAAGTAGGAAATTATTACAAAAAATATCTAAACAGTAGAGTTCAACCGATTAAATAAATTCGCATCGAACGATGTTCCTACATCTCGGCGTGTTTCAAAATTAATGAGAAGTTCACGAATTTCGATTCAGAACACTTCACGTAAACGTAAGGGAAAACAAAATTGTTGAACTAACAAAACACGACGCGCGCGCATTTTAATCTTGCGCGCAACGCAGAAACTCTGCGCGCGTCGCAAAGTTATTTCAGATATAGTTACGAACTTACAAGACAAAATGCGCGGCGTAGAATTATGAATTTGCGCTTATTCTGAGCGCGCACCAGGCAAGGCCTAAAATTAATATCTAATTTATTTCCATTTCTAACGCAGCTTTATTCAGTATACGAATGAAGGAAAAATCATAATTCACAGTAAGACCAGTCAAACAATGCGTTAGTGTTTCCTAATGCCTAACCACAAGTGCGTCGCAACTTTCGTCGTTTGCTCCTTTGAAATCAACATTCACTGGGCCTGCTAGTAATAATATAAAGTACATTTATTTCATGTGAAGACAATTACTGCAGTATCTGATGTTCTCAGTGGTATCGATCATTGAAGCATCCTTCAGGCCCGAATTGAGTGAAGGCCATCGATATCGGAGGATTGCTATTGATACCTGCCTGACAAATAAGAATATTCATGGAATTTATAAACTTGTGTTTATAAAAATTAATCAATTTTATAAATTTTTCAGTCCTTTTTTGGACTTCATTTTCAATTCTAAAGTCAATTTCTATTTAAAATTTTTGAATTGCACGCCATGAGCACGCCCCCAAATTTTCATTTGGGGGCGTGCGCACGCCCCCCGCACGCCCCCGTGGATCCATGCCTGACACGGAAGTAGAGAACAAGGGTCAACCCACAGTAGGTGTTCGTTGGGTGATAACGAAAAAACAAGATGACTCCTACAAAGCTAGACTTGTTGCACTTGGATACCAAGAATGTAGTGAGAATATAAGGAAGGATTCTCCTACATGTAACAAAGACTCTCTGAGAATCCTGCTTTTGCTGACTGCTTCCTGTTATTGGAAGATTCAGCATATTGATGTGCAAGCAGCATTTCTTCAAGGTAAACCAATTTCTAGGGAGGTGTTCATCAAGCCACCAAAGGAAGCAGAAACTACCTCACTATGGAAACTGCTAAAGTGTATTTATGGCTTGGTTGATGGCCCGAGAAAGTGGTATGAGGAAATTCGGGATACATTGGAAAATCTTAAGATGACTGTTTCTATTCATGACGAATCATTACTGTTCTACAATGTTGAAGGAAAACTGGAAGGGATTATTGCACTCCATGTTGATGATTTATTGTTTTCCGGGAATGAAAACTTTCTTAATGTTGTTATTCCTGCATTAAAAGCAAAATTCAGGCTTAGCTCTGAAATGGACACCAACTTTGTATATACTGGTCTCACTGTTACTCAGAAGTCTTCATCAATACTTCTTTCCCAGTCCAAATATACTGAGCAATTATCAGAAATACCAATTGATCCACAAAGATTTAATGACAACACCAGGAAACTGTCAGATAAAGAAATGGCTGAAATGAGATCAGCTTGTGGTGCCCTTCTCTGGATTGCAACCCAGACACGTCCAGATGTTAGCTATGGTACTTGCGTAGCCAGCAATTCCTTTTCTACAGGAACTGTTGCTGATCTGAAAAGTGTCAACAAAACTATCAAATATGCCAAAAAGAATCCTCTAGTGATAAGCTTCCCACGACTGAACTTGGTTAATAATGAACTGAGACTGCTGATATTTTGTGATGCATCCTTTGCAAACCTAAAAGATGGCAGCTCACAAGGAGGTTTCATACTGTTTTTAGTGGATGCATCTGGCAAATGTGCTGTGATAACTTGGCAAAGTAAGAAAATCAAGAGAGTTTGCAAAAGTACTCTTGCCGCTGAAAGTTGGGCAATGATAGAAGCAATTGAGTCTGGTGAAATTGCTTTAGCCCAAATAAAAGAAATACTTGGAAACCTGACCATAAAATGTGTCTGTTTCACAGACTGTAAGTCATTACATGATGCAGTCCATACAACTAACACTATGTCAGACAGAGGATTGCGCATCCCAATCGCCTGCTTGAGACAGAGGGTAAATAAAGATGAAATATCAATTGTTTGGGTTGGTACCAAGTTCCAACTGGCTGATTGTTTGACGAAAGCAGGAGCCTCGGCTGCATTCTTGCGGGAAATACTTTCCACTGGACTTATGCCACAAGAATTCTGTAAATTTGCATTCTTTGAAAAATGAGCATCAGGTAGAAAACTGTATCGTTTAAATGTATTACCAAACAGGTCAATTTAGGAAAATGACAATGATATTTACTATGACATTTATTACGTGTGTATTTGGATTTACTATGAATGTTGAGAATCATTAATAAAAGATATATTCTATATATAGTTTTACAATATTGAATGAATTATAGAATAGAAGTTGGTGAAGTAGTATTTCTTATTTTCTATTATTAATATTTGATTAATGGTATATATGTTTGCTTGGCTTTCCTGGGGAATCTCTTCTTTAAATTAAAAAAAATATATATATATTATTTCTTTTTTAATAAAGACTAAATAGAGATGAGATTGTGAACTTTGATTTCAATCTATATTCAACTATTATATATTATTTGTACTTCATGTTATATCTTCCCCCAGGAAGTGAATGTCAGTATTGCTGGTTTTGGGGCTTTGGTTATTATTCAATCAATCTCAGTGTTTTATCAATTGGTGTTGTTTACTTGCCTCCCTGCTTGCGATTTCAATTAACATTCTTAAACCCACTTGAGCTAACCCACCTGTTTCCTGTTGTAACCCCCCCTTCCCACTTCCCACTAACCTGTTTCCTGTTCTCTGCTGCAGAAGAGCGCTTCAGGGAGTTGTAACCCCCCCTCCTTCCCACTTCCCACCAACCTGTTTCCTGTTCTCTGTTTCAGGGAGATGTAACCCCCCCCCCCTTCCCACTTCCCACTAACCTGTTTCCTGTTCTCTGTTTGAGGGAGTTGTATCCCCCCCTTCCCACTTCCCACTAACCTGTTTCCTGTTCTCTGCTGCAGAAGAGCGCTTCAGGGAGTTGCAACCCCCCTTCCCACTTCCCACTAACCTGTTTCCTGTTCTCTGCTGCAGAAGAGCGCTTCAGGGAGTTGTAACCCCCCCCTTCCCACTTCCCACTAACCTGTTTCCTGTTCTCTGCTGCAGAAGAGCGCTTCAGAGAGTTGTAACCCCCCCCTTCCCACTAACCTGTTTCCTGTTCTCTGCTGCAGAAGAGCGCTTCAGGGAGTTGTAACCCCCCCCCTTCCCACTTCCCACTAACCTGTTTCCTGTTCTCTGTTCAGGGAGTTGTAACCCCCCCACTTCCCTCTAACCTGTTTCCTGTTCTCTGCTGCAGAAGAGCGCTTCAGGGAGTTGTAACCCCCCCTTCCCACTTCCCACTAACCTGTTTCCTGTTCTCTGCTGCAGAAGAGCGCTTCAGGGAGTTGTAACCCCCCTTCCCACTTCCCACTAACCTGTTTCCTGTTCTCTGCTGCAGAAGAGCGCTTCAGGGAGTTGTAACCCCCCCTCCCACTTCCCACTAACCTGTTTCCTGTTTTCTGCTGCAGAAGAGCGCTTCAGGGAGTTGTAACCCCCCCCCTTCCCACTTACCTGTTTCCTGTTCTCTGCTGCAGAAGAGCGCTTCAGGGAGTTGTAACCCCCCCCCCCCTCTTCCCACTTCCCACTAACCTGTTTCCTGTTCTCTGCTGCAGAACAGCGCTTCAGGGAGTTGTAACCCCCCCCTTCCCACTTCCCACTAACCTGTTTCCTGTTCTCTGCTGCAGAAGAGCGCTTCAGGGAGTTGTAACCCCCCCCCCTTCCCACTTCCCACCAACCTGTTTCCTGTTCTCTGCTGCAGAAGAGCGCTTAAGGGAGTTGTAACCCCCCCCACTTCCCAATTCCCACCAACCTGTTTCCTGTTCTCTGCCGCAGAAGAGCGCTTCAGGGAGTTGTAACCCCCCTTCCCACTTCCCACTAACCTGTTTCCTGTTCTCTGTTTGAGGGAGTTGTAACCCCCCCACTTCCCCCTTCCCACTAACCTGTTTCCTGTTCTCTGCTGCAGAAGAGCGCTTCAGGGAGTTGTAACCCCCCCCTTCCCACTTCCCACTAACCTGTTTCCTGTTCTCTCCTGCTGAGGATTGTTTGAGGGAGTTGTAACCCCCCCTTCCCACTTCCCACTAACCTGTTTCCTGTTCTCTCCTGCTGAGGATTGTTTGAGGGAGTTGTAAACCCCCCCCTTCCCACTTCCCACTAACCTGTTTCCTGTTTTCTGCCGCAGAAGAACGCTTCAGGGAGTTGTAACCCCCCTTCCCACTTCCCACTAACCTGTTTCCTGTTCTCTGCTGCAGAAGAGCGCTTCAGGGAGTTGTAACCCCCCCTTCCCACTTCCCCCTTCCCACTAACCTGTTTCCTGTTCTCTGCTGCAGAAGAGCGCTTCAGGGAGTTGTAACCCCCCCCCCCTTCCCACTAACCTGTTTCCTGTTCTCTGCTGCAGAAGAGCGCTTCAGGGAGTTGTAACCCCCCTTCCCACTTCCCACTAACCTGTTTCCTGTTCTCTGCTGCAGAAGAGCGCTTCAGGGGAGTTGTAACCCCCCCTTCCCACTTCCCACTAACCTGCTTCCTGTTCTCTGCTGCAGAAGAGCGCTTCAGGGAGTTGTAACCCCCCCCTTCCCACTAACCTGTTTCCTGTTCTCTGTTTGAGGGAGTTGTACCCCCCCCCCCCTTCCCACTTCCCACTAACCTGCTTCCTGTTCTCTGCTGCAGAAGAGCGCTTCAGGAGTTGTAACCCCCCTTCCCACTTCCCACTAACCTGCTTCCTGTTCTCTGCTGCAGAAGAGCGCTTCAGGGAGTTGTAACCCCCCCTTCCCACTTCCCACTAACCTGTTTCCTGTTCTCTGCTGCAGAAGAGCGCTTCAGGGAGTTGTAACCCCCCCTTCCCACTTCCCACTAACCTGTTTCCTGTTCTCTGCTGCAGAAGAGCGCTTCAGAGAGTTGTAACCCCCCCCTTCCCACTTCCCACTAACCTGTTTCCTGTTCTCTGCTGCAGAAGAGCGCTTCAGGGAGTTGTAACCCCCCTTCCCACTTCCCACTAACCTGTTTCCTGTTCTCTGCTGCAGAAGAGCGCTTCAGGGAGTTGTAACCCCCCCTCCCACTTCCCACTAACCTGTTTCCTGTTTTCTGCTGCAGAAGAGCGCTTCAGGAGTTGTAACCCCCCTTCCCACTTACCTGTTTCCTGTTCTCTGCTGCAGAAGAGCGCTTCAGGGAGTTGTAACCCCCCCTTCCCACTTCCCACTAACCTGTTTCCTGTTCTCTGCTGCAGAAGAGCGCTTCAGGGAGTTGTAACCCCCACTTCCCTCTTCCCACTTCCCACTAACCTGTTTCCTGTTCTCTGCTTCAGAGAGTTGTAACCCCCCCTCCCACTTCCCACTAACCTGTTTCCTGTTCTCTGCTGCAGAAGAGCGCTTCAGGGAGTGCATCTCTCTCTGATGCTGGTCGTGGATCTGCCGCAGAGTCATCGCCTTCTCCCTGTCCGCGTCCTTAACGATGTCCAGTTCCTCCTCCAGTCGGATCTTCTCCGTCCGCAGCTCGAACATGCTCTGCATAAGCCGAGCCTTCTCAGTCTCAAACTGATCCCTCAGCTCTGAAGGGGTAAGTTGGTGTAATGGTATTAAGTGTGGCTCATGATCAAAATATCCCGGGTTCGATTCCCTTCCATTTCCACTGAGGGTGCAGTAAGGGGATTAGGGAAGATGTGTAAGGGAATCATTTAGGGAATTGAATCTACGAGAAGAATTTCTCTTAATGTTCAAACTCTTAATTACATTATTTTCTTTTTCAATGTCAATAGGCATTCTTTTTGACTCAGAAAATATAAGTTTCTATTTTACTATAATGTGGGATTGTTTCCCTGGGACCTGGAGCCACGGTTTAAACACTAGCGAGACATCTTGATTTATTCAGTCATTATCTGAAGCTCGCCCTACATGACCTAATTTTTATGACTCAAACTCTGCATTTCATTGGGACAAGATTACAAGACATTGAATTAGGTACTCCCCTTTCCCTCCCCCTTCTAAAGTCAGTTAAAGCGCTCACTCTCAAGGGAAATGCACTTTGTGCACTTCTTAGAGGCATCTTTGGATCTGTAAGAGTAAGTCATCTCCTCTCTGAAGAAGTAGGTTCTAGAAGCAGTAGATTATTGTGTTATCTGTGGTAGTGGGAACACCAGGTATTTTCGTGTGTATTGCTCTCAGAAGTCCAGTAGTTGGCCAGGTAACATCTCACGAAATAGGATTTGAGAGTTATGTGTTGGGTCCCAGTGGATTGTGTAGCAAGTTGAGTACTGGATCAAGAAGACAGTTTCGTGTTTGGTGTAGGTTAGTTGGTAATGTCTTCTTGATTGCGAGTGTTTCTTGAAGATAACTGTCGTTTCTTGATGAGCAGCCTTTAAAATAGTATTTTCATGGGACTTTCTCAATAGAGAAATAGTGAATACGTTCATTGATAAATTAAATTATCTAAATCAGTAAATCAGTGCGATAGTACGACAAAACAGGAAACATCAACTGGAGCTATGATCAAATAAAAATAGATAATCGCAATAAAAAATCAGAACAATTTGGCTGTACTTGGTTACGCTACTACTTATCTCAAAATATGTTAAGCAAAAGCCGATAGCTTTATCAGAATGAAAAGCGGCTATTCTGTCCACTGTCCATGAACTCGAGACCAAGAAAATTTGGCATTATTCCAAAAACTGAATTATAAGGGCTCCATAGATTCGCACTGAATAATATCAAACGGCCCTGATAATGAAATATTAAACATTGGAAAATATTAATGTTTTTCGGGATACACAGAGGAATTTAACAGCGCTAAAGTCAGCGAAGGAATTCAACAAAATAAGCGTAGGCACATTATATCCGAAATATAAGGCATTTAGGAAGCAGGGTGCTGCATATGGCTTCCCTAGTAACACTAGCAAGCACTATAACGACAAGCTATTTATAACAACGTGTTATAAAATAACACATGTTGTAAAATGTGGGGTAGAACTATGCAGGAAGAAGTGGGCAGTGAATATGCGTCGCAATATAATTCCAGTGTGAAATGCCATTCAGAATGGTGAATAATGGTGTATTGTGAAATGCCTATCTGATTAGAATGATGTATTCCCTGTATTGTGCCGTTACTATCTGATTAGAATGATGTATTCCCTGTTCTGTGCTGTTACTCAATAAATTGTACTGCTGGTCACTATCCCTTATCTCACGGTGTATAATTCTATTACATCTCTTGGATTGGTACTATTCTTCTGAATTAATTACAAAGGCAGTACAACAGCGCGTGTTATGTTAGGCAAAGGTGGTAACGGTTTGGTACCTAATTATTTAATTAATTAGTTTAACCTAATTACTAACTACTACATGCGGCATCCTGCATCCATCCAATCACCTGAGTAACAATCACCTGAGTTACCAATAGGACGAAGGGATTAAAAGATTGAAGGAGGTTTATTATCATTATTATTAGGATAATAATAGTAAACTACATCAGGGGTATATTATCATCATAAGGTGACAGTCTTTGCTGTGATGCGTTAACCAGACCTTTGTTAGGTTTATTCATGAAGGATGGTTAATGAACAATATTAAAGGTAAGTAGTTAGTATAGTAATAGAATTGATAATGAGCTATGTAGCCTATGTTAAATAATTGCAGCAAACATCCACAACCTTGGATAGCTAAAACTAAACAAGAGACAGGGGAGATACTGAAATAGCAACACACAAGTCAGCAGGTAATCCGAGAACCCAGACTTGGCACAAGTCCAAGGAAGGTTTAATCACAATTCAATTACGGCAGATGAATGAAAGAATGAATTAGGACTTGCTGAAGACTACCCAAGCTCCATTTAACTGGTATTCGAACCCATGCTTTAACTCCAGCAAGTTTCCTCGTCCAATGATAAACCAAGTATATCTATGACATAGAGTGTGGCGTAATAACGCAATACTATGACCTCAGCATTGCACTATTGCTACATCATTTGTCCTCTTTGTTGTAAGGTGAAGTGACAGATAGAAGTGACGAATAGAACCAGCATGCCACATGAAGGAATATATCACTGAGGTCAGGGTATAATTCTACAGCTTCAGAAAGGAACAGAGGAACAGAGTCAGGGCATAACTGCAAGGCTTTCAAGAACAAAGAAAATGTACAATGTACCACAAGAAGCAGTGCCAATCTGCCTTACATTTATATCGGTCATTAGGTAATGGTATGAGAACATATTATATGGCTACATTGAGCAGGAACCAGCTAATTGGGCATTGCAGCTAGTTGCCGAATGCTTGCTGGGCGGCAATCCGGTATTTCCTACTGCCGCAAGATATTCCCTATTCTCTATTTGATACGTTGTGAGTAAGCAGTACCTGCACACTGCTACACTAGTAGAAAGTTACAGTGTGTTACGTTAGATCTGTTTAGATGCTCCATTAGTGGACATTGCTGGTATACGTCATGAGGCCTAGGCTGCTGTATCCACAAATCTCATCCTTTTATTTACTTAATAAGTTTGAAAAACTTAATTCATTTCATCACTCCTTTAAATTTCGCTGAAATATTTGGCTAGCGTCAAATAGAAATATTATGCTAATAGGACATTAAAACGAAGCACGCATAATGGTTGAAAGGACTATGTTTCCATTCATTAATTTATACCCAAAAAGGAAAGGTAACTGCTACCCAAAAAACTGTATTCATTAACGAAACAAAGGTGAGCTAGAAAAAAGAATTTTCGGGTTTTTCAACACTGTTGTTCTAAAAGAAACCCACATTATAAATCAGGCAAAATGAGCAATTAAATTTTGTAACCATTTCGTAAAACAATTGTACACACTGAGCAATCAGAAAGCAAGCGAAAAAGCAAATACCTCAATGAGACTAAAGCAAAACGAGCTTTGTCGAAGTATATGTTATGCAGAAATTAACAAGCAAAGAAGTTTAGAATAGACATGCTCAAAGACACACTTTGCTTCCAGAAATTGTACTTCATGACTACACTGCCACCTGCAAGCGTGATAGCAGCACAGCTTGTATCAGGACTTGTATCAGGACCCATACAAGCAGGCATCAGGACTTCTAAGCTGATGCACTTCGGTATCTACATCTCAACAAGGGGGAACCACAATCTAACTTGAACTGGTTCACCGAGTCTACGATCTTTCAGGGTTGTGTCCCCGCTTGCTAGACCACGCCTTTGTGCCCATGATTATTGGAATTGAAAAGCTAGTTGCACCCTACCCCACTACCTTGTAACCTAACTTCATCCCTGCTCCAACCCCTAACTGTTACCTCGACCCTCTACCTTGCATCTTATGTAGGGGACGTCTGAATCTACAGAGTAATCCGTGAAGATTCAGGACTAGGAACAACCAAAGCAACCAAGCAAATCACTGGAAATTAAAAATACTGAGTACACGATAATAAAAGATGCCTGAGGATTGCGCCAGGTACTCGATATACTGTTAGAATATGTACAGCTGTGATGGGATAGCAGGCGTGAGAAGATGACGTCATTACCAGGGGTAACAAAGCGAACTGAGCGCTATAAACCTGCAAATGTTTAGCATCCCTGAATGCGAGGATCTCTAGCCACTAACAAAGAGGAATTGGATAATGGGCAATGATTAATTAGTGTTAGGAGGTAATCACGATCAATTAGATCCCAAGCAATACTTCATATGGAGATCAACTTCAAAACGAAGAAAATCCAACCAAATAATAATATCTGGTATGGGCTTAGAGCCTTAAAAAGGCTTCAAAAGGCTCTAATGCTTTAGTCAACATACTTTTCAACGTTATTCTCTAATTATGAAAACGCCGCGTTGAAAGAACATATCGGGATTCGGAAATTCTATTTTTGGCACAAATCCAAAGTATTTTAACTGTCCGTCGACAGATTACCAAATTACCATCATGGAAATCATGGAAATTATCACATTCCGGCCACACATATCACATTTGCACGTGACTGTGATGTGTTTCATTTTCCCGGGCTATTCCCCCCTTTTCCTCTAGTGTAGTAATGTAGCAGTAGTTCTGTGTGGTGATACATTGTAATTCCCCACAGTGTGTAAAACTTCTCCCCTCTTCCTTTTGTCGGAATGTGTAAATAGTTTAATGTTTGTTGGTAATGTTTTCATTGTTTCATTTTAAGTCCCTAATCGCCTTTTTACATTTCTCTATGTACCCTTTGCCTTCAAAAAATCCCAAGGTGATAAAATACTTTGGATTTGTGCCAAAAATAGAATTTCCGAATCCCGATATGTTCTTTCAACGCGGCGTTTTCATAATTAGAGAATAACGGGTAATTTGGTAATCTGTCGACGGACAGTTACCGGTCGGTCAACGGTCGGTTATCGGTCGGTTACCGGTCAGTTAACGGTCGGTTAACGGTCGGTTAACGGACGGTTACCGCCCACGGACAGTTACCGGTCGGTTAACGGACACTTAACGGACGGACAGTTACCGGTCGGTTACCGGTCACTTAACGGTCGGTTAACGGACGATTACCGCCCACAGACAGTTACTGGTCCTTTAACGGTCGGTTAACGGTCGGTTAACGGACGGTTACCGCCCACGGGCAGTTACTGGTCGGTTAACGTACGGTTACCGCCCACGGAGAGTTAACGGTCGGTTACCGGTCACTTAACAGTCGGTTAACGGACGGTTAACGCCCACGAGCAGTTACCGGTCGGTTAGCGGTCGGTTACCGGTCACTTAACGGTCGGTTAACGGACGGTTACTGCCCACGGGCAGTTACCGGTCGGTTACCGGTCACTTAACGGTCGGTTAACGGACGGTTACCGCCCACGGACAGTGACCGGTCGGTTACCGGTCATTTAACGGTCGGTTAACGAACGGTTACCGCCCAAGGTCAGTTACTGGTCGCTAAAGGCCGTTTTAAGCATCTCAATTGTTTTTCCAGACCCTCAAACCCCCTCTCTTCAGTCAGCAATTCCAAACCCTCTCTCCATTCGGATGCTACATGATTATGCAATTAGTTAAAAACCAATTTTAATGCTTTAATGGAACCGCCAGACAAACCTTTGGAGTGAAGTCTTAAGTGTAGGTATCTAGTATACATTGAATACACGATTACAGAATAAAAAGTAATTGTACTTTACTCCCACCTAAATCATAATATATCACAATACACACTCTGTCTGGCAACATGTGGGGCAGCCGATAATGGTAATGCGGTGACGAATGGCATGTTAATGTGTATGTAGCATGAAAGATTTCGAAGTGTATCGGGCCGTGATAGCTCAGTGGTAGAGCACCCGATGCATTATCGCGGAGGTCGTGGGTTCAAGTCCCGCTCCCGGCAACGGCCCTTTGATTTTCTGATTGCTGCGACACTATGTGCCTAATAACTGAGCATTACCAAGGAAAGGCCCTACCACCCAAAAACATTAATATCTGATATTAAACACAACCGCCAGACAAACCTTTGGAGTGAAGTCTTAAGTGTAGGTATCTAGTATACATTGAATACACGATTACAGAATAAAAAGTAATTGTACTTTACTCCCACCTAAATCATAATATATCACAATACACACTCTGTCTGGCAACATGTGGGGCAGCCGATAATGGTAATGCGGTGACGAATGGCATGTTAATGTGTATGTAGCATGAAAGATTTCGAAGTGTATCGGGCCGTGATAGCTCAGTGGTAGAGCACCCGATGCATTATCGCGGAGGTCGTGGGTTCAAGTCCCGCTCCCGGCAACGGCCCTTTGATTTTCTGATTGCTGCGACACTATGTGCCTAATAACTGAGCATTACCAAGGAAAGGCCCTACCACCCAAAAAACATTAATATCTGATATTAAACACAACCGCCAGACAAACCTTTGGAGTGAAGTCTTAAGTGTAGGTATCTAGTATACATTGAATACACGATTACAGAATAAAAAGTAATTGTACTTTACTCCCACCTAAATCATAATATATCACAATACACACTCTGTCTGGCAACATGTGGGGCAGCCGATAATGGTAATGCGGTGACGAATGGCATGTTAATGTGTATGTAGCATGAAAGATTTCGAAGTGTATCGGGCCGTGATAGCTCAGTGGTAGAGCACCCGATGCATTATCGCGGAGGTCGTGGGTTCAAGTCCCGCTCCCGGCAACGGCCCTTTGATTTTCTGATTGCTGCGACACTATGTGCCTAATAACTGAGCATTACCAAGGAAAGGCCCTACCACCCAAAAAACATTAATATCTGATATTAAACACAACCGCCAGACAAACCTTTGGAGTGAAGTCTTAAGTGTAGGTATCTAGTATACATTGAATACACGATTACAGAATAAAAAGTAATTGTACTTTACTCCCACCTAAATCATAATATATCACAATACACACTCTGTCTGGCAACATGTGGGGCAGCCGATAATGGTAATGCGGTGACGAATGGCATGTTAATGTGTATGTAGCATGAAAGATTTCGAAGTGTATCGGGCCGTGATAGCTCAGTGGTAGAGCACCCGATGCATTATCGCGGAGGTCGTGGGTTCAAGTCCCGCTCCCGGCAACGGCCCTTTGATTTTCTGATTGCTGCGACACTATGTGCCTAATAACTGAGCATTACCAAGGAAAGGCCCTACCACCCAAAAACATTAATATCTGATATTAAACACAACCGCCAGACAAACCTTTGGAGTGAAGTCTTAAGTGTAGGTATCTAGTATACATTGAATACACGATTACAGAATAAAAAGTAATTGTACTTTACTCCCACCTAAATCATAATATATCACAATACACACTCTGTCTGGCAACATGTGGGGCAGCCGATAATGGTAATGCGGTGACGAATGGCATGTTAATGTGTATGTAGCATGAAAGATTTCGAAGTGTATCGGGCCGTGATAGCTCAGTGGTAGAGCACCCGATGCATTATCGCGGAGGTCGTGGGTTCAAGTCCCGCTCCCGGCAACGGCCCTTTGATTTTCTGATTGCTGCGACACTATGTGCCTAATAACTGAGCATTACCAAGGAAAGGCCCTACCACCCAAAAACATTAATATCTGATATTAAACACAACCGCCAGACAAACCTTTGGAGTGAAGTCTTAAGTGTAGGTATCTAGTATACATTGAATACACGATTACAGAATAAAAAGTAATTGTACTTTACTCCCACCTAAATCATAATTTAATGGAACTTATTAGATGATGATGTATAATATATTTCCATTGACAAACACTTATAAATATAATATATGGCACACCGTTTAACT
Organism: Beroe forskalii; assembly: GCA_011033025.1. Lineage (NCBI taxonomy): Eukaryota > Metazoa > Ctenophora > Nuda > Beroida > Beroidae > Beroe > Beroe forskalii. Next base: position 338,308 of record WFMF01000088.1, on the reverse strand, counting down.
GATGAGTAAGAAATTGTCATCCGTTTATCATGGGTAAGTGAATGTTGCACTAGTAGGAAATTTTAACATTTAAATTATATGAATTAGCCCCCCCATTACGCCGCATCAGAGCATCAGCTAATAAAACAAAGTTTAAATCAATTATACGGTAAAATACGATATAATATATCTTAATCAAAATTCGTCTCATCAGTTCAGGGATCTCCTTGCTGAAGTTCTGTATGATGGAAGGACCAGTTCTGGTAAGGTTTCTTCTTCACCCACATGAATACACACAGAGCAATCGCCATGCTAGAGGAGTTTGATCGGCTTTGTCCAGTTCCCAAGCCGCCTGTGCTTTGGCATGAAACCACATGCCCTCACAGGTGTTGGTGTGTTCAACAGTGAGTAGGTCCACGAAGCCTCTTCTTTGGTTGACCACCAGACGGGTGAAGCCATGATGAGAAAGGGAGCCGTCTGTCAGGATGACAGTTCCTGCTTAAACTTACTTCTTGATGAGACAGATGAGTGTGTATTTGTCTCGCCTGTTCCCTGGACACTCAACAAGGAAACAGTCCCCGCTGTTCCGACAGCAACCACCAAGTACCCACTTCCCCGAGTATACTTCCTCTTCCCGAATTTGGATTCACATCAACCTCCAGGACATGTCATGTACTCCTAGTAGAACTGAAGAGATGAGAACTGCACTGACGATTAAAGGAAAGGGTTTCTCTGCTCCGGAAAAGGTGCTATTTTTTAATGATACTAACCATTGCTAAAAAAAATCCTCGTGAAATCCCCATGTTCCTATCGTGAGATTTCACACCTTCATGTTATGGCACAACGACATTACTAGCTATATACGTGAAGAAATTGGTATTTCCCACCTTACTAAACTAGAGGTTACTTCACGTTTAGTTTTTATTTTATTTGTAAACGATAGTTTATCAATTAGATAATATGCTAGTTAATTAATATATAACGCATTCAATTGATTGTGACACTAACCGGCCGTTAAGTGACCGGTTACTGACCGTTAACCGACCGGTTACTGCCCGTGGGCGGTAACCGACCGTTAAGTGACCGTTAACCGACCGGTAACTGCCCGTGGGCGTTGACCGTCCGTTATCCGACCGTTAAGTGACCTGTAACCGACCGTTAACCGACCGTTAACCGACCGGTAACTTCCGTGGGCGGTAACCGTCCGTTAAGTGACCGGTAACCGACCGTTAACCGACAGGTAACTGTCCGTGGGTGGTAACCGTCCGTTAACCGACCGTTAAGTGACCGGTAACCGACCGTTAACCGACCGGTAACTGTCCGTGGGCGGTAACCGTCCGTTAACCGACCGTGAAGTGACCGGTCAGTGAGCGGTAACCGACCGGTAACTGTCCGTCCGTTAAGTATCCGTCAACCAACCGTTAACTGTCCGTGGGCGGTAACCGTCCGTCAACCGACCGTTAACCGACCGTTAAGTGACCGTTAAGTGGTCGGTAACCGACCGGTTACCGACCGGTAACTGTCCGTCGACAGATTACCAAGTTGCCTCCATGATTTACAACATGCAGTGAAGCGTGATATCAGTATCATGATCAGCAATGTACAGTCAGCAGCGATATGCGATCTAATATCTGGTGGTACAGCCAATGGAAACAGAGAAACGCAAGGAATAAGAGAGTAATTAACTTTGTTTATGTGATGAGGAAGTGTAAACTAAAAGCTACAAGGTGTTGTGACGTCATCAACTAACCATTGTATAGTGTTAAGATGACGTCATCCACGCATTATAGAGGGAGATAGGACACGGTAATTGGGTTAAGTCGTAATGTGATGAGAGTTTCGTGTTAGGGGGGCACACACCTGTGTACTGTGTGTACTGCGTGCATAGTGTGTATACATCAGCTACACTCTACAGCGTGTCAATAAGTCAGTAGTAGCTTATTGCTTTGGCAGGATGTACACGCCTCTTGATTATTGTGACTGGGTTTAATAACATTGGAATTAGACGCCAGGTAAGTAGGGGTATAAATAGAGCAACACGGTGCATCGTGACATCATGTGTGCTGTGTATCATGTGTATTGTGATATTGATTTCAACTAAAAACAACTAAGGAACTTTAAAACTGAAGAATTCAGCACATTTCAAAGTTTCAAATCTCAAAGCGCGGTTAACTGTGTTGCTATTCTGATAGTGAAGTTTGCTAAATTAATTAGCTTGTTATGTGGCTGCTGGTGGCCAGGTGCCCAAGATGAGCACGTGCTAAAGGTCACAGACACGTGGTGAGACTATGTTGGGTTGTTATAATCCAATGTCTTATCTATAGAGGTGACACAGTTTGTCTGGGAGCTTTCAAACAGCATTGCTAATCGTCTTCAGGTGGTGTGACTGGTAATGAACCAGTAGATAACAAGAACTGGTAATCAGATGCTTTCATTTTCATGGTCCTTGATAGGTGTCCCTTCATTGAGAAATCCTGGTTCTTGACCAGGCATTATTACACATTTTTAAACATTTGGTTGTCCGGTTCAAATTTAAATGACGTCAATGTAGCTCAACAAGTCAATGATAATTGTAATGAATGACCTTGTCATTGACCAATCAGCGATTGAGTTGGTCGTCAACTCGCCTGCTGATTGGTCAATGTCAACGTTAATCGTCGAGGTAAACACATTTATTCACATATGCGATTTATTATGGGCATTTAGGTGCCAAAAAGTTATTGCTGTTAGCCTGTTAGTTTGTGTACGTAGAATAGTGTAATAAATACTACATTAAATAAAATACCCTAGTGACGGGTGATGTAATAAAGACACGTACATTTCACGTACATTTCACGTACTATTCAGGAAGAGAATGTGTTTAGATGATAACCGGTCAGTCTGTTTCCCTTTAGACCCAGAGTACCTAGTATGAGGGCATATAAATTTGATTTAATGTAATACTGCAATGGATAAAAGTAGATTGCCAATTCAGTATTAGCTTATCCTTTACGAGCCACCTTATTAAACATTGAGTCCGCTGTCCGCGCAGTGTACATGTATCAGGCCCACTGGAAGCCATTGGAACCAAGTAAATTGCAGTGAAGTGAATATAATTACATGATCTAGCAGCAATTCTACGGCACCTAATGCTAAACTGTTAGAAAGCAGTAAATGAGAGTAAAGCAATAATAACTGCAAAGCTGTCAGCATCTCCTGGCAATCAAATGATACCGCCCCACATCTTGATAATACGTAGGAGTTATTGCAGATATCACTATGATACTTTTGACAGTATTCTCATTAAAAATGTTAAATGAGCTCGGGTATAATTCACGCAGAATGTGTCAGAATTTAAAATGTGGGAAAGCAACGAAAACTTTGATATTTCACAGGAGTCACAACGGATCCGGATAATAAAAACGTGCCTTACAAAAAAGCAAGATAAAAAGCAATATAAAAACGAAGAATCTTCACCTTGTCACCTAGCAACTCAATCTAACGCCGTGTTACTACTTTACTACTCTCAAATAACTACTCCAGCTGAGAAAGGAAAGGAAATGAAACTTTCACACCGCGCATGACGCCTGGCAACTTGGGAAATAGTGACACTGAGAGCGCTTTAATGCAGCACTGAACACGTTTTATATTATCAATCTTAAGTCTTTCCAATGTACAAAGTAACACCTCAACGCTCAGGAGCTTGTACCTAAAGGAATCCGAAATGCAAGACTTCAGAGTTTTTCAGCGTTTCTGAGAATTCAGCATAATGAGAAATTCAGGCTGAAAATTCTAACACTTTAAAGAAGGAACGAAACCCCGAAACCCGTAGAACTCTCATCCCAGAACAACCCATAGCAACCCAAAATAACTCAATGTAACTCAACTAGTAACCCAAAGCAACCAACAGTAACCAAAAGCAACCCTTAGCAACCCAAAGCAACCCAAACAAATACAGCAACTCAAAGTGAAGTAAAATTCCTCTCATATTTTACCTGCCCTGTTGCATGATATACCTAATATGTCATGTAATGTGCATACAGCATGAAACTTTCTAAATTGAAACGAAAACAAAAAAGATACTTTCAAGTTTCACAGCGCAATGTATGTGACTTATTAACTTACAGTAAATTAGAACCCACTGTAAACCCGCTGTAAGCCCACTGTAAACCCACTGTAAACCCGCTGTAAGCCCACTGTAAACCCACTGTAAACCCACTGTAAACCCACTGTAAACCCACTGTATGCCCACTGTAAACCCACTGTAAGCCCACTGTAAACCCACTCTAAGCTCACTGTATGCCCGCTGTAAACCCACTGTAAACCCACTGTAAGCTCACTGTAAGCCCACTGTAAACCCACTGTAAACCCACTGTAAGCTCACTGTAAACCCACTGTAAACCCACTGTAAGCTCACTGTAAGCTCACTGTAAACCCACTGTAAACCCACTGTAAGCCCACTGTAAGCTCACTGTAAACCCACTGTAAGCCCACTGTAAGCTCACTGTAAGCCCACTGTAAGCCCACTGTAAGCCCACTGTAAGCCCACTGTAAGCTCACTGTAAGCCCACTGTAAGCCCACTGTAAACCCGCTGTAAACCCACTGTAAGCCCACTGTAAACCCACTGTAAACCCACTCTAAGCTCACTGTAAACCCACTGTAAACCCACTGTAAACCCACTCTAAGCTCACTGTAATTCTGTAAACCCACTGTAAGCCCACTGTAAACCCACTGTAAACCCACTGTAAACCCACTGTAAACCCACTGTAAACCCGCTGTAAACGCACTGTAAACACTAAACTTTAAATCAGTAAATTGGGAACATTCCAGTTCCCTTGTACCGTCTGGGAGAAGCCAGTAACAGGTTGGAATTAGTTTCTAACATTCTAACAGCAGTTAACAGCCCAGACAACCAGGTACGTCACATAATCAACCAGCTTGTACGAACAAGTACAATGTATACTAAGTATTGCTGTGATATGGGTTGTATCGGATCAAACCTGCGAGTGTAAACAGTTGAGACATCAAATCTCAGGACCTAAAGAACTACATTATAAAGTACAAGTAGCATACCAAGCAGAGTACCACAACAAGGCATAACACTTAGAGGGCACATCTGGTGAGTTTAACAATTGGTGCTCTGATAACCACCAGTAACACAATGAACAACACGCGGGAATAGCAGCAGGTTCAACGTCATCAACCTGCTACATTCTGCTGTGATAATGACGTCATCTTAACCGCCTATTTCTCCTGTGTTCGTATTAGTTCTGGGTCATTCCAGTAAGTGAGTAGTATGTCTTGTGCATAAACAATAGTTGGTTACATGTGATCAGCGCGCCATCTTAAGCCTTGATAATGACGTCGGCATCTTGACCGTCATTAAATTCTATGAGCATTTTAGAACTATGATAAATTGATAACTTCTTTGAGAGCATTGCTGAAAACTGCCGCGCCGAGAGAGGGCGTTTGAACGGCAGTTTGTGACATAGAGGCTCATTGTGATAGTTTAATTTCATGTCGGACTGAGAGTACACACCATGCATCAAATGCACCTATTCTGAGAGCATCAGAGAATGACAGTCTCTTATGCTCTGATTTACTGAGCTCTAATCGTATGAGTGTATGAGCGTATGAGTGTATGAGAGTATTAGTGTATGAGTGTGTGAGTGTGTGAGTGTGAGAGTGAGAGTGTATGAGTGTATAAGTGTATGAGTGTGTGAGTGTATGAGTGTATGAGTGTGAGAGTGTATAAGTGTATGAGCGTATAAGTGTATGAGTGTGTGAGTGTATAAGTGTATGAGCGTATAAGTGTATGAGTGTGTGAGTGTGTGAGTGTGTGAGTGTGTGAGTGTATGAGTGTGTGACTGTATGAGTGTGTGACTGTATGAGCGTATGAGCGTATGAGTGTATATGTGTGAGTGTATGAGTGTGTGAGTGTGAGAGTGTGATAGCGTATGAGTGTATATGTATGAGTGTGTGAGTGTGAGAGTGTATGAGCGTATGAGTGTATATGTATGAGTGTGTGAGTGTGAGAGTGTATAAGTGTATGAGTGCATGGGTGTATGAGTGTATGAGTGTGTGAGCGTATATGTATGAGTGTGTGAGTGTATGAGTGTGTAAGTGTAGGAAAGTATGAGTGTGTGAGTGTATGAGTGTATGAGTGTGTGAGTGTGTGAGTGTGTGAGTGTGTGACTGTATGAGTGTATGAGTGTATGAGTGTATGAGTGTATGAGTGTGAGAGTGTATGAGTGTAAGATCGTATGAGCGTATGAGTGTGTGAGTGTATGAGTGTATGAGTGTGTGAGTGTATGAGTGTATGAGTGTGAGAGTGTATGAGTGTAAGAGCGTATGAGCGTATGAGTGTGTGAGTGTATGAGAGTATTAGTGTATGAGTGTATGAGAGTATGAGCGTATGAGTGTATGAGTGTGTGAGTGTGTGAGCGTATATGTATGAGCATATGAGTGTATGAGTGTGTGAGTGTGTGAGTGTGTGAGTGTGTGAGTGTGTGAGTGTATGAGTGTGAGAGTGTATAAGTGTATGAGCGTATAAGTGTATGAGTGTATAAGTGTGAGAGTGTGAGAGTGTGTGAGTGTGTGAGTGTGTGAGTGTATGAGTGTGTGACTGTATGAGTGTGTGACTGTATGAGCGTATGAGCGTATGAGTGTATGAGTGTATGAGTGTGTGAGTGTGTGAGTGTATGAGTGTATAAGTGTGAGAGTGTGAGAGTGTGTGAGTGTGTGAGTGTGTGAGTGTGTGAGTGTATGAGTGTGTGACTGTATGAGTGTGTGACTGTATGAGCGTATGAGCGTATGAGTGTATATGTGTGAGTGTATGAGTGTGTGAGTGTGAGAGTGTGAGAGCGTATGAGTGTATATGTATGAGTGTGTGAGTGTGTGAGCGTATATGTATGAGCATATGAGTGTATGAGTGTGTGAGTGTGTGAGTGTGTGAGTGTATGAGTGTGAGAGTGTATGAGTGTATAAGTGTATGAGCGTATAAGTGTAGGAAAGTATGAGTGTGTGAGTGTGTGACTGTATGTGTGTATGACCCTCTGCAAATGCTAGGCACCACTGGAGGCAAGGTGTCTACTGACGACTACCTGCAGTAGTTTTACTACTACAAGTGCTACAGAGTCATGAGCTGAAAAAACAACAACAAAACATCGAGTAGAAGAGAGTAACAGCTCCTTTTCTCTGCTATACAACACCTGTCCCTGCTATACAGAGACGTGTAAAGGAGATGTAAATTACTTTCTAACAATTCTAAAAGAACTTATTCTTACATATGGAATTCTAACACAACTTAATAACTTATGCTATTCTAACTTATGTCTTATTCCATCGTATCAACAGTCCTCTTATAGCAGCATTGGTCTAAGGTGAGAAATTGTAAATTATGTTTTGTGAAGTTGAAAGCTGTGTAATAAAGCAATACTAAGTCAAAAAGTTATGCTGAAAGATCGCACTTTCATCTAACACGTTAATGTAAAATGGGGGATAACTTTCATCTTATCTAAAATCACAACTATACACAACAAACTATAAATGCCCTGTATGAAGCTGTACAGAATAACATGAAGATGTCCCATTCTGAAAGGATTCTAATAATTCTAGAAATCGTAGAATCAATATAAAAGGAAGTGTGCTGCATATGTTGAACGTGCAAGGAATCTCATCTAACAATGGTGCGGAATCTCCACATCTGGAGTTTACAAGATGGTAACTTAGTACGGGATGAAAAGCTGTAGAAAGGCAAGCTAATAACTCATTACAACGAGAATAACACTAGAATGAGGGTATGTTAGCTCTCCTTCATTGGGGAATGAAGAGAAGAAGGGACCTATTGTTGCAACAAAGGTACAAATAGTGGTAGTGTGTAGAAGTGCGTGTAGTTGCAGAATCCAGGGTTTTGTGTATTATCAAATGAGGGTGTATGAGAGACAGTAAACTGTGAATCATCAGCGATCAAATGAATGTATTCTTGCAAGTGTTTGAGATCCATGTCATCGAAGCTGTAGTTAAAACTATTGGCTAATTGTGTCAAACATAATAATTTTCTACAGGTAGGGTTTTAGTGCACCATTTTCATTCTTCAGGTACAATTTATGTATCAAGAACTGACCTATTCCAGTCGAGACTTGAAGCCTTTAATTCGGCCTCAAACGATGCTCCATGAGATTTAAACGAAGGCAACATAGGATTAACTTCTTATAGGGGTAAACAATCTCCATAAACACAAATTCAACTCTGAAACTGAAAAATGATGACCAGTAAATGAGTTCAAGTCAATCATTTAATATTGAATATTATGGGAAATAATTTGATAATGATTTATGATTGGTCATTCATTTAATTTGCTGATTTAGAAATCAATTTATGAAAATCAATTTATGAAAATAAAGAAGCCATTTCGAAGATATTAATTATATTTTTACAGATGAAGTAAATAGTATATTAACGCTATGTGTAGTAGATGGGTGACTCTGTATTCTCAAGAATAAAACGTTTATCATTATTCATTAATACCATGCACGTGTATTGAATTATAGGATAATAGAATACCTTAGAACATGAATCATACTTGGCTTTCTTACATCGCAATTCTACGCGATGTTCTCAACAAATCATAGTTTTTATGGTTTCTTGTCAAGGCTTGTGCACATTAAAAATGTAATAACAATTATCAGAGAAACCAAGGAATACAAGTAAGAAAGTGTATAAACTGCGCACACAGGGCAATACATAAAGCACTACACAAGAAAATGAGGTAAATCTCACGGACTCGCTGTTACTAGGGAGACATGACTCTAAGGATATAATAACGAGGATAGAATGGGTAATGATGTTATTATATCATTACATGTTATTATGTTGTACTGTATCAGGTGTACTCAGTGTATAAGAATACATGTGACCCGTTTAGACTTGGACTCATGCCAAAGCTACAGAAGCTGAATATAAATTAAACGCGTCATCTATTATGAATTATTAATAAGTAACGTGTTTATTTATAGTTTTCACAGAGTTTGGCTGTGTGACAATCATATGAAACAGTCGACAAAACCTCTCAATTCTCACACAATTATTCCTTTTACTGTTTTACGCTTAGTTTTACTTCTAAACTGTGGGAATTCATCTCACTCCTGCGACTTACTACCTCTACCAGGTGATAATACAATTAACAATAACAAAAGAAAATGGAGCTGTTTCACTTCATAAAGCTGGTACCAAAATAAAAACCAAAACAATTGACACGAGGCGAGAGTTGAGTGATGCACAAGACACTGGACTGTTTGAGATGAGTCCATTTAGAGGAATGTTCCTCACTGGAACATGAGTCTCAAGCTGTGGTAATTTAGCGAATTCCTTGACACAGAACCCATACGACGCTCTAATATCTAAATTACAGCGAGGCTAAAATATGTCTAACTTTTATGCGACCAGATGCATGCAAAAATTCAAGCTATGCCACAGGTGACAGAATGTAGTAAAGCACAACGTTTCACACCGCCATGAGCTTTTTCTTTGTTATTAAGAAAACTCATATAGGTAATTATCCATACCCTTTAAAAGTATAGCTGCATCTAGCTGATAACCTCTATAATAGGACAGCAGGCTGCAATTCATTGGAGTATGGTACTCATTAAGATCAATAAGCGCACATTCCAACCACGAGCCATACAAATGATTCTGCATCGAAAGTAGGAGTTTATACTTTACATAACTTATGAAGTTGGAAGCACGGCCAAAGGTGATATTCTTTAAAAACCCCTGTGAAGTATCGACTAATAGACTTCAAGTTATTAAACTAGTCTTTAAACTTATATTATATTGACTTCATTCACTGGAAAAAGAAATAAATTTCAATAAGTTCCGAAATCACGTTGATTTGCACTATCAACTTATTACGGCACTTATTACGGCACTTATTACGGCACTTATTACGTGTTTGCGCTATGATAACGGAGTCTCAACCAGCGAGTAATCCATGAATCTTTGCTTTGTGGTTAACTTGGACACTTGGACTGGTAGGGAATTATGAGTTTTAACACTAAGAGAAACTCTTGTTTCACTAGAGTGTAATGAAACTCTTACCGTTGATGAGCGCGGTTTCCTGGTCCTTGATATTGAAAGAGGAGGAGCTGCAGGCGTCAGTCTCCCGGTGCAGTTCCGCATGCAGCATCCTGATCTCATCGTCCTACGAGAGGAAGTGGTTGCTTTGGATACATTAGTTGGATAACTAATGACAGGACACATAGAATTACTATAAGAGGAATAATTATATCAGGAATAACTGTACGCAAAAAAGTACCTTTTGCGTCAGTAAGTCACCAAATCCCTTATCTTTCTTCTTCAAGTTTTCTATTATTTTGTTCACCTGAAAAAGTGGGCTCAGGTTCAATTGTTTTCTCTCAGTAGAGAGCGCATTACAAATACTATTATAAGCTGATTTTACCACTGTATACCTGTATACCAATCAATATGTCTCAACAATTTAAATATCGTGAAATCAAGTGTTTTAAATTTCAATTCTTAATATGACTTGAGTATAAAAGCAACAAATTAATATTATTGATCATCTTATAATCATTAGAAATTTGAATATTTTAAAATCAAATAAAATGCAAAATACAGACCTGTAACATCCAGAAATGTCTAAATACTAAACTCTGGATTCTAGAACAACAATTTACACATATTGTTCTGCCTATGAGAACACATAACAGTAATGACGATCAGTTAAAGTTTAAGGCTCATTAGGCATTCAATACATAATTTTCTTAGACCACTTACAGCATCATTTTTCTCTTTCAGGTATTTTTTCTTTAGCTGGTTCTTCTCTTTTTCCCATTTTATCTGTTCTTGCTCTCTTATGTGACGGATTTCAATTACTTTGTCATGTAGTATCTGAAATCATACATGTCTTATTCAAACTTTTAGATATCTCACTAAACATTAGAAATGTAAGTAGTTTAAGAATTTAAATTTCATGCAATTTTTACAAAATGTTGCCTTGTTATCCTGAGAACAGTTTTTGGGGGCTTTTGGGGGTTATAAGTTTATCAAAAGGGTTGTTTGAAGTAATTTTAATCCTCAAGGCAAGGCGAATATGAATTTAGTGTTAACCTTGAAAATTTTTACCATGGAATTCTGAGCTTAGCATGCCCTCACCTTAACCCTGGCTGCTTTTCGATCATATTGAATCATACCAAGTCAAGTTTCAGTAATTTTGAACTTTTTTAGGGCCCCAAACACATGTCCGAGACCTAGTAATTGAAAGGATTATTTAAGCATTTCTTGCCTAATAAAGCTTGTTGTGAAACCTGGCAATTGACAGTGACAAAGTATTGTGCCTTTTAACTTTGGTTGTAAAATCCATTATCCATTAAAGGAAAAATAATCAATGCCGTTAATGACACCAAATTCCTTGGTGTTACTATTGATAATGAACTGTCCTGGAAACCACACATTTTGAAACTTAATAAGAAACTTAAAAGTGCATGTGGCAGGCTATACCGTATTGCTAACTGTCTGCCCAATCAACTTCATAAACAAATTTATCATTCCCTTTTTGAGTCTCATCTAAATTACGCAATCTCTGTATGGGGAGGTGTGGCCCTAAGCAACCTGGACTCGGTATTCAGAACTCAAAAGAAATGTCTACGTATTATGTTTGGTGATACAGAGGCCTTCCTTGAAAAGTTTCGAACCTGTGTGCGAGCTCGGGAACATGGTGCACAAAAGCTGGATAAGGAATTTTATTCTCGAGAACCCTCGAAACCACTTTTTAAAAAACAGGACCTACTAACTGTTCAAAATCTGTACTGCTTACACTGCATAAAGGAGCTAGTGAAGATTATAAAACAAGAGGAGCCTGTGTCTCTGTACCAAATTCTTAATAGATCAAAACGTAACACAAACCGATTTATAACTCCTGTTCCTTCTAAGAATTTCACATATAGAGCCCCTTGGCTGTGGAATTGCTTCACTCAAATTCTGGACTTAGGGAAATTTGGCTTAGATAGCGATGAGAATTTGATAAAAAGTCTGCTGAAAAGGTCTCTCCTAGAGGTACAAAACGACAACTTGGACTCCTGGAGCAACAAAAACTTTCTGGAGTTTGCTCCAATTGAGCTCACAAAAACAACCTGTAGCTCATCTGACCAATGTTGATGTCGTTATTTAATTCAAACTCAATGCAGCAATAAACAGGTTAAGAAGAGGGTCGACCATGGCACAGGTGGAAGGTGACTTACTGAATTGGAACGAATGTGTGTTGTAAGGTATAAGAAACTAACAGCACTTGAGAATCAAGTGCAACAACTTTCATGATATAATGAGACTTGTGAAAGTTTATGAGAGTTGTACATGAATGTCGTACATGATGAGTTGTACGGGATAAGGCTTTATCTCACTGCTATAGACAAAGGTGTCTATTCAATTAATATACTTGTGATATTATATTTATATGATGTTCCTATCATTGTTATCCTTATTATCCCCTTATTCTATATCATTGACATAAACGTATTTCCAGATGATTAAAGCTATGGTTCACTTCTAACTGGTTGTATCATTCGTGTTCAGAATCTAGAATAGCTCAATTTAATCATCTCGAATGGAGAGATTGTTGAAACCAGACAAGTTTGGTACACTTCATTCTGACGTTAGTGCAGATAAGAAATGGCGCTACTGGAAGCGCTGCTTCCAGAACTTCTTGTCAAAGATTGCAGCTACAAAGGTAGATGCAAATGCTACAGAGGCAGATAAGACAGAAGCAGAGACCCTCAAACTTGAGCTCCTCATTAACTATGTTGAGCCAGAAGTGTATGAATACTTCTCTGACAAGACAGTTTATAGTAGTGCCATTGACCTTTTAGATGGTCTTTATCTGAAACCAGTTAACATTGTGTACTCAAGATACAAGCTGGCCAACAAGAAGCAAGAAGGGGGCCAAACAATTGATAGCTTTCTTCAAGACCTCCGAGCTTTAGCAAAACCTTGTTCATTTACTGTCCCAGAGTCTGATGTGCACTATGAAGAAGAATACATCCGGGATGCATTCATTGCAGGATTGTCTTCCCAGTATATAAGGCAGAAACTCTTGGAAGAGAATGTATTGTCCCTTAGTGCAGCCTTTGAGAAGGCTAGGACATTGGAATCTGCCCAGCACCACAATCTATCATATAATGACCAAGCAGGGACAGGTCAAATGAATGTTAATGCCTTGAAGAAACAGCCGAGTTTGTCAGACCTTGATTCAGACTGTCATTCAGAAACTTCCAGTGTATCTTCTAGGAGGTCTGATTCGATACATCCTGCTTCAGATAGACAGTCACTGTCACCTAGACTCAATGCTGTTGACCACAATGGTAAAACATGTAGTAGTTGTGGAAAGAGCTGGCATTCAAAACGATCTGATTGCCCAGCATATAATATGGATTGTTTTCATTGTGGAAAGATTGGTCATTTTATGAAGCTTTGCCTCTCTAAGAACAAGAGAGGAAAGAAAACTGAGTCAAGGAGGCCAGCAACAAGATCAACAACTGCTGCTACCTTTTCTCATGCACCATCTCTGGCATCAATGCTGGCTAGTGCCCCAAACTCACTATCACCAACTGTGATGGTGGTACAAGTCAATGGAAAGTTCAAGGCAAGCTGTCTTGTTGATACAGGCAGCAGTGACAGCTTCATCAGTGAGGGCTTTGTAGAGAAGAATCATATGAAGACCAGGCCAAGTCAAGATAGACCAGTTGCACTGGCAGCTGGTGAGAAAGAGGTTGATGTCAAAGGAATCTGTAAGATAAGTTTCGAATTGGCTGGTTACCAGTATGACAATGTGGAGTTTAAGGTATTGAATACCTTATGTTCAGACATGATCCTGGGAATTGACTTGATGAAGCACCACAAGACAGTCCAATTCGAGATGGGAGGTTGTAATGATGACCTTATCATAAAAGGATCAGCAGCACACTGTGGGCTTGCAACAGTGAAAAGAGAGCCACAGAAGTTGTTCGAACATTTGGACAGTACTTGTAAACCAGTCAGATGTCCAAGCCGCAAGTACTCTCATGATGATAACAAATTCATAGCAAAGGAAATAAGCAGACTTCTGGAAGAGGGAATCATTGTCCCAAGCTCATCACCATGGAGAGCTCAGCTTCATATTGACAAAGATGAAAATACTGGCAAGAAGCGTATGTGTGTGGATTATTCTCAGACAATAAACAAGTATACTCAGCAGAATGCATATCCACTACCAACCATGCATGACCAGGTGACAGCTATATCTCAATACAAATATTATAGCCATCTGGACCTTACTAGTGCATATCACCAGTTACCACTCCATGAGTCAGAACAGATTTTCACTGCATTTGAAGCTCAAGGAAATTTGTATGAATTTACAAGGGTACCATTTGGAGTGACGAATGGACCACCAATCTTCCAGAGAGAGATTGACAATTGTATCCGTGAGAATAATTTGGAGGCAACATTTGCTTACATAGACAACATCACAATAGCTGGACTGACAAAGGAGGATCATGACAGGAATTTTAAAAGGTTCCTCGAGGTTGCAAATGAGAACAATTTCACATTCAATGAGGACAAGAGTGTCATTTGTCAAGAGAGCATTGATATCTTGGGTTATCGTATTTCTCACAACTCTTTGCAACCAGACCCTGCCCGAATGAAACCACTCATGGACCTTCCAGAACCTGATGACCCCAAGAGTCTAAAAAGAGTCATTGGATTATTTGCTTACTATTCCTGTTGGATCCCTAACTATTCTGATAAAATCAGACCACTATTGGACACAAAAACATTTCCACTTTCCCAAGAAGCCCAGCTTTCCCTTGAAGAACTAAAGAGGGAACTGGGAAAGGTAACTCTGCAACCTGTCAATGAGCAGTTACCCTTCACAGTTGAAACTGATGCCTCAGGGTTTGCTATAGCTGCAATACTCAGCCAGGAAGGGCGTCCAGTGGCATTTTTCAGCAGGTCACTGAGAAAGAATGAACTCTCCCAGCCTTCTGTGGAGAAGGAAGCTTGCTCTGTTGTAGAAGCACTGAGGAAGTGGAGCCACTATTTGTATGGGAGGCACTTCAAGCTTTATACTGATCAGGAAGCAGTGAGCTATATCTTCAATAGGAAGAATATTAAACTAACCAAAATCAAAAATGATAAAATGAATCGCTGGCGAATTGAATTATCATGCTATGATTTCGATATCATCCACAAGCCTGGTATCACAAATGTTGCAGCTGATACCATGTCTCGGGCTGCGTCAGTGCACTCTAATGACCTACAGAAACTACGAAGTTTGCACTCAGCATTGGCTCACCCTGGGATAACACGTCTTGTACATTATGTCAGATCTAAAAACTTGCCTTACTCAGTTGATGATGTAAAGACAGTTGTGAATCAATGTCAGGCATGTTGTAAGGTAAAACCCCGATTTTTTAAAGATCAAACAGATAGGCATCTCATAAAAGCAACTGCTGCATATGAACGTCTTAGTGTGGATTATAAAGGTCCCCTGCCTGACTCAATTTGTTCATCTAACAAATATCTTTTGAATATTGTGGATGAATACTCTCGCTTCCCCTTTTCCTTTGCATGTTCAGATATGAAATGGACAACTGTAAAATCTTGTTTCTTACAATTGTTTGCCTTGTTCGGAACACCTCAGAATGTTCATAGTGACCGGGGGCCAAGTTTCTTCTGCAAGGATCTAAAGGAATTCTTTGCTTCACACCAGGTATCTACGAGCTATTCCAGTGCTTACAATCCTCGTGGAAATGGACAAATTGAAAGGTATAATGGTGTGATCTGGAAGGCAGTTAAGCTACAACTGGAGGAGAGAGGGTTGCCTGATGGGCATTGGGAGCAATTCCTGCCCGATGCTCTGCACTCAATACGTTCCCTGCTGTGCACTGCAACCAATTGCACCCCTCACGAACGATTCTTCAGTTTTAACCGCAAGACTTGCAATGGTACCACCCTTCCAAGTTGGCTCACAACTCCTGGTCCAATCCTCCTCCGCAAGCACCTACGTAAGTCAAAATATGATCCATTGGTTGAAGAGGTGGAACTGATTGAGGCAAACCCTAATTATGGACGAATAAGACTGAAGAATGGGACAGAGAAATCTGTTTCCCTTCGGGACCTTGCTCCAAGTGGTTCAAGCGAGCTAACGACTCCTGAGGATGTACATCAAACCTCAAGTGATCCTATGTTGCTTGATTGTGATCAGGCCCCTGTTATTCAACAAATTGCTACCCCACAACCAACCTTGATCAGTAGAACACCAGTGTTAGCGATTGAAAGGAAACAAATCCAGCCAGGAGAAGATGTTGTTAAACAAATGAACGATGTGCATAAGGAAGTTGATATTGAGCATGGTAGTAAAGCTGATATGGATAATGGAGAACCTCATTATGTTTCACGTTATGGACGTGTCAGCCGTCCAGTTGAAAGATATGTTGAAACATTGTAATTTGTTGACTTTATTTATTCATGGGGAGATTGTAAAGTTTCTATTGATTGTTAAGTCAGAACTTGGATTGGGGATTCCAGTGAAATCACAAATTGGTTTATATCCAGTCATTCTTATTGAAATGTTGAGAATCCATTAATTGCAATTTATTTCGTGGGGAGATTGTGATATTATATTTATATGATGTTCCTATCATTGTTATCCTTATTATCCCCTTATTCTATATCATTGACATAAACGTATTTCCAGATGATTAAAGCTATGGTTCACTTCTAACTGGTTGTATCATTCGTGTTCAGAATCTAGAATAGCTCAATACTCTTGTAAAGATTATAATCACGATTGTGAATAACAAACAAAATTGGCCCTGATTGGTGTGGCAGGTGGTCCCCAGGGGCACTCTTAAGCATACAGCAACTGTGTCCTTTCTCCAGCCACATATACTGCTACACTAATCAATTGGTCCCCTGAAATGGAACTGGTCAACTAAACCATGACTTTTAGCGAATTCATTGGACCAGTTTCAAATAAGCCTTATTAATTAATAATTAGTTCATGTAAATGTTATGAAGTAGGTCTCTCTATACACTTGGTGTTCCCAAGGGTGCATGCTTTACTGCCATGCCATGAAGTATGTGCTCTACAAAGGGGTCTGGTATCATTCTCCTTTGTATGGCAGACCAAGCTCAAGAGTTTTCTATTCCATGGTAAAACATTATATGTCAAGCCATGATTCATTCAAATAGACCTAAATTGGTCTGATATATTATAACGGTGCCTATTGACACAATACAGATAATGCAACAGTCCTCCAGATATTATGATTGAAACTACTTGAAGCTTACTTAAGATTTTACAAATCTTACCTGGATAATGATATCACTGTGAACCATTCTTAGATTATTAAATTATCTGTATCTATCTGATGGATCCTAGTCTTAGATGCCTAATGCAAAAGATAGTATCTTCCTTAGATATTAGCACTGCTTGATTGTATTGTTTTCGTGGCACAACTGTGCAATTAATTAAGTAAATGTGCCACTATAATTTATAAGTTTAAATTATTATTATTATATTATGAATAGTAGAATTGGGTAGCGTTATGCCCTCATCATTCTTTTGCGTGTGTTTTTGATTGTAAGTTGTGGAGATCAATAAAAAACTTTGTTTACTTAAAACTTTGTTTACTCCTCACTAGAGTATGGAAGTGAAGACCCTTTGTCTTTCATTCCTTTAACAGTATGCTTTTCCTGGGGCAAGCCTTCTTTTTATTTTTTGGAAAGGACTGCTTGGGTAACTGACTGGCCATGAGTCAATGTTTTTTTTGTTTTGTTTTTTTTTTCCATAAAATACCTATTATGTTTTTGAGGGAGAAAATGTCAAAGAGGTGGTTATATTTTTATACACCAACTAATCTAACCACTTCATACCCTTATCAGCAACTGTCAGCATTTGAACAACTTAATAACCCCACTATCAAGCTCACCTTAGCAGCTGACATGATATGAGATCATGGCAGCCTTGAAAAATCTTTTTAGATGGTATAGCAGTTTTGAAATCATGGTTAGATTAGTTTTAAAGTTTAATAATAATGATAATTTAAACTTTTATATTATAGTGGCACATCAACTTAAATAATTGCACAGCTGTGCCATGAAAACAACTTTAAATGAGATGCTATCTATAAAGATGATGATATGAGGAAACTAGCCTGTTTATTTTTAGCCTGCTCCTGTTCTAACTGTTCTCTTAATTCACATATCTTCTGTCGCAACTCATCAACCATTGACCGATCACGGTCAGATGGCATACTTCCATGGGCTACACAATCTGTATTGGTAATATGACAATTATTGGGTAACCAACTGGCCATGGGCCATTTCTTTAAAATTATTATTGCAATCAATATTCAACATTACAATTTCAATTTTACAAAAAATAACAATCATTATCATTATTATAATCAGATGGCCAGGCAGATCCAAATAAAGCATGAGACACCAAAAATTTTATGATGTAATGAAAGCTAACACTGTGGCACACTTGGGACTGTGTTATGGAGTTTAAAATGCATTTTACATGCATCCAATGCTCCCCCAACCACGAGATGTAGTATGTTAGTTTCAGAAGCTCTAATTTTATCAAGTAAATCAAGTTTATCAACATCTGTATCCAGTATAGGGTAGATAAAGTTCCATATGGTTCAGACAAGATCAAAAGATCAAGTTGACTGTGTTTACTAGTAAACATAAATCAGGCTGCAACTATAACAATTATTATCATCACCATTAAATATGGCAACAATATACATTTTATAAGACAGATATACCTTATTTGAAATTACTTCAGACAGAAATTGCCTGCATTTGATTATTACTCAGATACATCATTGCCCTAGTTGACAATGGTCAACTGGGGCAAGTGGTGTATCCAAAGATAAAGATAAAGATAAAGACTGAAGATTTGTATACAAATTTCATATAATGCATATGTGTGCATATCACTTGATACAGAGGGCTCAATAACTTACATACTAACACTTGCCCACTCGTTTATACAGTAACTTACTGTATAAAAGAGTTGTGCAGGCAAGTGTTAGTATGTAAGGTTATTGAGCCCTCTGTATCGAGCGATCTGCACACATATGCCTAAAGCTCATTGAATACCTAATCTATGAGTAGTAGGAGTATAAACATAATGGTATTGAACCTTCACACTTCACTTCACTGATAGACATAAAATGGCTTTCATTCAAAAACACACCCTTCAACACAGGCATCAAATTACTTAGAACAGTAAGAATCAAGCCTGACAGACATAAATAATTCAATCCAATTAACATGACACATAAGATTCAAATTCCTTTTGAGAATATTATGTTTTTAATGCTCTTTTTGTTGTCAGTTTATGGTATCAGAGGAAAATTAAAATACCAAAAAAAGCTAGATTTTAATTGATGACTTGAATCATCATTTTTATGGTTCAAATATAAAGTAGGCAAACCTATGGTATAGAAAATAAAAATTGTTAAACTCGACTGGCTCGCGCGTAATCGTGCGGACACACCATTGAATAGTGCACGTACACCATTGAAGTGTGCGCGCACACTATTCAATAGTGCGCGCGCACCATTCGATAGTACACGCGCACCATTTAGGAGTGCGTACACCATTTAATAGTGCGTGTACCATTTAATAGTGTGCGCGCCCATTGAGGAGTGCACGCACACCATTGAGGAGTGCGCGCGCACCATTACGGAGTGCGCGCGCACCATTATGGAGTGCGCGCGCACCATTACGGAGTGCGCGCGCACCATTACGGAGTGCGCGCGCACCATTATGGAGTGCGCGCGCACCATGACAGAGTGCGCGCGCACCATGACAGAGTGCGCGCGCACCACTACGGAGTGCGCGCGCACCATTACGGAGTGCGCGCGCACCATTACGGAGTGCGCGCGCACCATTACGGAGTGCGCGCGCACCATTACGGAGTGCGCGCGCACCATTCAATAGTTTCAATGGTGCGCGCACCGTTCAATAGTGCGCGCGCAACATTCAATAGTGCGCGCGCACCGTTCAATAGTGCGCGCGCAACATTCAATAGTGCGCGCGCACCATTCAAGAGTGCTCGCGCGCACCATTCAAGAGTGTTCGTGCGCACCTTTCAATAAAATTTTTTAAAAAACCCTAGACTCCTCGGTTTTCATACGATAACATATTACATTGATCACGAATTTGGACAAATGATAAGTATAAAAATATTTACACGCCCTACGGCACACCCTCCCATTAAAACCAAGGTTAAAGACCAAAATCTGAATCTTTCAGATTTTGGTCTTAACCCTTGGTTTTAATTGATGATTGGACTTTAAGCCTCCATTTACGTTTAGCTGTTAACTGCCAACTGGTTACCGTCAATAGAGGTTCAATCTAAAAAAGTAAAAGATGTTTATGATGTACACAACTATTAATAGAAACTGTTTGTTGAAAGCTTGAAGTAATCGATATACTACCGAAGTTCGCGACTTTTTGCCTCTGAGTAGTATCAAACGATGGAATTATCGGGCGTCTCTTTGGTGGCTCCTGACCCGTGCGTTTCTCCCTTATTATTACTTCATCAGGCTCGCACAAAGGGTTCATCAAGCGATATTACTTACGACAGAATTCACTTACGCATGTGAACCGCTCGATTGACAGAGGCCTCGATAAAGACAATGCAATTTCCTCTGCGCGCTATTTCTATAAGTTCTCACTTTATTTCGCGCATCTTTATCAGGCCTTTTCAATCGAGGATTCTGCACAAGCGGGTCAGACTTTTTCAAATTGTAGGAACTTCAAGCTCAAAACAGTTACACAAGTATCTCGGGGTATTCTACGTGGAATTAAACTGGGATTAATCAGGAATTAAACACTTATTGAACAGGAGTTAATAAACACTAAACAGGAATTAAGCAGAAATGGGATTAAGAATTAAACAGGAATTAATCAGGAACAATCAGTAAATAATCAGGAATTAATCACTAATCAGGAATTAATCAGGAGTTAAACAGGAATTAAAACAGGAATCACACCATCTATAAAAAGGGAATTGAACAGGAGTTAAACAGGAATTAAACAGGAGTTCTACAAAGAATTGAGCAGAATTACACAGAATTAGCAGGAATTACGTGTTTGTCGAGTAGTCTGGGAGCTAAAGTGAATGAGTGCAGCTCCAGGCGGTGAGGTCACTATGATGGCCAGCAACAGCTGCACCGTAACTCCGTACAACTCAGTCACAGGGTCTACAGGGTCGCTCTCCGCACTCGGTCCAGAGCTATGGAACCCACTGCCGCCTGCAGGCAGTTAAGCGTGATATATCAGCAATGTACAGTCAGGAGCGATATGCGATCTAATATCTGGTGGTACAGCCAATGGAAACAGAGAAACGCAAGGAATGGGAGAGGAATTAACTTTGTTTATGTGATGAGGAAGTGTAAACTGAAAGCTACAAGGTGTTGTGACGTCATCAACGAACCATTGTATAGTGTTAAGATGACGTCATCCACGCATTATAGAGGGAGGACACAGTAATTGGGTTAAGTCGTAATGTGATGAGAGTTTCATGTTAGGGGTCACACACCTGTGCACTGTGTGTATGCATCAGCTACACTCTACAATGTGTACTGTGCACTGTGTAGTGTGTACTGTGTGTATACATCAGCTACACTCTACAGTGTGCACTGTGTACTGTGCACTGTGTAGTGTGCATCAGCTACACTCTACAATGTGTACTGTGTAGTGTGCACTGTGTAGTGTGTACTGTGTAGTGTGTACTGTGTAGTGTGTACTGTGTACTGTGTAGTGTGTAGTGTGTAGTGTGTAGTGTGTACTGTGTAGTGTGTACTGTGTAGTGTGTAGTGTGTAGTGTGTAGTGTGTAGTGTGTGTAGTGTGTAGTGTGTACTGTGTACTGTGTAGTGTGTACTGTGTAGTGTGTACTGTGTAGTGTGTACTGTGTAGTGTGTAGTGTGTACTGTGTAGTGTGTAGTGTGTAGTGTGTAGTGTGTACTGTGTAGTGTGCACTGTGTAGTGTGTACTGTGTACTGTGTAGTGTGTACTGTGTAGTGTGTACTGTGTAGTGTGTACTGTGTAGTGTGTAGTGTGTAGTGTGTACTGTGTACTGTGTAGTGTGTAGTGTGTACTGTGTACTGTGTAGTGTGTACTGTGTAGTGTGTAGTGTGTAGTGTGTAGTGTGTAGTGTGTAGTGTGTAGTGTGTACTGTGTAGTGTGTACTGTGTAGTGTGTACTGTGTACTGTGTACTGTGTAGTGTGTACTGTGTGTATGCATCAGCTACACTCTACAGTGTGTACTGTGTACTGTGCACTGTGTAGTGTGTTGTGTGTATAGTGTGCAAAAAATTGTGAAGGGATCGATTGAAAAAAGGTTCGATTAGTGTACATAAAGTAAAAACAAAAGCTACGAAATAAAGCCGTTAAGAATGAAGTACAGTACACATACTGCGTAGCGAAAGTAAAAACTGAGTCAATGTCAATCAGTCAGTAAGTCAGTATTAGCTTATTGCTTTGGCATGATGTACACGCCTCTTGATTAATGTGACTGGGTTTAATAACATTAGAATTAGACACCAGGTAAAGAGGGGTATAAATAAAGCAACATGGTGCATCGTGACATCATGTGTGCTGTGTATCATGTGTATTGTGATATTGATTTCAACTAAAAACAACTAAAGAACTTGAAAATTTAGCACATTTCAAAGTTTCAAATCTCAAGGCGCGGTTAACTGTGTTGCTATTCTGATAGTCTGATAGTTCGCTAAATTCATTAGCTTGTTATGTAGCTGGTGGTGGCCTGGTGCCCAAGATGAGCACGTGCTAAAGGTCACAGACACGTGGTGAGACTATGTTGGGTTGTTATAATCCAATGTCTATAGAGGTGACACAGTTTGAGAGCTTTCAAACAGCATTGCTAATCGTCTTCAGGTGGTGTGACTGGTAATGAACCAGCAGATAACAAGAACCGGTAATCAGATGCTTTCATTTTCATGGGACCCTTGATTCGTGTCCCTTCATTGAGAAATCCTGGTTCTTGACCAGGCATTATTACACATTTTTAAACATTTGGTTGTCTGGTTCCAATTGAAATGACGTCAATGTAGCTCAACAAGTCAATGTTAATTGTAATGAATGACCTTGTCATTGACCAATCAGCGATTTAGTTGGTCGTCAACTCGCCCGCTGATTGGTCAATGTCAACGTTAATCGTCGAGGTAAACACATTTATTCACATATGCGATTTATTATGGGCATTTAGGTGCCAAAAAGGTGCCGAGTTATTGCTGTTAGCCTGTTAGTTTGTGTAGGTAGAATAGTGTAATAAATACTACATTAAATAAAATACCCTAGTGACGGGTGATGTTATAACGACACGTACATTTCACGTACTATTCTGGAAGAGAATATGTTTAGATGATAACCGGTCAGTCTGTTTGCCTTTAGACCCAGAGTACCTAGTATGAGGGCATATAAATTTAAAATTAAATTAAATGTAATACTAAAATAATAGTAGGTTGCCATGCCAAGTCAGTATTTACGAACCACCTTATTAATCATTGAGTCCACTGTCCGTAAGGTATCAGGGGTACTGGTAACCATTGGAACCAAGTAAATTGCAGTGAAGTGAATATAATTACATGATTTAGCAGCAATTCTACGGCACCTAATGCTAAACTGTTAGAAAGCAGTTAAATGAGAGTAAAGCAATAATAACTGCAAAGCTGTCAGCATCTCCTGGCAATCAAAATATGATACCGCCCCACGTCTTGATAATATGTAGAAGTTATTGCAGATATCACTATGATACTTTTGACAGTATTCTCATTAAAAATGTTAAATGAGCTCGGGTATAATTCACGCAGAATGTGTCAGAATTTAAAATGTGGGAAAGCAACGAAAACTTGGATATTTCACAGGAATCACAACGGATCCGGATAATAAAAACGTGCCTTACAAAAAAGCAAGATAAAAAGCAATATAAAAACGAAGAATCTTCACCTTGTCACCTAGCAACTCAATCTAACGCCGTGTTACTACTTTACTACTCTCAAATAACTACTCCAGCTGAGAAAGGAAAGGAAATGAAACTTTCACACCGCGCATGACGCCTAGCAACTTGGGAAATAGTGACACTGAGAGCGCTTTAATGCAGCACTGAACACGTTTTATATTATCAATCTTAAGTCTTTCCAATGTACAAAGTAACAACTCAACGCTCAGGTGTTTGTACCTAAAGGAATCCGAAATGCAAGACTGCAGAGTTTTTCAGCGTTTCTGAGAACTCAGTATCATCAGAAATTCAAGCTGAAAATTCTAACACTTTAAAGAAGCAACAAAACCCCGAAACCCGTAGAACTCTCATACGGCAACCCAGAACAACCCATAGCAACCCAAAATAACTCAATGCAACTCAATTCCCAGATCGATACCATAATTAATTGGTCGTCCCCAAAAATTTCAAAGGATGTCCTAATTGAATTAACTGCCATTAAATAGCTAATTTTTTGGAATTTACGAGAGTACAAGATGCATCATATAAATAAAGTAATCGCGTCAAAACAGCAACATTAGCATCTGGTACCAATATAAAATTACAAATTATCGTAAGATTCAGTTAATCTGGCGATTTTTGAATAAAAACCAGGATTTTAAAAAAAATTTGAACGGAACATTCTTTAGAACAGAACATGCTTGGATGGTTCCATGTAATAGATATCTTGAGGAAAAAGAAAATATGAAGCATAATATCCACCTAAATTACGTCGTCGATCGATGATATTCAGATTAGGATCTAGTTAATTGAAGTACTCATGTACTCAACGACGTAAAATCAATGTGATTGAAATCGAAAATTTATTAACATCCAATTAGTTAGCAGTGCGAAAAAAGGCGACGTGTAAAGTAACAAAATTAAGTTTTGATATAGCAATGGCTCGGCTTTACAGCTTCCACTTTACAGCTACTGCCAATTGCACAAATTGCGACCTATCATGATAAAATTAGATTTCATAAGACGCCATCGGAATATTTTTATCTATATACTACAGTACAGAAGTGCTGTAATATGATCAACCATGTCTCTAGTTAGGAAATGAAAAAATTATGGTATATGAATAATATTATCACAATCATTTTAAAGTTTTTGATCCTCCCACATAGCCTTTCATTGCGGTTGAAAAAAATTAAAGTACTACATCGCATTATTATACACAAAGCTTGATATCCGGGCCCAATATGCCCACAAAATAAATCGGCGGTTAAAATGTCGTAATTATCATAGAAGGATGTGTTGAGATGATTACGTTGAACCTTCACTTTTTCGCAACGAGGTGAGCAGAGGACAACATCAAATTCGATTAATTAAAGACGTCCTCCGATTCCAAAAATCATTAATATCATAGCTTTACGTGTGTAAAGTTGGGAACGGCGCGATACCGCGGGGGTAACGCTAGACTTATCGTCGGAAGTCCCAAGTAGAACACAAGAGAGAAAATTAGAGTACTACATCATATTATATGGCTCCCAAGCCCTTACCTTAGTGGTAGAAATTAAGAAGTGTATTTATTAAGGACGTACTAATTAAGAAGTGTACTAATTAAGACAGTAAAATTTCTCCAAAAATCAGGCAAATCTATAAGGACTAAATTTCACGTCGTTTCACCAATTTTCAGCCAAAAATACCGATATGAAAACAAGAAGAGGGCAGATTTTTTTCATTGAATTCAATCTATTTGATTATTTGGAATCTATGAAATAGACAAAAGTAAAACTATGCGTTCTAGAGAAACAGATTAGCAAACGGGTCAAGGAAGACGAAGAAGCTGGAGAAATGCCTACAATTTTTATCAAGTGATAATTGTTTATCATATCAAATTTGATTTTGTCTGCACTGATGCTTTCGCTGAAAAATTCTGAACCTGTATTGAGAGAAAATAGAATGCTTAATATTGTAGTGAAAGAAAAGATAGGTATAAATTTATAAATCTTCACTTCTAAAATTTTGGTATTGTAAAAATTACGGTAGGTAGAAATTAAGATTTGTAGAATTTAAGGAGTGTACTATTTAAGGTAGTAAAATCGCTTACTGCCTTAAATAGTACACTTCTTAATTTCTACCACTAAGGTATTTGCTATCATGTACATAGTAGTATTGAAGGGTTACTAACCTGAACCAGGTTAATAACCCTTTATATTGAGTCTCTGAGACGGGTTATTAGTCCAGATCGACCGAATAACCCCAACGACATTAAGAGACAATTTTATCAATTGAACAATCTTAATCTTGGCTGCATAATCACATTCGTCGCAACAGCAATTAGAGCTTCTCAAAATCAGAGGAGTCAAAAATTAGGTGCTCTAAATCAGTCTTAACGAAATCCATGATAGCAAACGGCGATTGAAACACATACTGTTCATCCGGGCTTACAATTTATTTCCGGTATCACGGTTTGACATGACTCTGTACTCGAGAATCGAGATTCGAGATGAATCATGAACCACAATTAGAATGTTAAAACTTTCTGCCAAACAAATTAGTGGTAGACTCTTATAGCGTCATTATCATGCGTATAAACGTATAAGTAGCGAATTCAAAGTACCGACCAAGCTCCCTTATAATTATGTGATAGCCCAGGCTAATTCTGATGGAAGTTTAAGAATTACCATGATGTTCAGGTGAAGAGGAAAAGGGTATCGCTTCATTAAGTTATCGATTCAACACATGAAGATGAACGAATTATCTAAACATCTAACTATAATCCGGTGTAATTCATTTTCATTCGGCCTGTAAATTCTGTACTGTATTTGAGTATTCGATACTTTAAAAACTTAATGTAATCAGCCCTGTGAAT
Organism: Beroe forskalii; assembly: GCA_011033025.1. NCBI lineage: Eukaryota > Metazoa > Ctenophora > Nuda > Beroida > Beroidae > Beroe > Beroe forskalii. The sequence goes on along the minus strand of WFMF01000088.1, from coordinate 311,445 downwards.
AAGATTACCAATGGCTCTTGCTTCCGGAAGTCTGCAGCTCCTATCGAAAGACCATTATTTTCCATGTTTTAACTACGTTTTTAATGAGTAGTTTCGCCATATAATATCACTATTAACCTCAGTAGAGATAAGTAACATCTAGTTTTGAACTCGGCTTCGCCTCGTACAAAACACATCATTATTGAACTCGGCTTCGCCTCGTACAATAATGCATATATATGTCGCTCGCTGGCGCTCGCAACATATATCATGTTACTTACCTCTACTTCGGTTAATAGTTCTATATTATTATGTGGCATATTATGCCTTACCACGATCACTGCATCAAGCTCTAAAAATAACGTCATGTTGTGAGATATGGAACGGGGGAAAATAGGATGACATGTACCTACCTATCAAGCATGGCGTAGAATTTTCCAAAGAGCGAAAGTGAGTTTTTTTTAGAACTTTTTCAATAAATACTCAGTAATATGACATAAAATTCTGTGAGATTTTGTCGTCCCCATTTAGACCTTCGTTCCCAATGATATCGATCAGGGACTCAATTAGTAACCCAAAGCAACCAACAGTGACCAAAAGCAACCCTTAGCAACCCAAACAAATACAACAACTCAAAGTGAAGTAAAATTCCTCTCATATTCTACCTGCCCTGTTGCATGATATACCTAATATGTCATGTAATGTGCATACAGCATGAAACTTTCAAAATTGCAACGAAAACAAAAAAGATACTTTCACGTTTCACAGCGCAATGTATGTGACTCACAGTAAATTAGAACCCACTGTAAACGCACTGTAAACACTAAACTTATCAGTAAATTGGGAACATTCCAGTTCCCTTGGCACCGTTTGGGAGAAGCCAGTAACAGGTTGGAATTAGTTTCTAACATTCTAAGATCAGTTAGCAGCCCAGACAACCAGGTACGTCACATAATCAACCAGCTTGTACAAGTACTAGGGTACACTGTAGAATAAGTATTGCTGAGATATGGGTTGTTGCTGGAATGCTGAGTTTAGCCTGCGAGTGTTAGCAGTTGAGACATCAAATCACTTGATCTCAGGACCTAACGAACTACATTATAAAGTACAAGTAGCATACCAAGCAGTGTACCACAACAAGGCATAACACTCAGAGGGCACATCTGGTGAGTTAACAATTGGTGATCTGATAACCCCCAGTAACACAATAAACAACACGCGGGAATAGCAGCAGGTTCAACGTCATCAACCTGCTACATTCTGCTGTGATAATGACGTCATCTTAACCGCCTATTTCTCCTGTGTTCGTAATAGTTCTGGGTCATTCTAGTAACTTAGTAAGCGAGTAGTATGTGCATAAACAATAGTTGGTTACATGTGATCAGCGCGCCATCTTAAGCCTTGATAATGACGTCGGCATCTTGACTGTCATTAAATTCTGTGAGCATATTAGAACTAGTATGATAAATTGATAACTTCTTTGAGAGCATTGCTGAAAACTGCCGCGCCGAGAGAGGGCGTTTGAACGGCAGTTTGTGACATAGAGCTTCATTCCCCCCCCCTAAGAAAAGGGGGGATGAAGCTACTCAGTTTGTGATAGTTTAACTTTATGCCGGACTGAGGATACGTAACACTGGGATTGTTTAAGTGCGTGATTACAACTCACAGTATGTAGGGCACAGTGTAACTGTACATACAGTATACAGTGTACTATGTACAGGGCACAGTGTACTGTGTACAGGGTACGGTGTAGTGTACAGTGTACACTGTGCACAGTGCACAGTGTACACAGTTTATACAGTATACACTCTACACTGTATAGTACAGTAGACGCACTCTTTCTGTACATACCATTTGTGTAAACTCCCTGCAGTCACACACCATGCATCGAATGCACCTATTCTGAGAGCATTAGAGAATGACAGTCTCTAACGCTCTGAGTTACTGAGCTCTAAGTGTGTATGAGTGTATGAGTGTGTGAGTGTATGAGTGTATGAGTGTGTGAGTGTATGAGTGTGAAGGAGTGTATGGGGTGTATGGGTGTATGGGGAGTGTATGGAGTGTGAGTGAGTGTGAGAGTGTATGAGGGCATGTATGAGTGTGTGAGTGTATGAAAGTGTGTGTGAGTGTGTGAGTGTATGTGAGAGTGTATGGGTGTAGGAGGGTAAGGGTGTATGGGTGTATGTATGGCATGGGTGTATGAGTGTGTGAGTGTGTGAGTGTGAGAGTGTGAGAGTGTATGAGGTGAGTGTGAGAGGGAGTGTATGAGAGAGAGGTGAGAGTGTGTGTGGGAGTGTGTGAGTGTGTGAGTGAGTGTGTGAGTGTGAGTTTATGGTAAGGAGGTGTGAGTGTGTGAGTGAGAGTGTGAGAGTGTATATGTATGAGTGTGAGTGTGAGTGTGAGGTGAGTGTGAGAGTGTATGAGTGTGTGGGTTATGGGTGTATGAGTGTGAGTGTGTGCATGGGTAAAAGGAGTGTGTGTAGTGTGAGTGTGTGAGTGTGTGAGTGTGAGAGTGTATAAGTGTATGAGTGCATGGGTGTATGAGTGTAAGGTCAGCCATGAGTGCATGGGTGGCCATGAGTGTGTGGTGTGTGAGTGTGCAGAGTGTGAGTGTATGAGTGTATGAGTGTATGAGTGTATGAGTATATGAGTGTGTGTAGTGTGGCGGGTGTGAGTAGAGTGTGAGAGTGTAGATGAGGGAGGTATGGAGTGTGGTGGTGCAGGAGGTAAGAGGGGGAGTGTGGAGAGTGGGGAGAGCGTATAAGTGTATGAGTGTGAGAGTGTATGAGTGTGTGACTGTGAGAGTGTATGAGTGTGAGAGTGTATGTGAGTGTGGAGGAGAGGCAGGAGGTGAGGAGGTGTGTTTTATGAGGAGAGGAGAGGTGAGACAGTATGAGGAGGACTGTATGAGTGTGAGAGGGAGGCGTGAGAAGAGTAAGGAGTGAGTGTGAGTGTGGGAGAGTGTGAGTAAGAGGTGAGGGAAGTGGAAAATGTGAGTGTGAGTGTGGGCGAGTGTGAGAGTGAGAGTGTGAGAGGTGAGTGTGAGTGGAGTGTGTGAGGGAGTGGTAAGTAGAGTGTGTGAGTGTGTGAGTGTGAGAGTGCGTAGTGTAAAAGGCGAGGGAGGTTGCGGCAGGTTGTAGTTTTTACACAGAATTCAAATGGCTAACTGACGTTAGCCGCCATATTAGAATTCATATTGTATATAAATCAATATTTAAAGCAAACTTTATTAAAATATTCGGTTTCAAATTACGCTTTCATTGAAGGATTTTAATTTCTTCTTTTCGCACGTTTCATAATCAGATGTGCAATACTCATTCTCATATGAAGTGATCACTTTTTTTGCCTTATTGGTGTAATTCTCCATCATAGGCAGTTCATTTCACCTCACTAAATTATGTTCATTACATGTTTCCTATATCTTCCCTTACATATCGTCATGTCATTGAATTGAAAAATAGCAAATCACATCAAGAATCCCAACTTTCGTTTCTGTATTTAAAATCATTTGCCTACGAATAATTCTCATTTCCAGATATTTTCTCCCGTACATTACACATAAAAGATTCATTGCGTGAGTGTGTGAGTGTGAGAGTGTATAAGTGTATGAGTGCATGGGTGTATGAGTGTATGAGTGCATGGGTGTATGAGTGTGTGAGTGTGTGAGTGTGAGAGTGTGTGAGTGTGAGAGTGTATGAGTGTATGAGTGTATGAGTGTATGAAGGGAGGGGTGATGGGGTGTGTGTATAAGGGAGGGGAGGTGGAGGTATGGGGTTCGGTTTTTTTTAAAAGGTTTTAAAAGGTTTAAAATTCAAATATTCCAAAACGCAACCGCCATTTTACAAACAATTGTAAATAAAATTTCAAATTTAACCAATATTTTTTTAAAAAATTTGTGTGATTTTTTTTATCCGGTTTTTTTCAGTTTATCCCATTTAACACATAACGAAAAGTATTTCAAAACTTTTTTAAAGGTTTGTTTTATGTCTCGATTGGTTTAAAAACATCTCCCAATACTTCTTAATCAAATTACCTCAAGTTCGTTTATCAAAATTCATTTTAGTCTTTTTTTTCTAGTTATTTAAAATCAAATATCCCAAAAGTCTGTTTAAAATTTTTAAAAAATACCAAAAATTAATTTCTTTTTTATATTTTCTCCACTTTTTAAATATTCTAAAAAATTTACTTTCATCCATGCATTTGGGTTAAAATTTACCAAATTTTAATTTTCATAAAATCCCCATTAATTCGGGTTCTTTTAGTGTGCCTTAAAAAAAATTTAAAAAAAAAGGTTTTAAAACCCGGGGTTTCCCCCAATCGATTTTTAGAATTTTTAAAACATTAAAAAATTTTAAAAAATAAAATTTTTGGGTTTGGGGTTTCCTTTTTTTTGGGGTCTAGGGTTTCAAAAAAATTTTTTTGGGTTATTTTTTCCCTTTTGGGGTTTTTGGGTTTTGGGGGAAAAGGGAGGTTAGAGTTCGCCTCGAGGCATTTTTATAAGGGGATTGTTATTACTAAAAGTGTTTTCAACCTTTGCCCCGGGTGGCATGCACCAAAAGGGTTTTAAAAAACCCCCCCAAAATTTTCCATCACCTAGCCGTTTGGGAAACCCCCCATTTGAAAATCCCTTTTAAATTATTTAAGTGTTTTTAAAAATTGCAAAGCCCGGGTTTGAAACAGCAAATTTTGCTTTATTTAGTTGTAGTACGAAATTTATTTTGGTTTCCCCCTCCCCCCAACTTTGGGAAAAAACTTTTTGGTGAGGTTTTCTTTCCCCCAACTCGAATTTTTTACTGGGTGGGGTTTAACCTCGGGTTTGCCAAAGGGGGATTACGGGGGAAACAAAATTTATGGATTTGAAGAAGTCAAAAATAAATCTAGGTTTTGGGTAATTCCCACGTTTTCCATTAAAAAAAGGACTTTTTCCCCCTTTAGAAAAAGTGAATTTTCAGGTTTAATTTTAAAAGTTTTTAGAAGGGTTTGTTCCCCCCTTTTTTGTTTAAAGGGAACCCCCAATGCCCTTTTAAAAAAAGGGAAACTTTGGGGAAATGGGAAAGGGAAATGGGTTTCTTTTTTTTTTTATCAAAAATTTTTTTAATTTAAGAAAAAAAAGGTTCGAAGCTTTGTAGAATTTTAAAAGAAGCCCTTTTTGGCCCAAAAATGCCGTTTCTTTATTTAAGACTTCCGGGACTTAATTTCCCAAATTGGGGAGTTAACCTAGATACAATAAAGAAAAGTTTTTTTTTTTTAGAAAAAATTTGTGGATGTTAGGGCTCCTTGGGCCTCAAACTCCTCAACTTTGTTTTTGAAAAAGGTTTTTTTGATAATTTACAAAATTTGGCAAAATCTTTTTGCTTTTGTTTTGGATTGCGCCAGTAAAATTAAGTCATTCCCCCAGGTCAATAGGAATCCGGGGCGCTTTTCCGGGGTTTGGGGGCAGTGAAAAAATTTTAAAAAACTGGTGGGTTTACCTTTAAATGCCCTTTTTTTGAACCATTCCCTTTGCCCTTTGGGGGTTTTTGGGGCATTATTAAGTCATTTCCAAAATCTAAAATTTGCCAGACCGTTTTGAATTTTGAAAAAACCTGAGGCATAGAAAATTTTTAAGTCAAAAAGAAGATACCTCGTTTTGATTTTAACTTTGATGCTATAGTTTTTTGTGAAGATTATCATATTCTTTTTTGTAATCCCAATTATTGGGGATCGTTTTCCCTTTTAAACATCAACCACTAATCATATCTTTAGAAGAGGCTTTACCTGATTTCAAAGATTTAATAACTAAGAGAACTTCTGAAGATGTGAATTTATCATTCAGAACAGTTGAGTGAATTGATGTGGAGTCGTTAATTATGTCTGCTTCTCTCAGTAGATCATCCTTTTTCTCAGTGTCTACTGTTTTGTGATTGTCAGAGTACAGGTCCTTGAAAAACCTTTCAAATCTGTCCATGTCATAGCTGTCGTGTGGAATCTTATCTTCCTTATGGCCCTTAATTTTCTTGAATGCCTGCCAGTTTAAAACTTTGCCCCCTTCAATGTCTTCATTAAGCTTCCCAAAGAACTTATTTTTCGTACTGTCTATGAGTCTCTTAAGTATATGAACCCTTGACTTTGTAGAAGTTTTCGCGTAAGAAGTCACTGTTAGGGTGACTCGAAACGGTATTAGTTGCTTTCCTCAACTCACGTTTAGCTGCCCGAGTTTGCCCATTAAACCACGGCTTCTTATTAATTTTGTTTGTTTTTATGTGTTTAGTTTGTTTGAAGCAATCAGAAGCCATGTTACGCAAGTGTTCAGTAAACTTGTCGTTAATGTCATTGATTGCTGCGCTGATCCCGCTGTCCTCTGTGTCTCTGGTCCTGAGGAGCCTGTCAATTGCATTTTGCATTTCAGCTAGCCTCTGCTTGGAGTGCTCATTATCTTGAGCTTCAGTGAATGCATCTCTGTTTTCTTCATTGAAAATGAATCTCTTTGGAGCCTGTTCGTATTGGTCCTCTAGAGGCCTTATGAGTTCTAACTTCATTGGTTTACATCGGAGTTCAACACAAAGTGGCTTGTGGTCTGAGAAGGGCGTGAAGTCCAAGACTTTCATAAACGTAACATCCCTGTTGGCGGTCTGAGTGGTTGCGAAGTAATCAACGACACTGCAGCCTTGTTTCTGTATGCTTGTGAAATTTCCTGTCATGTCCCCAAGTGTTCGGCCGTTAAGAATTGTGAGTTGATTGTTCTTTACTAAATTTAAGAAGTGAGTGCCATATGTGTTACTCATTGTGTCTTGTGAAAACCTTGGTGATACCTCGTCTGGTGAGTAGTCTTCTGGCATAGGTACAAAATGGTTGGAGTCATGCATGACCATGCCAGTTCTGTTTCCTATTCTTGCATTCAGGTCTCCGCAGAGAATAACTTCCCCCAATTCGCGCAGGTCGTTGATATCCTCCTCCACCAAGGTGGAGGAGTTCTTGTTTACCAAGGTGGAGGAGTTCTTGTTTATAACCTCCTTACCGCTTTGAAGCACTGATTGCTGGCCTTGGTCAGATGAGTTATGAGGTCGAGCATAAACATTGACTAAGAAAATGTCCTTGTCCAATCTGAAGAAGTCTCGCTTGAGACGGCAGGTCAGATAATCTGGCCACTCCTTGTTCAGTGTTCTTGATAAACTCCACCCCTTGCGATAGATCCTTCTTACTAAAATAGCCACTCCTCCTGACTTACTTCCTTCTCTAAGACTTGTCACTGTACTGTACCCTCCTAAGTGAACTTCCTCCCTTACTTCCTGCAGGCAAGCAAAGTCATGTTCAGTGATGATCTTTTTGAACTCTTTGATACTAAACTTATTCCCTTCAGTCGTTGATGAAGCTTGGATGTTCCACGAGAGAAATTTTAGACTTTTCTTTGTTATGGATGAACGGCTTTTGTTTGTTTTTGTTTTGTTTGTCATAGTCATGTTGTTGTGTGTTTATGTTGATAGGAGAAAGTTAAAAAAGATTACCTGGGTCTTCTTGATGATCGAGGCTTTGGTGGTCTGTTCAGGATTCTCCGAGTCAGCTCGTGGATGTGGTGCCTGAAGTTGCCAAGGATCTTTGTCTTGCCAGAATCAGACAGGTGTAGGTTGTCGCGACTGCAGTTCTCTGGGGATAGTCCACCATCATCACCCAGGTTCTCGTTCACGTTCATCAAGATGCTGCAGTCCTTGAGGGGGCGATCGTGAGGGCTGAGACTGTCGACGTAATCTTTCAGGGCATCCCGGAGAAGCATGATGTCCTCATTCACCCTGTTAGGTCCAGGTCCTGCTCTTCTTGTCCGCAGGGGAAGGGATATGAAGATCTTGTTGCCTGGGAACTTCCTGTCTGCATATGCTTTGAAGTCTTTGAGATCTTTGATGACGTTCTCCGGTTTCCTGTGATCCATCATGTCATTGACTCCAAGGTGGATGTAGATGAAGTTGGGGTGCAGGTTTTCCAGCTTTCTCTTGAGATCCCGGTTGAAGAGTCCTGCAGTTCCTCGCTTGTTGATCACCTCCAGGATGTGATTCTGCCCGAGAGCTTCGTGCTCCCCCATGTCTCCAATGTGTCTCATTATGGAGTCAGTAATCAGGGCGGTGTTGAATACTGGTCTTCCAGGCAGTGGCCTAGCAGGGACTTCAGCTGATGTTTCCTGACGCGCAGATGACTGGACTACTGGCTCTGATGAGGGGAGTATAACTGCAGGAAGAGGTAGCCTTTCCACTGCCGAAGTCATGCTATACCCACAGCTCCGTCTTGAGTTGCTCTGCTGCTGGTGTCTCTCCTCTGAAGGTCCTGGATCCGAGTGACGTCTCTTTGTGGCTTCCGTAGGGTCTTGTGACTGAAGATGCTCTGGGTTCCTGAGTCTGAGTTCCTCCAGATGTTCTTGAGCTGTCTGCACTGGTTCACCAGGACTTTGGGTGATGACTGGTTCTTCACCTGGTGAACTCCTCCTTGGACAGACTCTTGAGTGGATTTCCTTAATCAGGTTCCCATCCTCTCTGAAGAAAGCGCTGTTGTAGTAGTTCTGGAGGTCAGCTTTCATCTTCCTGATGCTCTGGTTGATTTCTTCTGACTTCAGTTGGGCTGCATCAAAGTTACGGATGGCAGTAGTGACCCTGTTGTTGACATGTTCGATGGCTGTGGTGTTCTGCTGCCAGAGTTCCCTCAGCTCCTTTGTCACTGCCCGTACCACCCTCTCCTTCACTTCGGTCTGATCAGAAGGCTTGGGATTCGACATGAGGCCGACTTCGTTCTTCAGTCCGCTGACCTCATCTGTCAACTGCTGCAGGTCCTTCTTGATGTCCAACAGTGCTCTTTCCATGACAGATTGAACCCATTCCAGTGAGGTAGACTGAGGTTGATGAGTGGTGACTGCCTCCTCAATGACTGCCTTGTCAGGTGTGACCACGGGGATGACAGTGACATCAGCTTCTTCCTCTTTGGGATCTTCTTCTTTGACGTCTTCTTCTCCCTCCTCTTCTTCCTCTTCTTCTTCCTCTTCTTCTTCCTCTTCTTCCTTGACTGGTGATGCCGCCGTCTTCTGCTCCTCTTCGTCCATGGCCAAGATGTCTGAGGCACGCTCAAGAGTTGAGTCGAGATTTAATAAAATTATAAGAATTCATCGCACGCATGTACGAACGTGCACACACACTCGTACACTCAGTACAAAACAAAGAACTGTTGCACCGTCTAGTCACATTCAAAGCAATACCAGTGTTTGAGCCCGACAAGTGAAGACTGGACCGAGGTAAGGAGTTGACTACCACCACCAACCGCTTGTTTTGACCCACTTCTACGATTAGGAATCTGTGCTCATCTGGCTGGAGCTTGAAATCTAATTCTTTGTCGAAATTTATCCTGTGTGAAAGGGAGGTGTAAGGAATAATTCAAAACACAAATTTATTCAAAGCTAAACCTTCTTAAATCGTTACATAACGCACTTTCGAATTACGCACTTTCGGATTACTACTTATACTTTATACTCAATATTGCTGAAAAAAATGATTAATTTATACAAGTTACAGCGAATGTTATCGAACACCGTACACATCAACCATTAAGTGATAATCAATAAACCTGAGAATGGCAAAGTTAATTCAAACAATTATTTAATTTCTTGTGCTCGTGTACATATACCTTCTCGTACATACATATCATAGCGAAACACTAATTTTACTGAGAACTGGATGGCTAATTATCTTCTCGAATGTTCCATAACTGCTTAATGGGAAGAGGAGGAAAACAGCGTATCGATTGCGTAATATTAATTGTTTTCATATACCCTCATACACCCATGATGCACTGATGTGTCGTTAACAGCGCTACGTTGAGAGTGTATATAGAACGAGGGGAAGCCGAGTTTCATATGCACATAATACATCAAAACAATAGGACAATAGGACAATAACGATATTATTAGGTGAGCAGAGAACGTCCTCTGCATAAAAATGCATAATAAAGTGAGTGAACATAATACTATAATAATATTCGGAGTAAGTACCTATATGCGTATCATATGCATGGATATTTTGTCATAAAACGTTTACAACATTATGTATTGTAGTACAGTAGTACACAGGAGAATGTTTACCCTTGATGGAAGTACCTCACAGGATCGTATTACCTAAGGACAAATCTAGTGACCGATCCAACGTGTAAACACAGTTTCATCGTGTCAACTAGAAATTTCTAGAATTTGATTCCGACTTGCCCAAATTAGCTCATATCAAAATGTGTCTAGATTCAATACTCGTTATTAAACATTCAAACCTTTGTTGTCTTTGTAAACCCATGGTGGGGCTGGCAATGTGCCGAAGTATACAAAGTTAGTAAACAAAACTTAATATACAATACGGTTTAAAGTACAATAGATTTTACATTGAAGACATATCGCAACAAATATCAATACATTACATTGCGAGTTCTTCACACCGGTACCGGGTACGTCGTAATATAGAGTTACTCAACGAATAAGTGTGAAGTAACATGATTTATGCCACGAGCGAAGCGAGTTGCATAAATCGCATTATTCACCGAAGCCAAGGCTGGGTTGAACGATGATTTTCAACGAGGGGCGTAGCCCGAGCGAAAACAACAAGCTGTTACTTTCATGCCTTATGAGTTGTGTAACGATATTATTCACCAAGTGTACAAACGTACAAAGCTTTGAGCCTTTAAAAGGCTGAGATTTTAACATTCTGTACGCAGTTCACAGCAGAAAAGGAACGTTCCGTTGTATCACTTTTTGGTGGAAAGCAATTATCTACTGATCAGGCCAAATTAGCTGTGTGCCAGCTCTCCCAGCAGAAAAGGACGTTCTGTCGTATCACTAATTTGGGAAAAGTGTTGAATAACACCATAAAAATGGCAAATAACACGGTGTAAGAGTGGAATAACATGGTAAACGTGTGAATAATACTAAAAAAGGTGGAATAATACGACAAAAAACTCTAAATAACACGTTTTTATTCAACCGGAATAACCCCACCACATGGTGAATAATATTGCGTATCATAAAATAACGCGTCAAAGATCCCAATACGTCACATTATTACGTGTAATACATTCAGATACGTCACATTATTACGTGTCCCACATTCCAATACGTGTCCCACATACAAGTACACCGAACCAAGTCTCCCTGTGACCACTACATCTGCTCAGGCATCATGATAATAAGACAAGGCGACAGCCAGGCGACACACACACACACACACACACACACACACACACACACACACACACACACACACACACACACACACACACACACATCATGTCAGACGAAATCTTATCGCATTCTTACTTCTAAAGATAAATCCAACAAGTCATGTGACTTGCCCATCTGTAATCCTCCTCTTAAAGCGCTTAGTAACCTCAGAGAGGTTAAACCCCTACCCAGTAGAAAATTCCGAGTTGAGGAAGTTATGAAAAACCTCACCAATAAGTTTATTCAAAGTTGGGAGGATGGGAAATCATCATCCAATAAATTGTCGTACTACAACTCAATAAAGCAAAAAATTTGCACGAACCTTATCTAGACTGCTCAAAGGGCTTTGCACATAGATATTACACAACACAACTTAGAATAAGTGCACATGACTTGCACATTGAAACAGGGAGGTATTCAGACACTGCACGTGATCAGAGAGTCTGTCACTGGTGTAATACGAGCATGGGAGTGGGTACAGTTGAATGTGAACAACACTTTCTATTTGAATGTGACATGTACGCCAGCCTGCGAGATAAGCTTAACAGGAGATTGAATAGCATCTCATTTGATAATAACACATCACAACTTTACATAAACAATGCAACTCTGAGGCAGAATCTCATGAACCTCCTTTCACCATACACACACAACAACCTAAACGAGGCAGACACAAATCAATTCAACATACATCACAAAAACGTATTATGCAAGACACCTCATGACACCGACATAGAATCTTAAAAGCAGCACCAATCCTACATAATAAACTGCATTTGTTCATTTATTTGCAATGCGTTTAAAACTCGGGTCAAGTATAAAAAGTCGATCAGGGAAAACAGAATTCCCCCAAGCGTGATTTCGATAAACCTATGAAGCTGGATTATGAATAGGCTATTTAACGCGCACACAGTAAACGACACCATGCAAGTGTGAACTGGGGTTATCCGCTTTGGCAGTGAAATTGAAATTTCCTGTAGGTACATTGTATAAACGCGAGAATGTGCCTCGCGCAATGAATGATGAAATTTCTTGCATTGGATATATTATGCACAAAGTGCGGGAGAAAATATACATCTGAAAATGAGAATTATTAATTGTTGGTATTTGATTTTAAATACACTTTAAACTAGACATTTGGGATACTTGATACTTGAAGTGAACTGAGACAAATAGAGACATGGAAATGAATTTTGATGAAATGAACGATTGAGGTATGATTATGATTGAATGAAGTATTGGGAGATGATTTCAAACCAATCGAGACATGAAAACAAACCTTTCTAAAATTAATGATTTTGAAATGACTTTATCGTTATGAATGAATGAAGTATGACGTGATGAACTGAAATACACCGAGACGTGAAAAAATCACGACAAAGTTTGTTTAAATAAAGTATTGTGTGCTTAGAATTTGAAATATTTATATTTACAATATGATTTTGTAATATGGCGGTTAGCGTTAGCTGGCCAATATTTGAATTTTAAACCTGTGTAAACCTGTAAACCACACACACACACACACACACACACCTGTGTAAACCACACACACACACACACACACACACACACACACACACACACACACACACACACACACACACACACACACACACACACACACACACACACACACACACACACACACACACACACACACACACACACACACACACACACACACACACACACACACACACACACACACACACACACACACACACACACACACACACACACACACACACACACACACACACACACACACACACACACACACACACACACACACACACACACACACACACACACACACACACACACACACACACACACACACACACACACACACACACACACACACACACACACACACACACACACACACACACACACACACACACACACACACACACACACACACACACACACACACTAAAATAATGTTACCTAAGCTGGCATGGTGTCGTGACGTGTGCGAGTTCGTGTTGGAGGCGTTTTTGAGCACGTGTCGCGCCGCTCCTCGCGCGTCTCGCGCTGCGTTTTCGGACATATGCAGTTTATTACATGTTGGGTTGACTCAATTTCTCACGGCCATCTCACAGTCCCTCAAAACACGGATTCACGCACCTCACCACTTCATCCCAAACTCTACCTCATCTCGCAGGATGGCGTACCCTAGCCGTGTGGTAGTGGGCTCTGGGGGGAAGGGGTTGCCGGGTGTTTTTTCAAGCCATGAGCAGTCTGGGTATGATCATGAGGACGATTTGTGTACACGTACATGATACAATCATTACATGAACATCGAGCGCTGAAAATCAGCTGGATTCTTTTAATTCTCGCCCTTATCTCAGTCTCTCACTTTGTTTTCAATTTGAATCCGAAGGGTCTCGAGCTACCCTCTCATTTGATTAGTAAGCAGCTGGACGTTGGCTCATGGACTCTCTCTCACTCAGAGCACGCAGTCTACATGGTGCACTCTACTGACTTCTCAACCCAGCCTCCAAGTACACCCCCTCAGACCCCTGTCTCAGGACGTACGAGGAATAGGAGCACCAGCAGTCAGCCCACCATGGGGAAGTCTCTTACGCCGAACGAGAAGGTGGCAAGACGGGTACGTTCATTCTCTGAGCGAAGTGACGTACCCTCTGGCTCAGAACCAGACTCCACCAAGCAGAAGAAGACCAGGGACTACAAACCCAAGGCTGTGGACTCCAGCGGAAAGTACATCATGGACCCCATGAAGAGGCTCTGCTCGCTCAACTACATCAAGGACTTCCTGAGCTCCGAAGAAGCAGAATCAACACTCGATGGTCTCAACATAGGGATTCAAAACTCATCTTTCGGCAGTGCCAAGACTGGGATTAAAGTCAACTTGGAGGCTTCAGAACCTGGACGAGAGGAGCTGATGAGGATTATAAAGTCACTTCAGAAGAAAGTCGAAAAGGCCTTACAATTCATGTTCCACATCGACTCAACCATCTTCAAAGTCGAGATTAAGCGCTTAGCCTCATCCAAGGAGCACATCTCTTACGAGTCATACTCTGGAGTGGAAGGCAAAGGACCCAACCCTGTCGTCTCTATCCTGTCATTTGGAGCTGCACGACCACTCAACCTGAAGAAGGGATCCAACGCCTCTCATAGAGTCGCACTCTATCCTGGCTCTCTGACCACCCTGGCAGGAGAGGCGTCCCTTCAGTACAGGCACTCAGTTCCCAGAGGCGATGGAACAGATCATCAGGAGCAGTTACTGCTCTTCTTCATTGGAACTCCGAGCACCAACCTGGATCTGAGCCTGAAGCCCCCACGGAGCCGAGCGCAGGAGCATTAACTACATCTGAGGACGAGACTTCAGGCAGTGAACGGGAAGCTGACAGCGAAGTGGTGGAATTGTCCCTCCTTGGTAATCTGACATTACAGACCTGCACACCATCTGCAACTGAACCTCAAGGAGAAATAAATCTTGACTCAACTCTTGAGCGTGTCTCTGACATCTTGGCAATGGATGAAGAGGAACAGATGACGGCGACATCACCAGTCAAGGAAGAAGAGGAAGAAGAAGAGGAAGAAGAAGAGGAAGAAGAAGAGGAAGAAGAAGAGGAAGAAGAAGAAGAGGAGGAAGATGCCAAAGAAGATGCCAAAGAGGAAGAAGCTGATGTCACTGTCATCCCCAGGATCACACCTGACGAGACAGTCATAGAGGAGGTAGCAACCACTCATCTCTCTCAGTCTGTATCACTGGAATGGGTTCAATCTGTCATGGAGAAAGCTCTGTTGGATATCAAGAAAGACATGCAGCATTTAACAGACGAGGTCAGCGGACTGAAGAACGAAGTCGGCCTTATGTCGAGTCCCAAATCTTCTGATCAGACCGAAGTGAAGGAGAGGGTGGTACGGGCAGTGACAAAGGAGCTGAGGGAACTCTGGCAGCAGAACACCGGAGCCATTGAGCAGGTCAACACCAGGGTCACTACCGCCATCCACAACTTTGATGTAGCTCAGAAGAAGTCAGAAGAGATCAACCAGAGCATCAGGAAGATGAAGACGGACCTACAGAACTACTACAACAGCGCTTTCTTCAGGGAGGATGGGAACCTGATCAAGGAGATCCACTCACGAGTCTGTCCAAGGAGGAGTTCACCAGGTGAAGAACCTGTCATCACCCAAAGTCCTGGCGAACCAGTGCAGACAGCTCAAGAACATCTCGAGGAACTCAGACTCAGGAACTCCGAGCACCAACCGTCATCAGCCCCTGTGGAACTTGCGGTGAGACGTCACTCAGGACCATCAGAAGAGAGACCCCAGCAGCAGAGTGACTCTCGACGGAGCTGTGGGTTTAGCATGACTTCGGCAGTGGAAAGGCTACCTCTTCCTAGCGTCTTACCTCCTTCATCTCAGCCAGCTACCCAGTCATCTACGCATCAAGAAACATCAGCTGAAGTCCCTGCTAGACCACCTGCACCAGCTGGGAGGCCAGTATTCAAAACCGTCCTGATAACTGACTCCATGATGCGACACATTGGAGACATGGGAGAGCACGAAGCTCTCGGGCAGAATCACATCTTGGAGGTGTTCAACAAACGAGGAACATCAGGTCTCTCCCACCGAGACCTTATGAGAAAGCTGGAACACCTGCACCCCAACTTCATCTACATCCACCTCGGGGTCAACGACATGATGGACCACAGGAGACCCGAGGACGTCATCAAGGATCTCAGAGACTTCAAGACTTATGCAGACAGGAAGCTCCCAGGCAACAAGATCTTCATATCCCTTCCCCTGAGGACAAGAAGAGCAGGACCTGGACCTAACAGGGTGAATGAGGATATCATGCTTCTCCGGGATGCCCTGAAAGCCTACGTCGACAGTCTCAGCCCCCATGATCGCCCTCTCAAGGACTGCAGCATCCTCATGAACGTGAACGAGAACCTGGGAGATGATGGAGGACTATCTCCAGAGAACTGCAGCCATGACAACCTGCATCTGTCTGACTCGGGAAAAACAAAGATCCTCGGAAACTTCAGGCATCACATCCACGAGCTGACTCGGAAAATCCTCAACAGACCACCAAAGACCCGCCCATCAAGAAGACCCAGGTAAACACTTTAACTTTCTCTTATCAACTTATTAAACATACAATAATAGTAAGGGATGTATCTGCCCCAGGCTGTAACCCCCTGTGAACTAAATCCTCCCAAAGATGTTAGAACGTTTTTCGGTAGTTCATAGGTCATAGAAACCCCTAAGAAAGTTATCCAAAAAATTCCTTTGGGAACCTTGATTTTTTACCCCTTTTTACCCGCTGTGGGTTAAAACTTTAAATGGCGATATCTCGGCTTCTTTTTGAGATACGGAGCTCAACAACCGCACTAAAATATGCGCAATGGACACATTTAGAAGGCGGGTCATGGTCCCAGGTCGCTATTTTGATCCGTTTTCGAGATAATCGCCAAAAACCCCTTTTTCGCTATGCGCGAAGGGGTAAAATAGTGGTCCCGGTAAATACAGCTGTACTGTGGGTAAATTGGCACTTATTATGATCACAGACACGTCTATCAGTTCTTCATAGCCTAAAGTAACACCAGAAAAAAGTTATCCAAAAAATTTCATAATTTAACCCCTTTTTCAAACCCCCGCGTAAGCCAAATTTTCAAATGGGGATATCTTGGCTTCCTTTTGAGATACGGAGCTCAATAACCACTTTTAAAATATGCGCAATGGTCACATTTGGTTGGGCGGTCATGGTCCCAGGTCGATATTTTGAACCGTTTTCGAGATAATCGCCAAAACCCTTTTTGCTATCATGAGCGAAGGGGCAAAAAGTGGTCCCGGTAAATACAGCTGTACTGTGGGTAAATTGGCACTAATTATGATCATAGATATGTTTATCAGTTGTTCATAGCCTGAAGTAACACCAAAATAAAGTAATCCAAAAAATTCCATAATTAAACCCCCTTTTCACCTCTTTTTAAACCCCTGTGTAAGCCAAATTTTGAAATTGGGATATTTTGACTTACAATCGAGATATGGAGGTCTTACAGCTGTCAACAACCAATCTAGAATGTCTAGAAAAAGCATATTTGGTGGGTTAAAACATGGTTTCAAGTCTTTATATCATACCAATTTGATGAAAATTTCTAAAAACCCCATTTTTTGCCAAATTCAGTGGGCTAAACGCATAAAAGAGGCCGAAATACGTCTTAGGCGAGTAATCATTTTCACATAAGATGACCATTTCTGATTGTTAACAAAACATAAAACACTATTATAATCCATAAATACATCGTACTGAAATGGGGAAGCAGTAATTTTAAGTTTCGAAATTACAAAATAAGCAACTAAAATCACTTCTTTTCATCTTATCAAGTTATAAGGGTCCTTCAGATTTAGATGCTACTTATCTTTCAAACCCATAAGGTCTGAACTTCTTTCTCCAGCAGAAAGCACACAGAATAATGCTTACAACAATAAACAACATAAATGCTGCCAGTAAGGAAATTTCTGTCCTCTTTGACAGTTTGCCAAAGCTTTTCTCTTTATCAGATAAGCCTCATAGATGTTGGATAGTTGCTTTCATGATGTCATTCTCTAAAGAGTGTTTTAACATGGGATATATCCAACCAAGTATATCCCATATCTTCCTTGCTGCCAGAGTTGGGATTAATATCTGCTTGAAGAGTCATTTTTTTCAGGTGGGTATAATATCTTGTGGTAAGTGCTTGGGAATTTACCTTTAATTTAACTTAAATTCTTGAGAAACCATTCCAAAATCCAAGGGCACACCCATTTATACATTTATGGTAACCATACTCCGACGCCCAGCTAGACTCACAGCAATAGAACTGTGGTTTGTGGCCAGCCATATGCCAGTATGCCACCACCCATAATGAAAGTTGACAATTGCTTGCAATGCGATATCATGAATGGACAAGTTATGTTGAATACATTATTAAGGCAAGAGCACGAAATTGATGCTTTAAGGCCATCTATGCATTGTCGGATTGACATTAAATTCCGTAGAAACCCCCATCTTTCCTGGCCAGTACGTTTGGCAGCATAATATTTGAGCATGGCTCTCTACCGGAAGGGATGAATCCAATCTGAAAAACCATATATGTTGGGACAAAAGCTTCCTAAAATGCAAGTGGAACTTGTATTTGTATTTTCATTTCAACTGTGTTTGTTTGGCCAAGGTCAAAAATATTGAAGTGTCATTATGATGAATGGTCTCATTTAGAGTATCCATACTTTCCATGATTACTGTACATCTATCACAGAATTTTCATCCAAAATATTTTGCAGTTTACTTTATGGGTGGGTTTGCTCTATGTGAATTTGCTTTATGGTATGGCCAGCTCTAAAATTTTACCTGAATACCACGAATGGTCAATCAGAAATGGTCACTGTATATCAAAATGATGACTCACCTAAGACGTATTTTGACCTCTTTCATACGTTTAGCCCCCTGAATTTGGTAAAAATTTCCAAATTCCATCAAATCGATATGAGATATGAGATAGAAACTTGCAACCTTGTTCTACCCCACCAAATGTGGTCATTCTAGACATTTTAGAGTGGTTGTTGACCTCTGTAGATATCTCAATTGAAAGTCAATTGAGGGGTTTGAAAAAGGGGCGAAAAGGGGGTTTTATTATGGAATTTTTTCGGATAACTTTATTTTGGTGTTACTTCAGGCTATGATCAACTGATAGACATGTCTATGATCATAATTAGTGTCAATTTACCCACAGTACAGCTGTATTTACCGGGACCACTTTTTTACCCCTTCGCACATAGCGAAAAAAGGGGTTTTTGGCGATTATCTCGAAAACGGTTCAAAATATCGACCTGGGACCATGACCCGCCCAACCTAATGTGCCCATTGCGCATATTTTAAAGTGGTTACTGAGCTCCGTATCTCAAAAGGAAGCCGAGATATCCCCATTTGAAAATTTGGCTTATGCAGGGGCTTGAAAAAGGGGTGAAAAGGGGGTTAAATTATGGAATTTTTTGGATAACTTTTTTCTGGTGTTACTTTAGGCTATGAAGAACTGATAGACGTGTCTGTGATCATAATAAGTGCCAATCTACTCACAGTACAGCTGTATTTACCGGGACCACTTTTTTACCCCTTCGCGCATATGAAAAGGGGTTTTGGCGATTATCTCGAAAACGGATCAAAATAGCGACCTGGGACCATGACCCGCCCAACTAAATGTGTCCATTGCGCATATTTTAGTGCGGTTGTTGAGCTCCGTATCTCAAAAGGAAGCCGAGATATCGCCATTTAAAGTTTTAACCCACACGCGGGTAAAAAGGGGTAAAAATCAGGGTTCCCAAGGAATTTTGGATAACTTTCTTAGGGGGTTTCTATGACCTATGAACTACCGAAAAACGTTCTAACATCTTTGGGAGGATTTAGTTCACAGGGGGTTACGGGTCAATCCCTTACTATAACATGACAATGACAAACAAAACAAAATCAAACAAAAGCCGTATCTCTACAACGAAGCAAAATTTAAAATTTCTCTCGTGGAACATTCAAGCTTCATCAACGACTGAAGGGAACAAGTTTAGTATCAAAGAGTTCAAAAAGATTATCATTGAACACGACTTTGCTTGCCTACAGGAAGTTAGGGAGGAGGTTCACCTACCAGGTTACAGTACAGTGACAAGTCTTAGAGAAGGAAGTAGGTCAGGAGGAGTGGCTATCTTAGTCAAAAAGGATCTATCACAAGGTGTGGAGTTTATCAAGAACAAGGAGTGGCCAGATTATCTAACTTGTCGTCTCAAACGAGACTTCTTTAGATTAGAAAAGGACATCTTCTTAGTCAACGTGTATGCTAGACCTCATAATTCTACTGACCAAAGTCAGCAATCAGTGCTTCAAAGTGGTAAGGAGGTTATCAAAAAGGTGGAGGAGGATATCAATGATCTGTGTGAATTGGGAGAAGTCATTTTCTGTGGAGACCTGAATGCAAGAATAGGAAACAGGACTGGCATGGTTCAGTATGACTCCGACCAATATGTACCCATGCCAGAAGATTACTCACCAGACGAGGTATCACCAAGGTTTTCACAAGATACAACGAGTAACACATATGGCACTCACTTCTTAAATTTAGTAAAGAACAATCAACTCACAATCCTTAACGGCCGAACACTTGGGGACATGACAGGGAATTACACAAGTATACAGAAGCAAGGGTGCAGTGTTGTTGATTATTTCGCGACCTCACAGACTGTAAACAGGGATGTTAGTTTTATGAAAGTCCTGGACTTCACACCCTTCTCTGACCATAAGCCACTCAGTATGGAACTTCGCTGTAAACCAATGAAGTTAGAGTTCATGAGGCCACTTGAGGACCAATATGAACAAGCTCCAAAAAGATTCATTTTCAATGAAGAAAACAGAGATGTATTCATTGAAGCTCTAGACAGTGAGCAATCAAAGCAGAGGCTAACTGAACTGCAAGATGCAATGGACAGGCTCCCCAGGACTAGAAACACAGAGGATAGTGGGATCAGCACAGCAATTAATGAAATTAACGACAAGTTTACTGAACACTTACGTAATATGGCTTCAGAATGCTTCAAACAAACAAAACACATAAAAACAAACAAAATTAACAAGAAGCCATGGTTTAATGGTCACACTCGGGCAGCTAAACGTGAATTGAGGCAAGCAACCAATACCGTTTCGAGTCACCCTAACAGCGACTTCCTACGTGAAAACTTCTACAAAGTCAAGGGATCATACAAAAGACTCATAGACAGTACGAAAAATAAGTTCTTTGGGAAGCTAAACGAAGACATTGAAGGAGGTAAAGTATTAAACTGGCAGGCATTTAAAGGCCCCCGACCATGAAATTTCAAATTTTAATTTTCCATTTTTTATGGCGGAATGTGTTCTTATAGGTAAAGTATGAACAATAAGGGCGAAAATCCGGTTTCTATATGATGCTCCAAGCCGCTAATAGCTAATTTAGTTACGAAATTCCTCAAAGGGCAGCAGAATTTTCCCAGTAGTAGAGCGGATATTTCCCCGAACGTGATGATGATACGTATCACATTACAGTGCATGTCGCATGTTATTCTAACAAAATATATGCAGGGCAACAGCGGATATTCAAGCAGTAAATCAAAATGCAATTATTGATCGGTTAAAATGATTTGACATACTCGGCAACCACTTAATCTTTTTAGACACCATTCCGACCTAAAAGACCAAAAAAACGTTGGTCAAAATTGATTGTTCAGAAGTCTACTTATGAGGCATCAAAGATAGCCTTTTATTCAAATTATGGTATGTAAACATGGATTCTCTGCTGCCCGACCTATTTTCAATCGCCCATAGCAGCTAAACTAATTAGAGTTAGAGGGTGGGACATAGTACATTGTACTTCACGCCCTAAGATCTCTGGAATTAGCCAAAGTCAAAATTTTGCGTTCGGGGGCCTTTAAGAAAATCAAAGGTCACAAGGAGGACAAGATTCCACACGACAGTTATGACATGGACAGATTTGAAAGGTTTTTCAAGGACCTGTACTCAGACAAACACAAAACCGTAGATGCTGAGAAAAAGGATGAACTACTGAGGGAAGCTGACACAATCAACGATAACGCATCAACACACTCAACAGTTCTTAATGATAAATTCACATCTTCAGAAGTTTTATTAGTTATCAAATCATTAAAAGTAGGTAAAGCCTCTTCTAAAGATATGATTAGTAATGAGATAATCAAAAGCTTAGATGCTAACCACATTAACTTTTTGACATCGTATTTCAATACCTGTCTAGATTTAGGAATTTACCCGTGGAATGAGAGTATTATTACTCCTTTACATAAAAAAGGAAACAAATCTGACCCAGATAATTATAGGGCAGTCGCCGTCAGTAGTGTAATAGGGAAGCTGTTTTCTACTATATTACTGGAGAGATTGATAAAGCATCGTATCGGCACGAACCCAGATCCTCCTAATCAATTGGGATTCACAAAAAACGCGCAGACATATGATCACATCTTCACAATGCAAACTATAGCATCAAAGTATAAGAAGCTCAAAAACGAGTGTATGCTGTCTTTGTAGACTTCAAAAGCCTTTGACTCAGTATGCCGTCAGGCATTGTTCTTAAAATTGGCAAAAACGGAATAACTGGCAAATTTTATGATATATTGCGGAATATGTACTCTAACTCGAATGCCTACATAAAACTATCAGGGCATGTTAGCAATAGGTTCAGAATATCAAAGGGCACTGAGCAAGGTCACCCACTCACCAGATCTTTTAAAATTTTCCTCACTGACCTCTCCAGCTTGCTCGAGATCAAAGACTGTCCCAGCTCAGGCATTCCTATTAGCCACCTGCTGTGGGCAGATGACTTAATTTTACTGGCGCTAACTCCAAAGGCAGCACAAAAGCAAATAGATATCTTAGCTAAATTTTGTAATGATTGGGGATCGAAGTAAACCTGTCAAAACTAAAGTTGTAGAGTTTGAGGCTCCAGGAGCCCTAACACTGTCCACAAATTTTATCTACAGGGAAAAGCTTAGAAACTGTGGATTCTTATTGCTATCTAGGGATTGAACTCCATAAGTCTGGTGAATTACGATCGGCGCAGGACAGTCTTAAATCAAAGCAATGCGAGCATTTTTCGGCCTTAAAAGGACTATCATTCGGGTCGTTGAGACGAGTCGTCGAGTCGTCGAGTCGTCGAGTCGTCGAGTCGTCGAGTCGTCGAGTCGAGTCGAGTCGAGTCGTCGAGTCGAGTAGTCGAGACGAGTCGTTGAGACGAGTCGTCGAGTCGTCGAGTCGAGTCGTCGAGTCGAGTCGTCGAGACGAGTCGTTGAGACGAGTCGTCGAGACAAGTCAGAGAGTCGTCAAATCGAGTCGTCGAGTTGAGTCATCGAGTCGATTAGAGTCGTCGAGAAACTGGTTGTAGAGTGACTCGAGTTAATTCATGACGTAAAAAGTGAAATTTTTTAGTTGTCACGTGACTGTACACTTAACAAGAAAACGAAAAACCGTTTATGGAAGAGCTCAAGACTTGAGTCTGATTTAACTGTTTAAAGAGGGGTTTAAATTTAATGGCCAATATTTGATTTTAGAAGCCCTTTTAGTGAAATGGATCAAGATGCAGCTAATTTGGTGAAGTTTAACGGCCTATTTAAAATTGAAAAAAGCCTTTCAATAGGTGACGTCACTCAGCAGTCAACCGGAATGAGAGACTTATCGGGCATAGATCAGAGCAGCAACGCCACAAGGGCCCCATGGTATTGACTATTGGTAGCGCCATGTTGACGCCAGGGCATGGGCAGTGCTATGGTGTAAGCCACGAGGACGCCACTGTGGCGCCACGACGAAGCCATGAAGATGCCATGGCTTCACAGTGGCACTGCTGACTGCCATGATGTCACCGTGGCGCCCTCGTGGCTTCATCGTTGCCCAGTAGTGGCGTCCTTGTGGCTTCACCATGGCACTGCCCTGGCGTCACCGCGGCACTGCGGTGCCGCCCTCGTGGCGTCGCTGTTCCATGTTTTGATCCATGCCCGAAATATCTGTTAAGTTATCATTTTGACCTTCTAGATGAACTTTCGAGATGAATTCGTTGAACTCCGTTGAACTGCGTTGAACTGCGTTGAACTCCGTTGAACTGCGTTGAACCTGCTGAACTGAGTCCGCGAGATGAACTTCCTAGTTCATATGAATTCACAGAACTGGAATGCGTATGAGTTCATATGAATTCATATGCATCTCAGTTCACTAAATTTTGGTGAACTAGTTCATCCGTGTTTAATGAATTCATATGAATTATATGAAGTTCATATGAACTTGGTGGAGTTCATATGAAGTTCATATGAATTCATATGAAGTTCATATGAAGTTCATTCATATAAAAATTTATTGAACTGGTAAACGCATTCATATGAACTCATATGAATTCATATGAATTCATATGAAGTGCGCGGCGACTTCATGTGAACTGCAGTTCACCCAGTATATAGCCGATGAGTGTAGCGTGATCAGTGTATGGGTAGATGGATGTAGTGTGAGTGTATGGGTTATAGATGGATTTAGCGTGAGTGTATGGGTAGATGAGTGTAGCGTGAGTGTATGGGTAGACGGATGCAGCGTGAATGTATGGGTAGATGAGTGTAGCGTGAGTGTATGGGTAGATGGATGTACCATGAGTGTATGGGTAGATGAGTGTAGCGTGATCAGTGTATGGGTAGATGAGTGTAGCGTGAGTGTATGGGTAGATGAGTGTAGCGTGAGTGTATGGGTAGATGAGTGCAGCGTGAGTGTATGGGTAGATGGATGTAGCGTGAGTGTATGGATAGATGAGTGTAGCGTGAGTGTAAGGGTAGATGAGTGTATGGGTAGATGGATGTAGCATGAGTGTATGGTTAGATGAGTGTAGCGTGAGTGTATAGATAGATGAGTGTAGCATGAGTGTATGGGTAGATGAGTGTAGCGTGAGTGTATGGGTAGATGGATGTAGCATGAGTGTATGGGTAGATGAGTGTAGCGTGAGTGCATGGGTAGATGAGTGTAGCGTGATCAGTGTATGGGTAGATGAGTGTAGCGTGAGTGTATGGGTAGACGGATGCAGCGTGATCAGTGTATGGGTAGATGAGTGTAGCGTGAGTGTATGGGTAGATGAGTGTAGCATGAGTGCATGGGTAGATGAGTGTAGCGTGAGTGTATGGGCTTATGGGTAGATGAGTGTAGCGCGAGTGTATGGGTAGATGGATGTAGCGTGAGTGTATGGGTAGATGAGTGTAGCGTGGGTGTATGGGTAGATGGATGTAGCGTGAGAGTATGGGTAGACGGATGCAGCGTGATCAGTGCATGGGTAGATGAGTGTAGCGTGAGTGTATGGGTAGATGAGTGTAGCGTGAGTGTATAGGTAGATGAGTGTAGCGTGAGTGTATGGGTAGACGGATGCAGCGTGAATGTATGGGTAGATGAGTGTAGCGTGAGTGTATGGGTAGATGGATCTAGCGTGAGTGTATGGGAAGATGGATGTAGCGTGAGTGTATGGGTAGATGTGTGTAGCGTGAGTGTATGGGTAGATGTGTGTAGCGTGAGTGTATGGGTAGATGGATGTAGCGTGATCAGTGTATGGGTAGATGGATAAAGCGTGAGTGAAAGCAACGAAAATCGCTAGTTCTCTTACGCTTACTACCGGCTAAGTTCAGCGCGAGGTTTATTATCTGAGTACTGAGCGAAAGAAAATTAAAAGGGTGTTAAGAAAATTAAATTTGAGCACAACATGGGCGAAATACGCAATATTTTTCGATTCATACTGTATCACGAGTCGATTCAGACGCGTGACCAATCATGGGTCATGTGATCTGTTCCATATCAGGTTTACACAGGTTTTTTTACACAGGTTTTACACAGGTTTAAAATTCAAATATTGGCTAGCTAACGCTAACCGCCATATTACAAAATCATATTGTAAATATAAATATTTCAAATTCTAAGCACACAATACTTTATTTAAACAAACTTTGTCGTGAATTGTTTCACGTCTCGGTGTTTTTCAGTTCATCACGTCATACTTCATTCATTCATAACGATAAAGTCATTTCAAAATCATTAATTTTAGAAAGGTTTGTTTTCATGTCTCGATTGGTTTCAAATAATCTCCCAATACTTCATTCAATCATAATTATACCTCAATCGTTCATTTTATCAAGATTCATTTCCATGTCTCTATTTGTCTCAGTTCACTTGAAATATCAAGTATCCCAAATGTCTAGTTTAAAGTGTATTTAAAATCAATTATACCAATTATTACCAACAATTAATAATTCTCATTTCCAAATGTATATTTTCTCCGGCATTTTGTACATAATAGATTCAATGCAAAAAATTTCATCATTCATTGCGCGAGGCACATTCTCTCGTTTATACAATGCACCTACAGGTAATTTCATTTTCACTGCCAAAGCGGATAACCCCAGTTGCTTAGAGTTCACACTTGCATGGTGTCGTTAACTGTGTGCGCGTTAAATACCCTATTCATAATCCAGCTTCATAGGTTTATCGAAATCACGCTTGGGAGAATTCTGGTTTCCCTGATCGACTTATTATACTTGACCCGAGTTTTAAACGCATTGCAAATAAATGAACAAATGCAGTTTATTATGTAGGATTGGTGCTGCTTTTTAGATTCTATGTCGGTGTCATGAGGTGTCTTGCATAATACGTTTTTGTGATGTATGTTGAATTGATTTGTGTCTGCCTCGTTTAGGTTGTTGTGTGTGTATGGTGAAAGGAGGTTCATGAGATTCTGCCTCAGAGTTGCATTGTTTATGTAAAGTTGTGATGTGTTATTATCAAATGAGATGCTATTCAATCTCCTGTTAAGCTTATCTCGCAGGCTGGCGTACATGTCACATTCAAATAGAAAGTGTTGTTCACATTCAACTGTACCCACTCCCATGCTCGTATTACACCAGTGACAGACTCTCAGATCACGAGCAGTGTCTGAATACCTCCCTGTTTCAATGTGCAAGTCATGTGCACTTATTCTAAGTTGTGTTGTGTAATATCTAGGTATGTGCAAAGCCCTTTGAGCAGTCTAGATAAGGTTCGCGTGCAAATTTTTGCTTTATTGAGTTGTAGTACGACAATTTATTGGATGATGATTTCCCATCCTCCCAACTTTGAATAAACTTATTGGTGAGGTTTTTCATAACTTCCTCAACTCGGAATTTTCTACTGGGTAGGGGTTTAACCTCTCTGAGGTTACTAAGCGCTTTAAGAGGAGGATTACAGATGGGCAAGTCACATGACTTGTTGGATTTATCTTTAGAAGTAAGAATGCGATAAGCACTGACATGATCTAAGTGATAGATTTCGTCTAATTCAGCGAGTTTCTCAATGTTACTGAACCAAGGTAGTTTGAGTGACCTCTGCTCTCGAAGAGCAGCTTTAGCAAAGGAGCTGTCAGCTAGGTTTTGCAGCCGTTTGTAGAAGTTCAAAG
The DNA here is from genome assembly GCA_011033025.1 of Beroe forskalii. NCBI lineage: Eukaryota > Metazoa > Ctenophora > Nuda > Beroida > Beroidae > Beroe > Beroe forskalii. Next base: position 284,256 of record WFMF01000088.1, on the reverse strand, counting down.
TAAGTCTAATAGCCTGGTAGACCAGTGGATACCGCCCAGTCTCCCCCCATACTCCTACATTAGAAGATTTACGATGAACGCCCAATGCCCATTTCAGGAAAGAGAGATGGACTTTCTCAGATGGTGATCTACTTACTTTCGGGAGAAAGTTTTTGGTATATGGTTTGTTGCTTTTGATGTTATTGACAATTGTCTTCATAATAGCACTCGATGGGGTAAATATAGGTGCTCCATACAATGCTATTGGTTTAATTAGAGAATCAAAAAGTGTTGCTGAAGCTTTGTATGATATTTTTGACCGAATGATAGTCCTTTTAAGGCCGAAAAATGCTCGCATTGCTTTTGATTTAAGACTGTCCTGCGCCGATCGTAATTCACCAGACTTATGGAGTTCAATCCCTAGATAGCAATAAGAATCCACAGTTTCTAAGCTTTTCCCCTGTAGGTAAAATTTGTCGACAGTGTTAGGGCTCCTGGAGCCTCCAAACTCTACAACTTTAGTTTTTGACAGGTTTACTTCGATCCCCCAATCATTACAAAATTTAGCTAAGATATCTATTTGCTTTTGTGCTGCCTTTGGAGTTAGCGCCAGTAAAATTAAGTCATCTGCCCACAGCAGGTGGCTAATAGGAATGCCTGAGAGGCTGGGACAGTCTTTGATCTCGAGCAAGCTGGAGAGGTCAGTGAGGAAAATTTTAAAAAGATCTGGTGAGAGTGGGTGACCTTGCTCAGTGCCCTTTGATATTCTGAACCTATTGCTAACATGCCCTGATAGTTTTATGTAGGCATTCGAGTTAGAGTACATATTCCGCAATATATCATAAAATTTGCCAGTTATTCCGTTTTTTGCCAATTTTAAGAACAATGCCTGACGGCATACTGAGTCAAAGGCTTTTTTGAAGTCTACAAAGACAGCATACACTCGTTTTTTGAGCTTCTTATACTTTGATGCTATAGTTTGCATTGTGAAGATGTGATCATATGTCTGCGCGTTTTTTGTGAATCCCAATTGATTAGGAGGATCTGGGTTCGTGCCGATACGATGCTTTATCAATCTCTCCAGTAATATAGTAGAAAACAGCTTCCCTATTACACTACTGACGGCGACTGCCCTATAATTATCTGGGTCAGATTTGTTTCCTTTTTTATGTAAAGGAGTAATAATACTCTCATTCCACGGGTAAATTCCTAAATCTAGACAGGTATTGAAATACGATGTCAAAAAGTTAATGTGGTTAGCATCTAAGCTTTTGATTATCTCATTACTAATCATATCTTTAGAAGAGGCTTTACCTACTTTTAATGATTTGATAACTAATAAAACTTCTGAAGATGTGAATTTATCATTAAGAACTGTTGAGTGTGTTGATGCGTTATCGTTGATTGTGTCAGCTTCCCTCAGTAGTTCATCCTTTTTCTCAGCGTCTACAGTTTTATGTTTGTCTGAGTACAGGTCCTTGAAAAACCTTTCAAATCTGTCCATGTCATAACTGTCGTGTGGAATCTTGTCCTCCTTGTGACCTTTGATTTTCTTAAATGCCTGCCAGTTTAATACTTTACCTCCTTCAATGTCTTCGTTTAGCTTCCCAAAGAACTTATTTTTCGTACTGTCTATGAGTCTCTTGTATGATCCCTTGACTTTGTAGAAGTTTTCACGTAGGAAGTCGCTGTTAGGGTGACTCGAAACGGTATTGGTTGCTTGTCTCAGTTCACGTTTGGCAGCTCGGGTGTGTCCGTTGAACCATGGCTTCTTGTTTATTTTGTTTGTTTTGATCTGTTTTGTCTGTTTGAAGCAATTTGATGCTATGTCACGTAAATGCTCAGTAAATTTGTTGTTAATGTCATGAATTGATTTGCTTATCCCACTGTCATCTGTGTTTCTAGTCCTGGGGAGCTGGTCAAGGAAGTCTCGAAGTTCAGTCAACTTCTGAGTCGATGCCTCGTTGTTCAGTGCTTCAATGAATGCCTCTCGATTTTCCTCATTGAAGATGAATCTCTTTGGAGCTTCTTCATATTGGTCCTCTAACGGTCTCAAGCACTCTAGCTTCATTGGTTTGCAGCGAAGTTCCATGCTGAGTGGCTTGTGGTCAGAGTAGGGTGTGAAATCCAGGACTTTCATAAAACTTACATCCTTATTGATAGCCTGCGATGTAACAAAGTAGTCAACAACACTGCATCCTTGTTTCTGTATACTAGTGAAGTTCCCTGTCATATCTCCAAGTGTTCTGCCGTTAAGGATAGTGAGTTGGTTGTTCTTTACTAAGTTAAGAAAGTGAGTACCATATGTGTTACTAGTTGCATCTTGCGAAAACCTTGTTGATACCTCGTCTGGTGAGTAATCTTCTGGCATGGGTACAAATTGGTCGGAGTCATACTGAACCATGCCAGTTCTGTTTCCTATTCTTGCATTCAGGTCTCCACAAAGGATTACTTCCCCCAATTCACGCAGGTCGTTGATATCCTCCTCAACCTTTTTGATAACCTCCTTACCACTTTGAAGCACTGATTGCTGACTTTGGTCAGTAGAATTATGAGGTCTAGCATACACGTTGACTAAGAAGATGTCCTTGTCTAATCTGAAGAAGTCTCGCTTGAGACGACAAGTCAGATAATCTGGCCACTCCTTGTTCTTGATAAACTCCACACCTTGCGATAGATCCTTCTTGACTAAGATAGCCACTCCTCCTGACCTACTTCCTTCTCTGTAGGATATCCGAACCCTTTTAGTGCCGCTGACATACCTGAAGTTCTAAGCCTGAATAAGCTCTCAGATCACATTTCATCCTGTCAGTAACGAGCACTGAAGTTATGCCTATGGTTACCTCAAGGTTCCTCCCCCATCACCTCACGTAACTGCCTGCCCTTCACCTCCGATCCCCTGCAGCTGCTGCTCCCCCTCGCAGTTGAGCTGAGCTTCCGGGACAGCTCAGCCCCAACCCGCGCCTTCACCCGTCTTCAAACCCGTCTTCAAGCATTGATGATGCTTCCTTCCACTAGTTCAGGAAGAACCAGAACGGAACAGTTGCAGTGCAGTGCTCTTCCGCTGTTTGAAGAAGAAGAAGTGATGTACAGCCTCCTTCACCCTGACAGCAAACCTGGAGCGAATCATTCGCAGTAAAGCAGTAACCTTACTCACAAGAATCATTAATTTTGAGTGTGATTTATATGTTATGTGTGCTTGCGATAAATCTATAAATTTTCTGATTACATCCAACCTACACAAGTTTACAGTTACACACCGACACTACACACGGGAGTACAAATACAATGTACATTGTCCCCTAGTGAGCAGGATTGTCCCCTGCCGTTCTACATGCACAGCAGCATATCATACTGGTCCTGTCATTTGCTTCATCCCACCCCAATAGCCCAAGCCCATGGCCATACTATGTCGATCAGTTTATCAAATGCTCAGCATCATCACCACTGCACTTCACCCTCATTAACATTCGGAGCTATTGTGTGATATTTCAATAAACACGGCCTTCCGCCTCTGTTGTAAACTACATTTGAAAATTCCTTGAAATAACGGTCAAGTACACCCTACTTCGATCTAGCAAATATCGGTCAAGTACACCCTACTTCGATCTATATCTCGCGGAACTACAGCAGAATCTTGCGCGCGCGGATATATGCGCGCGCGTAGAATCCGCGGATGGTCACGCCATACCGCGCCTTCCATACAAGTATGGCCGATACAAATCGTCAACGCTCCAGGGGTTCCCGGGGTCCAATTTCAAAAAACCGAATATCCTCGGTCTTGTCTCACCGAGATCTATCGCTCAGGGGTTGAGCACCAAAAATTTAATTTTTTTGGTGCACCCTAATGCTATGCGGGCTTAGGAACAGGCAATGCCTGGCAATAACATCCCACGAATCAGTCTGATCATATTTGACTAGCTCCATGCTTTGGCATGGAAGATGCGGTGAGTTATTGCATATTGTACTTGCTCATGCTGCTTTGTGCTTACACTTACGTTATAATTTTGTCGTCAAAGTCGCAGTTTTCTTGATCTGACTGAGATCCTCAATTTCAGTTGATATCCATTAAATCCAAGCCAGACTTTATAAGCAGCACCATCGTCAAAATAAAGACATTTTTGAGCCAACTTAATTGGCCTTTTACTCTCTGAGACTATAGGTCAATAGTTGTTTAGCTGTGACTCATAACTTTACTTTATGCTTTATACTGAATACTCATGAACTCATAAATATGTACTAAAGCTAAACCCATTGATGCTCAATGAATTGCATCAAAAGACTCGTATCCCTTCCTACTTTCCTACATAACCTGCTGATATTTACCTACTCATATTTATATCTATCTAACCCCTTAAGGTCTATCCAATTGTTCTCTAGTTGGCATGCAGAGGGTGCTATGTATCATCTTATAGACTGGTCTGGAAATCTTTAATCCATTGAATTAAGCTACAATCTTTTGAAATAATCATAAGATAGATATGAAATTCTCAATTCTGTTGAGCCAACAATATCACTAAGTTCAGCATTTGCCTATTCGTGAGTATATTTGAATTATAGAGAAATCTTTCTAATTCTTCAAGACATAAATCTGGAAGACTTTTCTCCAACTCCGTACTTGAATACCCAATAACAACATGATCCCTTAACTCCTTCAGGTAATGCAATGTGGAGAGCAGTAGTATCTAATTGAGTCACACCAAGATGAAGGTTTCACTCCTATTCCAATAGCTCAATAGCTCTAACAGCCAATGACAGGAATTGAGGGATTCAAGTGTATTCAACAAATCAAGCCAGTGATGGTTATAAAGGAAGAATAATCCATACTTTATTCACCCAAGACGTCACTGCAATGGGCAGTTCCTCATTTAATCTTATTGCACAGTTTCCTGTACACTTCCTGATTGTAGCTGCTTAGGTGAGAGTTTTCGCCTTAGTATGATAGGTATGGCTAGGAATTGACAGGTCGTGTCAAACTCTGGAACTCATATGTGCATGGCTTTTCAATGCAAGGCGTGATTGTGGGCGGCCCATGGCTCACTACCTGGTAATTACTGGCAGTGAGCTGTGCATGATTATGCTGCTCATTGAAAAGCAGCGCACATATGAGTTCAACATGCCACCATAAACCACCAACCTCTTGATTGAAAGAACTAGGCCTTAACCATTGCACTTCCTTGCCACTATATATTTTCCTGTGCCCTGTGCCCCAAAACACTGTTGCCCAAAACACAGTGCCCCAAATACTCCCAGATTTGGTTTCGTTTTGGATACCACCATCCCATTCTTTTTATTTTCTATAGACTTCTTGGGCAACCAACTGGCCATGGGCCATATTTTTACCATTGTGTTTGACATTTTATGACCAAGATCATCCCTCTAGCTCTTTTTTAGCATGCAAATTGACAAATTAATCAGCACAACTCAGATAAACATGCATTTGAGGTGATCTCTGGGAAATGGTGAAAATGGTAAATTTAATTTATTAAACTTAATGTTTTCACCAATGCTATTTTTGATATTTATTTTATGAAATTATAATTTTTGCATTTCGGCACATTGCCAGCCCCATCGTGGGTTTCACAGCTCTGTTATTCCTTCAAACAATTATATAATTAAGTAAGAGGGCGACAGCCTTCTCTGACCATTCTTTTATATGACTTGGCCTCCTAGTAGGTACTTATATTATGCCAAATTAATCATATTATATCCCAATTAGAATCATGGAGGGCACTATTTTAAGTTCTAGCATTCAAATGGCCTCAAAAAATGTGAAATCTTTTTAAAATTATGTTTTTGGTTTTACCCAGATAAGTCACGATTCTTACATGAAGCCCAGATTTACATTTCAATATGGCTTATCTGAAAGAAGTCTGTCTAATGTTTATCTGTTCATTTATCCAACTCCATCATAGAAGATCTCACCAGAGTATGGCCCCAAAAATTCATTATTAATTTGACTAAAATATTAAAACTTGTCAGAAAACACTTTTGAAGACATCAGTTCCATATCATGTTCAAAGCTTAATTGTCAATGCAATCAAGAAATGATTGATGATTGAAAATTGAAAAAGCAGCTTATTTTATCCTGTTCATTTATCCAACTAAGATCTCACCAGCTTTAAAAAAAACACTTTTAAATATCAGTTCCATATCATGAATCTATTATTGCATGCATGTCTTGTATTGCATTTTTCTCTTGAGCTAAGTTCAAAAAGAGATGCTACTCATACATGACCAATGATCTGATGACAGGAGAAGCAATGTAGAATGTCAAATGGCAGGATGAAGTTTTGTTCTTTTTTCTCTGGCCATTGATGCATGTACTCAGTACTGGGTAAAATATATTCATCTCCTAGCAACTAAAATGATTTAATAAAAGAAATTTCTATGTAGATTTTGAAAGTTTTAAACTTCATTGTGATAGTTTAACTAACCAAACCTGAGTCTTGCCATGATGATGATTCATTGCTTTGAAATAGATAGACAGTAATACAAGAGTCTAACTCCATATTCAAGATTAAGCAAGCAAAGTAACACAAGAGTCTAACTCCATATTCAAGATTAAGCAAGCAAAGAAAATATTTCGTTTTAAAATTGAATAATTGCCATAATTTCATGAAAAATTTTGAGTCTCTTGGTCTCTCTTTCTCTCAATACTTCAATGATTTACATTTTGTCCAAAGAACATTGCGGAGCATTTTGAGAACATTTCTCAATGAAATTGATTTATTGATTTATTTTAATTTATAATTTCTTATTCTAGATTTCTAGATTTCTCAACTGTTATCTTAGTGCAGTATAACTTAGAGATGAAGTTTAAAGTTGAAAATCAGAAACTTTCGAATATCATATAATTATCGTCGTGCAGTAATTTTTACTCAAGAGTCTTAATCAAACATCTGTCCTACAGCACTCATTAACCTGTCACTTTCCTGTTATGATCTCGCATGTATAAAAGCATTTGTGATTTTAAATCAGTGCTTTATTAATTGCCGAATGGATATAGGCTATTATAGTATTCAATCAAGCATGATTAAGTGTGAGATTGCGGCATTGATTTGAAAATTTGTATAATAATACGTTTTTAATTAAGTTCTATCAAAATATATAATCAGCACAAACACTTTGGAATAATATTATAAACGCATTCAACTTTGTTTAAGTGTCATGATCCTGCATGATTGCGGCTGATCAATGTCCCATTTCTACATTTCTAATAAAATGGTAGAGTCCCAGCTCATTTCCCTTTTCTGTTTCATCTCCATAACCAATTTCTGTCGTTCATTTCATTCCTCGATAGTCGGATCTCTAGATATAACCATGCAACTGAATCGATCAGTGGTCCTTAACTGTCTTGATTCACCCAAGACCTGCCCGACAGTATCAGAACTCGAGAGAGTGACTTTGACCGGTCGAGAAGCATCTTCTTTCTGCACTCCAACTCTGTGGCACTCGAGAACTTCAGGCTTTTCCTCTTGCTGTTCAAATACCTCGGATACCTTAGAATTTAAATCTTCCGCTGCCATCTCTGGAACGCCTACATTATCACATTACGACTTCTGTCGTCCTCATTCACTGCGGTCTTTACTGCCATCTTCACCTGTTGTGCTGTCATTCCAACCGTTTTTTCGTGACTTCACTATAACTTTTCAATTCAGATTTCACGATGCTTTGAATTGCTTCAAGTTGCTCGTTCTTGCATTTCAATAGTTCCTCGTCTCTGCTAATAATCTTATCTGGTTTTCCAACAATCTGCCATAGTCGGCAACTGCATCTTCAAGGCTTTTTAACCCACCCCACGGCTATAATTGCCTCGTTTAGACATTCGACTAGCTGATGACGATAATCAAATGGTTTTTGAAAGCTTCCGATTCAACCTTTAATCGTATCATTTAACGTTTTAAACTTGCCCCCTAAGACTAACTGACGTTTTGTCATTTTCTTCAACATCACCGATGTTACTTTCCTCCAGTCATCGCATTTCGTGTGCTCCTTCACAGTTCTCAGTGTTTGATCCATTTGTCCTTCGATCAGGTTGTTTGCTTAAAAGCTCTGTCAATTGCAGTGCCAATGTACAATTTACCAAGTATTGAACCTGTTCACAAGATCAAACACTTAGCACTGCAGTAACGATAAGCTGTACAAGCTGATCAGCAAGAGCTTATGAAACGTAACGAAAAAAAATTTACAATACTGTAATACCTACTGTATAATAATGGCGCAATTATGGTAAAAAAGCTTAACATCTAATTTCTTTCTGAAGAATCACTCAATAATCTATAAAAGCATTGAATTCGGGCGAGGGTTGTCGGACACAAGGGGTAGTGATTAATGTTTGTCGGCTGATGATACAATTAAATAATTCATGGATTGTGTGGAATCGATAATTATCCCTCTTGGCTAACGTCTCGTGATAGTAAATAGTAAATAATAGTAAGTAATAGTAAATTATCGATAACCCACTCTCATTCGGTGTTCAATCGCGCATTGTACTATAACGAAATTAGATATACTATAGTATTATGGATAATTTTCAAAATCTATTTAATTGTTCTGGAAATAATTATTATTGCTTAGAATTTCAAAATACAGAGCCTGTAATTTATCGAGAAGCATAGGCTGTGTCATGTATAACAAGTGTCATGGTTTCTAGGAGGACGTTCTCTATTCTCCACTCACAATAGATTATCGGTTGCTAAGCAATTATCATGGCTTAGCACAGTGAATTAATGACGTTTCACATCCATTTTTCCTGTTTTTCTGTACGACTAATTACAAAAGAAAAAAAACAGACATCTATGAAGTTAAGGAAGACATTTCATCCCTTCACAATTATATGAAATATTTTGATTATAATTATATTCGATATGTGAAATGTGCCTTCTTTCTTTAATGATAACCCAACTACGTGATGACAGCGGAACACCTCTTTCCCAATTATCTACTCTCTTTTCTTCGGGTATTTTGATTATGAAGATGTAACCGTAAACTTTTTTGTACATAATATAATTTTACTAATGTCTTTGATTGAATATGCCATTGCTATCTTATAGTTTAGTACTGCATGAAAAACCTGAATGAACTTTCCTTCCGCATTCGCATAACTTTTAATAAGTGGTTTCAAGTTTACATGGCGAAGTAGTGACTTTATTTAGCCGAGGCGAAGCCTAGATTTTTTATGTTGTATAATGCATGAGGCGTCCCATTATCAAAGGCATACGGTCACAGCTGAAACCTTAAACTAGGTTATGTCGGAACCAAGGTTATGTCAGTCATCAGTTCTTCTACCACTGGGGTCTAATGACCATCGTCCAGATTCAACACATTTAAAGCTTTTTGAGTTTTCCTTTACAAAACCTATTCTTGTAATAATACGTCATCCTTCTAGAAGAACACGACCAGGAATGGACATTCTGAACAATCCAATGCCTGGCCATTAAAGCATTATGATTATTATATGCTGTTAAATCACCAGCATTTCCACATCCTGTTAGCAGTAACCACCGTCTACTGTGATGAAAAAGAAAGAGATTCTGCTTTGAGCTGATTATTCTCCTTTAGGTGGAGGCAAGCAAGACACTGCGAGACAGGCATTGATCACTACAAATTTAACGAGGTATCCGTTCATGATGGTGATTCTGTAATGGTACAATTAACACATAAAAAAGATGCAATAAATTAGACCGAAACGCAATTGGATTTGCGTGAGAGAAATGGGCCGTCCAACGTCGTTAATTGACTGATTTTCAACCCTGATGATGACGTCATACTTCACTGTCTGCTACTCATGGAAATAGTTTAGGGTAAGACAACCGGTCTGAGAAATCCGTGGTTCAGACCACTTTGATTTTATTTATACCTTCGCCATGGAAGCTTTGCTTAAAGCTGACACAAGCGTAATAATAATATAAACTTGGGATAATGTATAAACTTAAAATTGAAATGTGGCTAGGTTTGGACTCTAGAGTTCTGGCGACGTTTTCAATCACAATTTATGAACGTTTATTAATTCAGTCTTTATTTTTTTAAGCTATATTGCACGATTTGGCGATTTTATTTCACATCGTGAGAAGAAATATACTTCGATGCACCCTGACAATGGTTGTGACTATAGGTAATTAATCTTTTGATAATTTGCTAATTCATTATTTTTGTCATTTGTTATTAATTTGTTATTTTGTCATTTGTTACTAAAATGTAACAAAGACAATTATTTATAGTAATATTATGTATAGCGATAAAATTGATCATTTTTGAAATAAAATTATTTGTTACTACTATACATAATACATATAACATAATATACTAGATTTATGAATTATTTATGCTATTTTGATAGTTTATAAACTTTCTTTGCGCTCTACACTTTGCGGATGGCTAGGAAGGAGTGGAGAGAACCCACTTGCCTTGCCTGGCTTTATGCGGGGGATGTCCTAAAACCGTAGGGCTCCCTACAGGGTTTGTTCTGCACCTTCTGAACTTCTGGTAATTATGTTGCGATGTACACGCCAGACACCTCATGTTGACACACCTTTTTCAAGTTGAAACTGGGAATTGAGCAGTTTGCTCTCTCACATTTTTCTTTATAAACGGGACTTCTCTCGGAGTTGAGTACAGAGTAACGCCGAATTTCTTCTAAATTTCTCGAAAATAATTTCTTAATTCCTCAACTTGCTGACGTTGTATAGTTGTCATAATATTTGATAAATGCGGTTTTAGCAGCTATAGTTAGTTTAAATCAAACATGCATGTAGGATGCTTAGGAAGAATCCGGGTTAATGATTTTTAATTTTGAAGTAGTCTCGTACATCTATCACGGAATTTGATAAAAATTTAACAAACTATTTTCTAACTTCGTCACAATTCCGGATCAAATACTTCTGAGTTATGATCCATGAAGCATCGCTGATGATTGGATATTAACGAAACTACTCTTATTTAGTCCCCAGCTTATGACACTCGCGTGGGGCGGGTAACTTTGCAGCAACACTTAGCTATTCTGAGCTATGAAAATGACGTTGCACCCTAACCACCCTTCGTTCCAGTGCGTACTGCTCATATTATTCTTTTATATTCAATATTTCGACAAATGTTTAGATTAAGCGCACGCCTCACGGAATTTACTTTTGTATTAAATCTACTATCATACCAATTCAGTCCATGGTCTGTTTTAATTTAATCACAGTATTTAATAAGTGAATAGGAGTTATCAGTTAGATTTTCATTTGTCTTTCAAGTGAATTAAACGAGACTTATTTTGTAACAACACCAACAGTATTGAATAACGCATTTTACACCTTAGCTGTCTAAAAACGTAATTGTAATTGTAATCTTTTGTCTTACTTCGGTCCGATCGTTCGAGTCAGTAAAATTTATTAGCATCCTCGATCCTTTTTTTCACTCATTAGATTTCAGACTAAATCATAGTTATATACTTAAGTGCTTTGACAGTGCTATTCACACAGGATTGGATGTTCATTCTTACCGATGAGCACTCTCATTTTAGCAGCCATTGCAGCGAAGTCTCGTACCGTCGAAATCCTAGATTCTAACCATCCTCAGTTGCTTTCCTAGATGGTTTCTTAGGCTGCACTTGGGATTTTCATTCGTGAAAGAGCTCCAGCTCTTGGGGTACGGCAGTTGAAACTGGTCATATAGTTTCGGTACCTGACTGTCATCATTCACCTATATTATAGGACATGTCCTTTGATCCATGCCACTGGCTGACATTACCCGCATTATATTTTACAGCTATTGAATGTCAAACTTTCAATATAATTATGAAATGATCCAATAGGAGGTTTGTCACATATCCTAATAAGTGGTAAGGCTTCTAATGTACCTCATATTGGAGTTTCATTTGGTTTAATATGGTCGTTTTTCTTCAAAAGTAAAGTACCAATGCTTTCTATTCATTTTCCAGTAGATCGCTAGGTATCGGCTTCATAGGGTAAACGACCTAGAATTACACTTGATTACATCGTTATTGTATGAGGATGTCTGACTAGTCGACTAGATAATCACATAAGTCTATGCATAAACTCCCCTTTTCCTCATTCCAGATCCAAATCATTTGCCTGTTAGGGCTGAACAGTTACAATAAACGAAGCCGATATTTGTCACGACGGAATAATAGGCGCTTTGAAGTTTGATAGTCTGCACTTTTTCTCTTAGTAACGTCACTCACTTCTACCTACTGTTAAAGTGCAGCCTGTGTACCTTCTAGTACAAGTTACATGGAGACATGGTGCATGTACAAGTTTCAGCTCGCAGATCTGTGTCAATGTTTTCTCACTCAGTCACTCCATCTTCTATTCAATTGAAGTCATGCGCTTCAGGAAGTTTCTGAAGTGCTTCTAGGCACCTTCTAGGTACTTTTTGGTACCTGCTATGTCGTTGACTGCTTTACTGTTTAGAACTGTTCCCATCTACAGACCCGCAAGGTTCATGTTACATAGGAAGGAGCGTTGGAAGACTAGATACGATTTCTTGCAAGTTAAGCAGTATGTCTCTCGTTTAGAATAATATTTTGTGAATCAAGATTTCATGATTTTGAAGATAATTGGAAGTTATGAAGTAAAGTTTGTCCACATTCAATTGGGGCATAAGGTGATCCATTTCTTACTTAATATGGAGCACCTTGAAGTTTGAACTGTAGAACATTGTGTATTCTGATCTGATCAGAATTATGAACTCAGTTTAAGTTAAAGTTTAAACTAAGTAATCCACATTATGACTAATCGTTCGGTTCTTTTAAAGTTTTGAACGATAAGCAGAATCATCTAAATATAAGAGGAATATCAGAATTTACTCGAATCAATTGATAAGCAGAATCTTCTAAATCCGATAGGTTCTGACGTACATTGTACAATGGTCTATTGTTTTATGTATCCGTTCGTCTGATTGTTACCCATCCTATTTTAATCCTTCCCTTGGGATGTGTGACTGTCGCTGGAATATTCTAATATTGGTTTTTTGAACTCGGTGCACGAAAGATGAGAGTATTTCTTTATCTACAAACCACAGTACAGAGTAGTAATAATAGTGTTATGTCGTATTTTGCTTTAATTTCTTCATGCTTTAATATTTGCGTTAGCTGTTTTGGTCTATCATATTTTTGTCTACATACTACAGTATGGAAGTGCTTATCACTTTATCAGCAATCATCCGTGTCTCAGTAGTTAGTAGGAAAAGCAAAAAAGTATGCTGCAAAAATATTTAGTAATTTAAGGCAATAAAATCAAATGTCGCATAAAAAGTTATTGATAAAAGTTATTAGAATTTATAAAAAGGTGTGTAATTATCTACAAATCATATTTGTTACCATGGATTGGCCAGATTACAGCACTTCTGTACTGTGGTTTGTAGATAAAGAATACAGAATTGCTGTACTTTGATCAACCATGTCAGTAATAGTAGTTATGCTAAAAAGTAAACAAAAGTATAAATGGGAAATGTCCTATTTACTGGAAGTAGAAATTGAGATTACATGTAATTTTGAAAGAATGCCTACATAGGTACTCTGTCATCAATTCACCATTCGGTTTTCAAGTCATACATTTTACCATCCCAGCTGTTCGTGCAACTATACGCTTAGCCAACCTAACGTGATCGTTTAAACTCAGACATCAATTATTTACATCATTGTTACTGTATATTTATTTATTAATAAATATACGATTGATATATCAAATTATCGAGCATTAGTGGAATGTTCCATTGGAGCTCTGGAATTTGTATATTTCACGTTCGAGAAATTGACGATTATTTTTAACAATTTGGCAGCGCGCACAATTTAAACATTTAAATGACTTCATTTTGAAGGCCTATTTATTCTGAGCGTACCTTTAAATAGCTGCAACGCATCAATCGCTTACTCTAGGAACCGAATTATAAGGGTCGCCAAAAGAATATTAATAATAATAAGTTCTATGAGTCATTACCATGATCGAGTGTGGTGTCTTGATGACGTGGCTTACCGCCGTGCACATATTTAATGTTGACGGCAGACTTGAGAGTCCACAGCATCAATACACCCCCGCGAGAAATAAGCGGTTAATAGATGACGTCATTATCATAGCGCAATAGAGAAAGTTGATGACACTGATCCGCATACTTTTCACGGCGAGATGTCATAAATTCTAGTACTCTCAAATATGGAACACCATCGCAGATCGCATATAGGCGGACTCATGTGACGTCATTATCACGATTTAAAGTGTTAAATCGGTGACGGTGGAATATTCCACTTACTTTATTGTACAAGCTCCCCTCGAAAAAAACTTATCACCGGACACTTAGTCTTATATTATTATTAGAAATATTATTATGTACATCATTTTGAGTTAATTCTCTTTATCTCAGTTTCATTGGGATCATTAATAGCGGCTGTTAATTCAGTCGGTTGGCAGGTTGAGAAGACGTGATTATCACTGCTCAATCGGTTACTTGATGGCGTTGTACGGCCTATCTTCTGAAATTCCGTAGTGCCGCTCGCCCTAGTGAGTATTTAGCTTTAAATGTTAAAATTTCAGTTGAATAGACTTAGCTTATAATATATATTTTAATTTATACACAGAAAAACGTCTGTTGGGCGTCTCGTCGACTATAGTCTTAGGTTATCTAAATCAAGTCATAGTTATTATTATCTAATCATCAAGTTACTATCCCCGTTTTTATATCAGAGCTTTCCCATAGGATTCCGGAATCTTCATCGTCCAATCAGTGTGGACTGGTTAACGTTGGATGGACCTGTGAGTAATGTGATACACCACAAAATGCAGATATAGTAGTTCGTTTTATCTCTCGGTTCGTTTCATCCCTCGGTTCGTTTTGTCTCATTTCTTATCTCTCGGTTCGTTTTATCCCTCGGTTCGTTTTTATCTCTCATCTCACTCTTAACTCTTCAAATGATTGCGTTTACAAACTTATAATGAATTAGCAGGCCCTTTGGGCCTGCAAACACAGCTTTCTAAACACTACCATTCAAATTGATAGGACACCTTTTACCGCATCATAAAATCAAATATTCCAAAACAATTTACGAAGGAGCGGAATGGAAAATAGAATTCGTCGGTTAGTCTTAGACTTGCTAAACCATGTGAGTTTTGTTCCAGCGTTCCGTTTTGATTGCATGATGATGTTAATTCTGACAACTGATTCTCATACTGTCACTGACATAATATAACTTTGTTTTGTTTTGATCCAGGCCAGGAACTGTCTCCGTAATCTGCTACACCTACATTCGACTCGATAGAATTGTACACACCTCGTAACTTAACAGTTAATTTCACAACTGCAGTTACTACTGTTATCACCGATTCAGCATTGATTATCGGCCGAACTCGGAAAGCAATCCATCTGGAATATTCTTTGTTATAATTTGATTTTGAAGTAAAGAAAAGGTCAAATTTTCTAAACCTACAGCACAGCATTTAACAGTTGTAGCGTAATAGAAAGCACTCGCTTAGAACTGGTCGTAATCTGCACGTGCACTAAAATTGGTTTCCATAGCAACGGTACCATAATGCGCATCTTAGCCTTCGTTTCTCTTGATAATTTCTTGGCAAGCTCAAATTTAATTCGGTGCGGAAGCACAAAGTAAATTGAAAAATCCTGATATTCTCAATTTCTCCAAAATTTCCAAAATGAAGAAGAAATGAAGACATTAATTAACCTTCTGGGGGCATGATAGTCAGAAGACTTATACCATGTGGCATCCAATTTAAGTGGGTTTATGTACTATGACGCACGGCAGAGGGAACGACGAACGTCTGAAACTGTGAATTGTATTCATCTCGGCCTAGTTCTGTAGAGAGGACGAATTTTCATATCTTTATGAATATGTAAACCTAATTTTTCGGCATACTTTTAGTAATAAGCAATCTACTTTTAGTAATAAGCAACCTTTGAAATTTCCGTTTTTATTTAGATATTTTCAATGTAAGAATGTACATAATTATTTCAAATTACTTTCGTAAGAACTAACGAAAATCAGACGGAACCCATTCCAAATATCATAAAACAGTTCGCACTTCGCACTTAACTTAATTCGAGTAAATTACAATTCATATAAGTACAAATTAGTGATGCAAGTATTATCTCATTCAAGATTCGTAGATTCTCTTCTAAATTTGCTGTTCTGTTTTCATATTGTAGTTTGGAATTTTGGATAATTATCTTTATTTTATTAATAAAGATTTAACTTATATTCCAACTGCTGTAACAGCCAATGACAGGAATCGTAGTATTCACGTGTAATCAAGCAAGTGACGCTTAAGGAAGTGTAATAAATTCTTTATTCGCCCGAAACTTCGCTGTAAAGCTCAGCTCCTCATTTAATAACCCTCCTGCTCAGTTTCCTGAACATTCGGCTGAATGAACCGTGTGGCTGCTCAGTTGAGGTTTCTCACCCTTAACACGATAGGCACGACTATCAGTCGAACCACTTACCAGGAGCGTAGCCAGTTTTTTGAAAAAGAGGCGACGACTTTCAATATAACCTGCTGATTTTTTATTTCGCTTGGCTTAAAAGTGTCATCTTAATAAGATTTTGACGTTGTCTGTCCGAAAAGGGAAAGGCAGCTGCCTGTGCCGCCTTCCCCCGGCTACGCCCCAGCCACTAACCTCTGGACGATCTTAATTTTACAGCTACAAGCGATACTATAAGTGATACTATGATCTTATGATAAAACTGTTGCGGCCACATTACAGATAATTCAAAACTTCTTTTATTTTAAAGATGCGGCAAAATTTGTTTCATGTTTAGGTGGAGTACATGATAGCATTCATTCAGTCGCCAGGATAACACAAAACAAAATGGTGTGGTTTTGGCGATTTAAGTGTCAGCCTCATGAACTTTGAAGTCCGGAGTTTATTCATTAATCGTGACAACTCTCAACTACAGGGTGTTTCATATTAAATGTGACTATTTTGAAGCTGTACTGGAAATTCAATGAAAGACTTAGCACTGATTACCAGTCTTCTTGTTATGTCAATATGTTTGGAATTTATGCCCAAAAAGTTTCCAGATGATTGCAATTGTATATTTTTCACAAATTGACCTTCTTGCTAGGGCACGGTTTCAGAAACTGGAAATTTCCAAATTTGATGCATGGTAGGAGATTCGCTGTTTTGCATACCTTTTAAACATTGTAATAATTTTTGTTAGTCCAACTGAGGCTGTTTGGTGTCTAAACTATCAAAAATACACATCTAAAGGTTTAAGGACATACTGTGACCAACTTCACGATGAAAAATATTGATCTGCCTAGAAAGTTGCAAAGTGTCGCAACCAATAAAGTCTGTTAACAGAATAAACTGGACCTGAGACCCGACCTACAAAGGTTTTTATAGTTACTGATTCACCTATACAAAACTGATACTTCATGGTATGGACAATTCTACACTTCGAACGCGCAAACTGGCCTTTAGCATCCTCAATTTTAGTAGAACATGCCTTTAGAAACGTATGAAGTGTGCTTTTGTTTGTGGCTAGTCAGTGCGGCACTTCGATACTGCAGCGGCAGATCAAAATTTTTCATCATGAAGTTGGTCACAGTATGACCTTAAACCTTTAGATGTGTATTTTTGATAGTTTAGAAACCATACAGCCTTAGCTGGACCAACAAAATTTAGTAGAGTGTCTAAAAGATATGCAAAATAGCGAATCTCTTGGCATGCATCAAATTTGGAAGTTTTCAGTTTCTGAAACCATGCCCTAGCAAGAAGGTCAATTTGTGAAAAATATACAAATGCAATCATCTGGAAACTTTTTGGGCATAAATTCCAAACATATTGGCATAACAAAAAGATTATAAATCAGTGCTAAATCTTTCATCGAATTTCCAGTACAGTTTCAAAATAGTCACACTATTTATGAAACACCCTGTATTACTAACATCAACAAAATAATAATTCGACATCGTTATTAAATCGTTAATTGCACTGATCAATGCAAGCTCTCCGGGTGATAAACCCTTTGTTGAAGTTGTCAAATTGTAGATGTTCAGACGGTGAATATTTGAAAATGTCACCCTTTGTCATTTATCGAAACTCACATACGGTCCCCCCCGAATGTTATTTATTTGACACACTTTTAATGAGCATACCACCCCTCGCATTTGATGCTCGACAGTTGACATTGCTGATTGCTCCGCTCTCGGGAGACATAATATTTGGCGTTGTTAAACACACCATGACTCCATGAAGCACTCGTCAAATATCCCTGCTCTGTGATTATATGATAACATGATAGTATCATAATATCATAATATCATAACATGATAACATGATAACATGATTACCACTCGCCCCGCTTTTGGTTTACATCCGATTAAATTCCACAATCCACGTACTATTACTCCAGACAATGTGTGATTGTATTAGATACCTTATCAGCAGCTGTACACTCTTACTTCCAAATGCCTAGAATATTTCCTCTTTGTGGTTGTATTTGAATATGATGCACACGCCGAAATTCCGATTTTCTCGTGCCCATTCGATAATTAGTGCATCGGCTCATAGAAACGTTGCGTTTGATGTCAAGGTGTCATCATTTGACAAAATTAATGATTTTCTGAACCATGAAAATCACGCCACTCTTGACTTCCAATTATTCGCATAATGTTTTATATTTTTCGTTCGCTTTTTGTCAAATTATAATTCTATCACGATGAAAGGATGTATTAGAGTAAATGGAATGTAAATCAAAATTTTTCTGAATAACATACACCATCACAACTGGCTGACACCTATATTATTGTTGTACTATTAGTATCAGATCATGTTTTTGTGTGTGTATGTGTGTCACTATGTGCCACCTAGTAGCGCATGCTGCGCGCGCGACCATATTAACCGCTCTCTGACGTCACTAAATGAGCGTTTTAAAGCATGACAATGACATCACTCCGACCGTCTAACCGTTTCATACGCACGACCTCCCCCCACCTGGGCCCCGCCAACTGTTAATGGTGAAAATGTGAAGCCGTACAGCGTACACTTGAACTGCGGAGAGTAGTTAGCCAATTAACTAATACGTGTGCGGGACTAGCTCGCGGGAAGCGATGACGTCATTGTTACAGCGTGGAGTGGGGAATTGATGACGTAGAAACGTCTGTGTTTCTGTGCGTGAGGATAAATTTTTATCCCTCCGCAGCACCAACTATAAACTGGTTTGAATTAGATAAGTTTAGTATATATATTTATCATTTATTTTACTAAAACACGTATTCTAATATATTATTGATTTTACTAAAATATATTATATTTTCATTAATTATATTATAATCATTATGAATCCTGGCTAATATTTAATTTTCTAGTTATTCTCTACGTGCCTTGTTGGGAGATAAAATAAGGCTGCTATGTTACTGGTAATTAATTTCTAAGCATCGTTATCGGAACTTCATTGTGTTAATATATCATCTGATTCGAAAATATTAAATAATCCTCTTCATTTAAATTAGCTTTGTAATGTATAAGGAGCGAGAGATGTGTTGTCTAGTTTGAAAATCCCGGCTATCGGGCTATAGTACCTACCTACTCGGGGAATTTCCGTGGTACTCGAATTTGACTCGTTTGATGTAATTTTGTTATGAAATTGAATACAAAGTATTATTAATATAAGTCAAAAATAAAATTACGCCATTTCCTGGTGACACGATGATTTATATTGCATTATTACGGCGTATAATAGTTTCTTTACTTCAATCTTTCGGTACTTCTGTTGTCAAATATTATTCGCAACTAACAGATTTTATTATGAATGTCCTACTTTCTTGTAAATATAGTGAAATCTCATAGAATAAGCCGATCTTGGCAAATATTTACGCATTTGTTAGGTTCTAGAAGAGTCTGATATAAGTATAATATAATGATGAAACTTCGACCTTGGAATAATTTTGTATATGCCGCTGTTTGGCACAGAGACAACCTGACAACGGAAAAATGCAAAAAATTGACAAAATTAACTGTGCAGGCTAATATTAGTTCTTTTGCTCCGTTGATTATTGACACTACTGCACTTTGTTTTGATACCTGGTCATCACACCTAGGTCTTCTGAAAATTAAAACCCGTCACCAGGAAGCTTATATCATACTTTCATTTCTCCTTCTGTTTAAATTCCAGTCATATCCCACTCATTGGGCTAAGACAACATTTCACCACCATGGGACGGATATATTATGATGATGGACATGAGAAATTGATCAGTTTCACCACAAAGATATAAACGGTTCAAATCAAACCACTTTTGTTCTGTGGTTTGGACTGAAGGACTTTGGAGATTTGGTACTCACTACTACAGTACTACGTTTTCACTTCTTAGGAACAACATTGAACCTATTGACGAGATACTGTTAATCAAATTGGAGAATGGAGATGAGGGAATGTGTTTAATGTTTATTCTATGCCACTTTCTCGATATACACACAGACACTCACTGATTGGGTATAGACTATCGACCTAATTGGGTTTAGACCTAATTATATTTTGCACAACCTTCATCTAGCAACTCAGACTGTATAACATTATCGCCAATTAGTAGTACTGTGTAAACACCTGAATTTAATAATGTGATATACAATGATGCAGACTGTACACTACCATGTTGTATGGCTGGGATTGCTAATTTTCCCTTTCTGTCGCGTTCTTTCTTTGTTCTGTTCCGTTTATCAAACATCGTTTGTTACTTTGTTATATTAGTAGGTTCCCTCACTTTTCACAAACATGATTTTATGTTTTCTTATGCACTACTATTTTCTGCCCACCTACTAACATTAGAATTGGCCATCATTTCGATGCATATTGTGCGTATGATTCTCGGCTTTGCTTCGTCTAATATGCACTATAATATGAATCTCAATGCTGTCGAATACTCGTCATATTATTGCCAGTGTCCTTTGGAGTCTCAATGCCCATGGTACATCTAATCCCATCCTTTCATGGTATGTTAACGAGAATACCTTTCCTACAATCCACGTGTAACAATTTTTCTCAGTATTCTTTCCTCACGCTTTCCATTCTTTGTTTTTCTCCAATTCCTCGTTTTTATGTTTACCTTGGTAGCTATACAAGAGAATTAACTGAGGAAATGAGGCCTTCTGACACGCGGTACCCCGTCCACTTTTTGTTGACAGGCTCTGAGCAGGTTGCGACGGGGTTTTTGATAATTCAAAGACAGGTTTTGGACGGGCTTAGAAAAGAATTTGGACAGGGTTTGAATCTTTGACTCTTTGACAGGGTATCAACTCTTTGAAAGGTTTTGGACGGGTTTGCCACATTTCAAATCTAACTTTGCGACAATTCAAAGACAGGTTTTGGCGGGGTTTTGAAATGATTTCGAGCAAGATTGGCATCTTCTGTTACAAATTCTGTGACAGGCTTTGGACGGGTTTGCCATTGAACTATTTTTGTGACAGGTTAGGGACACGTTTTCGACAGGTTTGTGACAGGTTTTAGACAGAATTTTGGACAGGATTGGACAGGGCACCGCCTGTCAGGAGGCCTGATATGGTTGGAAATAGTTATTACGAGTTTGACCCGTGATAATCAAACTATTATTCACTTATTCAAGTTCGATTTTTGCGGTTTCTTTTTTGATTATGTGCAATAAAGATGAATAACAAGATTATTTTAGAACTACTCAACTAAACAAAACCATAACGGACAAGCTCCTTGACCCCTCTCTTGGTGAATCAGCCATTATTCATTTTGTAACATAATCTAATGCAAAATCTAATTTTTCTTCACGACGAGGATTTCATTACTTATTTCTGGAATTTTTCTTTTTTCATTTTCTGTATTTCAGTGCAATTACTGAATTGAATTCTTTATAACATCGGTACCTTATGTTTCTTTCTTTTTGATCTACTAATCCGCCATGTGGAACCTTTGTAACCTTCTCATGAAACTCTCTGATGTTATCATCACTGTCTATAATACTGTCTATAATACGTAAAAACTTGCGTGATTGGGTCCATATTGGCACAGACACTCGCCATTCGGGTTTCGGGTCAAAACTGAAAACATCCCTCGGGAAGTATCCCGAAATTGACCTGATATGCGCATGTCTATGCATTTTGTAAATTTCCAACCCAGTACTGGTAATTAGGTTTCATAGAATTTGAGTGGATGTGTTAGAAAATAAATAGTAATGATCGTGCAATTTTCTAAAGTACTCAATGCACGTTTTCGTCATTTTCAGCGCGTTTTATGCAAATCAACCATGCAGAAGCTCTAGAGTTGTTTGGAAAAATAAGGTGATTAATCATTTGAGATGTGTTACTGTAGATTATAATTTAAAAAGCAAACTACTGGGAAAAGAGAATAGTTAGTTAGCATGATTCCAGGTAATGTCATTTCTTGAAATTGTTTTTCATCAGTCAATGAAGACAATTTAGGAATGTTTTAAAAGCAATTACTCAGTTATGGTTTATTATTTAGTAGAATTTAACAGGTGTCTGGTGCATGCAGGACAAAGCGTTCCAGATGACCAACGTGACCTGGTGACCAGCGTTCCAGTCTCTAGACAATCGAATTTGCGAAAAAATTATATTTTGTGAAGGTATGTTGTTAATTTTTCACTCGAAACTGTTCAACACTCTCCTTGAAGACCGAAATGTTACGTGTCGTCTAGCAGAATCACATAATCTAACCGTAGTTCCATTATCCGTGATGCGTGGACCACGGTGTGGTTCAGTGCGTTTGGACCAGTGATATATGATACATTTTTGCTTCTGTCAAAGTTATTCTGAGCCCCCTCCCCGCTTATCTGGTACGTTCATCCATGCGTTAGCAATTTATAGCAATCTCCTTATGGTTGATTTTAATTAAACAAATAATGCTTTAGAAGTGGAGCATTAGTTTCAATCAATATCTCTCTTCTAACTTTCTAAAAAACTGATAATGGAATGATTCTGGAAATCAAAAATTCAGATTTCAGAATCATTCCAAACGGGACACGGGTCTTCGGCTACTCCTTTGTAATATCTTTATCTACAATCTATATATTACAGGACGGAAGTCTGAAGTGCTGAATCTTGATCAGCAATCAACTGTGTCTCAATAGTTAGTAGGAAAAACAGTTAAATTGTATTAATTAGAATAAACGGTTTGCAGTTTTTACTTTTTACTAAACCCTTCGCTTTCAGGATACAATAGGATGTTCGATTAAGGATGCATTTGTCTGCTATATTCATAAAATTTTCGCGGTATCAAGAGACCCTCGCTAATTGATTTAATTGACAGACTTTTACTCATGGAAGTTGTTTGACTCATGTTTCACCTCACGGCTTTTGACAATCACCAGACAAGATACACCTTTGTGTAGATGTATAGTGAGTGTAATATCATTAGGCATATGCCCCATTACCATTAATGAGATCGGTTAACATCGGTGTGACATCATTAATTACCAGCTTTTAACTATGATAGTCATGTCTCTGCTGACCGCAGCCATGCTGCGTGACCTAATTAACTAATTAAGGAACTCTCAGTACAGGTTTGATTGTTCCGTGATAGGAGTTTGCTGTATCTGGGAAGTTTTCCTTCCTAGTTACTTGATTTTGTTTCACTTTTAATCACTGTTTTGCATAAATCGTATCCCATTGATTCATGCTGTAAAAGTGTGAATATCTATTTATGCTGGATTATGGATATTGGTAACTCATATTTATCTATTTACCGAGAAAATTATCTGAGAAATTTTAAAAACCCAAGAAAACGTCTAGACAAACAACTGTAGAAAAGCGTTAATCATATTCTGAACTGTTGTCTACAATAAGAGAATAAGGTAATTTAAAAACCTAAGAAAACGTCTAGCATTTGCTTTTCATGCCGAAAAGCGTTAGACATAGTATTGTTGTCAAACTCCTCAATTAAATTAAGAAGATAGCTGTTTATTTTCCATAATTTGACGACGATACAGGAATATAATAAAGAAGAATATTGGTATCTATTTTTCATGTACGAAACGCTAAAACACAGATGACAGCGATGAAAGCAAAACGAGGAACTGAAATAGGGAAGTTTGGTTCGGACATTTCGGACAATATCGCTATCATTTTTACCCCCGAGATCGTGCTAAATGAAATTAAAATATCATCCATCCATCCAGGTATTTCACACAGGCTATGAAATATCAGGAATATCTTGTGGACTGAGGTTTGTGGGCTGGATATGTTAGAATTTCTCATTCATTTCAGTTCGATTTTTCTTTTACATAATATAACAAAGGGGTATAAAAATGGAAATACCTATGTCAGCATGTCATCATTTTCCAAGAATGTACAATGTGTAACTGTAATGCGGTTAAGGTACTCTGACATCATTTTCAGATATGGACTGCAAAATTTAATTCCTGACCGATGACGTCAATCACTTGTTACACAATAATTGATTACAAACTTTTTCCGTGTTTTCAAAAAAGCAAAAAGGCGGAATTCCTAGCGAAGGTACTAGCCAGTAGCGAACCCCTCCCTCCCCTCCCCCACCCCCAACCGACTCCCTCCCCCTCCCCTCTAACCGACTCCCTCTCCCACCGGCCACCTACTCACCTAATCACCAAAACCCTCCTTCCCACTAACCCCTTCCCCAAATCCCCTTCCATCCTCCTCCCACCTTCCCTTCCCTCTCCCTCCCACCCCCCAACCTCTTCCCTCCCCACCAAGCCCCTTCCTCTCCCTTCCCTCTCCTCCCTAAAACCAACCCCGCTTCTAGCATGGTAAGATGTGAATCAGAAGAAGATGCAACTAAACTCGAGCCAGAATATGAGACCCTTCCTGATCAACCATGAGTTTACTCCATTATGCTGCATATCTCCAGATACTACTAGCCTTTATTCTTGCTGAATCCGGTAAGGATTATCTTCAGATTTTGTTATTGTATTTTTGTTATTTGTCATTTTGGCAACTCAAAATTGTTTAATTTTTCAATGCCATCTTCTCATCTTCAAATTTCAATTGCACTTTTAAATTTTGTTACGAACATTAGAAGATGGAAATTTGTCTCGCCCTTTTCTATTTTTTCGAATAAAAAGCTGCAAATTGTTAGATTATTCATGTTATTGAATGTCTCGATGAAACCGTTTGTGCGTTTTCTGTTTTTCAGTGACGAACACTGGCCGAGGTTCTATCGTGAAAATTTCATGATAGAACCTCGGCCAGTGTTCGCCAGTACGGGCGACGTGGTTGACATAACAACTTAACAATATTACCCCAGGGCCGTTTTTCACGATAGAACCTCGGCCAGTGTTCGCCAGTACGGGCGACGTGGTTGAGTTTGAGTGCGCAGCATCAGGAATCCCACCACCCCGGATTGTTTGGTATCGAGACTCCCAACGAATCCTCATCAGAGGTAACGCTATAGTTGCTTATTTGGTTATGCCTCAATACCTCATCAGAGGTAACGTTATAGTTGCTTATTTGGTTATGCCTCAATACGTCATTAACTGTCCGTTTTAAATTATGATAATGGCGCTATAAAACGTTTTCATGGCTTACTCGCCATTGTTATGGTAAGCTATGATCATGAAAATGGCGTTTTCATCAGATGATACTTAATTTACTCACCATTTCGAAAATCATCCTTTCAAAGTGTGATTCAGGTCCCGTGATATTTAAGAAACTTTCGTGATTTTCAGGATTGTACGTGTTTGTCGAGTGGGACATTTATCATTTATCAAAGGAGTAAAGGGTTTCAACTTTCAAAGGTTCATTTTCACTTTCATCAATAATGAAACAGATAGATTATACATATTTTATTCACAAAATTCATCACTAACATAAAGTCCGGACATAAAGGTATGATTCACTAATCACTTATTACCTAATTACTGTGTTGGAGTTGCCCTACGCGCGATAGAGAACCATTGAACTTTGTAAATAAACCGATCTCTCATCTATCGTGAGATATTTCTCTTGGGGGACGGGCCGAAGCCCGTGCGAGTAGTATCACTAATCATGTGGTATACCATGTGAAATGGTATATATCACGTGATAATATTATCGCTAGTTCGCTGTCCTTGTTAGTCCTAGAGGGTGTTTCTAGGACTAAGGACTTCCACAATTATGCGTGATTTCTACATTGTAGTGTAAATTTACAGAAGTGCTGCAATGTTATGATCAACAGATGACTCTGGCGGGTTTCAAAGTTTCAAATTCCTATCACTTGGACAGTTGAACCTTGGTTGTGTCCACCCTACCGTATAGTACCATTCTGCACGACTCATCACTTCACGCTCCAATTATTCAATAAGTTCTGAAGAAATATGCGTCCAGTTTAAATCGTTTTATGATTTAATAATCCAACTCGTGCCCGACGAATATGGGAATTCAATTTATACATAATTGAACGAAATAATTAATAATGGGTTTGCTGTTCAAGTAAATTTCTCTCTGGAATAAAATATGATCTTTCACGTACGGACGATGAATTTCACATGCATTCGGCTTCAACTCGCGGGAAAATTCAGGGTGATCAGGGAGCCAATATCCGAGCTTTCGTAAGATTGAAGAAAGACTGATCCAGTCTGTGCCTATGACGAATCACACAACTCTCTAGCATATTTTATGTCATGCTCAACATAATTTGCGAGGGATGAAATTTGTTTGAATATTCATTTGTGTATAATAGTTATTAATGAGGGTTAAAATTGTATCATAATATTCATGAGCTGTGTCTCACGCGTTTCTTTTAAGTTTTGGGTCAAGTTATGAGCGGGTTCCTTTTGTCAATATGTTGGGACCTTTTTCGGCTACTTGAAGGATACACAGCTTTCCAAAAGTCACAGTTTAATTTCATTGTGGAAGAGACAAACGTCATATATCATTGATTGACAGACGATGATCAATCTCTTAGAACTACAAAAAGAATGGAAAGTTGAAACCGGAAATGAACTTGAGGTCTTGTTTTCATTACCTTAGTGGTAGAAATTATGATGTGTACTTATTATGACGAATGAAATTATGATCGGTACTAATTATGATTAACAAAATTTTGGGACAAACAGAACCTTTTTGGCGAACTACCAGTGGAACGAAATTTCATTATTATTTAACCATTTTACCCGACCCTTTGAACCAAAATTTTCCTGAGTCCTCCGAAATTTGGTCAAAAATATGAAATAAGCCTTGATGCCGGCTATTTTCTGACAAAATCATTTCTTTTAGCTTGATTTACATCCATTATTTCGCTAACTTTCAACATCATGATTCATGGTGATTGGGAAGTTAATGTTCTGTGAATATCATGCCTGCACATTCACATATTGTTTTTCGACCAATGTTTTCTGTGTTTTCATTTTGGATCAAATGTAAATTTGGTATTTGATAAGGTCTGGCAGAAAGGTAGCTTATTTGGAGGTTAGGGCCTTGATTATTGGTACCAACTAAGTTGAGTTCAACTCCGTAATTTATGGCAACTCCATGATATGATAGCAGAGCAACCTTTGATTTTGAAAATTTGCTGATTGAAGTTGTGTTACAAAGATGTGAAAAGGGCCTTGGAGCCAACCATAATTTTTGGGCAACATGGTCATCCTGGTTGTTTCAACATGTTTTCTAAAAGTCTAAATAATGGTCGAATTTTGAGAAAGTACAAATTATGATCTGTAGAAATTATGATGTGTAGAATTTATGATGCGTACTAATTATGATCATTTTGCGAAAATAATCATAATTAGTACGCATCATAATTTCTACCACTAAGGTATATTCTTTCTGAATGTTCTACAAATATGCATTATTTCAAGTTGTAGAAGGATCAAGGAATCGGTCAATGATCACTCTTTTAAATAGAATTAAGAATTTTAATTACTCCCAATAATTTCTAAACCCATTGGAGTTAATTTTTTATCATTTACATTATCCATTAACACATTATACAATCATCCTAGGTACGTGGTCTTCGAGATCATTCAAAATATTCATTCATCCCAGCTCAACTCTGTCAGGATATCATCATGTAGGTGTGCCAAAAGCCAGAGGAAGCTGCGAATCATGTCTGTTACCTAATTTATTGGCATTTATTTAACCGGTCTAAACGACTTTGAAATTTTTGTCCAAAAGGGCCAATTATAAAAGGCCGGGTCTTTTGATGCAATTTATTAAGTTGGTATTCCTTCACTTGATCAACTATTCCCACTTTAAA
This sequence comes from Beroe forskalii, assembly GCA_011033025.1. Lineage (NCBI taxonomy): Eukaryota > Metazoa > Ctenophora > Nuda > Beroida > Beroidae > Beroe > Beroe forskalii. The sequence continues at coordinate 256,127 of WFMF01000088.1, read as the reverse complement.
TTAGCATAATTTCAATTTGCTACTGCACCCCCACTGCAGGTCAATCAGCACTCAGCTTTCCCTCGTGCAATAAGTTAAATGCACCCTTCACTGCAGGTCAGATCAGTCAGGACAGCATCCTGTATAACCACAAGAAGCTGCGGATAGCCCGGGTACGGCACGAAGTGGTGAGTCTTTCCAAAGTTTCTTTATCAGTTAGATTAGATTATTGGCTTTTGTAATTTGTTTCTTTGCATATACCTACCTCGTTTAATTTCTAGCATTTATCCCCTCAAGAGGTCGAAATTTAAACGTAAAAACTGAGCTGATCGTCGTCATTATTATCATGAACATAGTTGATCAGAGCGCAGCACTTTCGTGCTGTGGTTCATGGATAAAGATAAATAGTTGGATTATGGGATGATGAGGTTGGCTAAACTCTCCATCTGTTATTTAAATCTAAAAAACAGTACAGATAAGTGGCACTCAGATGTGTCATTTTTTCAATATTCAAATAGGCAATGTCTTTTATAGGATGGTTATCAAACGTTTTATTTTATCATTTCTTATTAAAATTATCAATTTTGTCTATTCAACAAAAGAATTAGCTGCCATAATATGATCAATTTATGTTACTATATTGCGGTTCCTACCCATATTGACACACAAGAAATCCTGTGCTATTCCTGGAAAATCTATTTGATCACTCTCTATCTTTATTTTTAGAAATAGTTTATTTTTCTTTCATCGAATACGGACTCAATCCGATTTCTAGGGAAAATTGTGATTCCCCGAATTTTGAGATTTTTTGCAAGCAACAGTGTTATATTTTGATATTTGGTTATTTATTTCTTTTCCGTGTTTTGTTGTAACGTAGTTAGTTGTTTCTTATTTTCGTTTTCTTATCTTTTACTTCTTATTTACGTTTCTTCTTGCTGTACGATGCACCCAATGTACAAAGTGGGATGTTCATACTCTACATCGAGTCACTTTTATAGCTATACATTCTGCAATGTATTATGTACTCATGTACATTGTATAATGCACTCCTCTACATCGTATGATGTTTAATGCAATCCTGTACATTGTACATTTAGTCATTTACTCATGTACATTGTATAACGTAGGTATAATGTACTCATGTAAATTGTATAATGTATAATGTACTCTGTATAATGTATAATGTAAATTGTATATTGTATAATGTGCTCCTATACATCCTCAGGACGGAGGAGAGTACTCTTGTGAAGCTGATAACAAAGCCGGAGTCATAAAATCGAGATCAGCAAAACTCACAGCCCCTTGTAAGTCATCCTTTCAGCTTGAGGCCCATTTCATTTGCCAATTACGTATCAAATCTGGCCATAATCTCCCGATATTTTCCTGTTATTTCAAAGCGAATTTATTCAGCTGTTATATTTAAATCGAGTTGCCTGCTTAGTACGAGTTTATTCGTACCAGGTAAGCTAAATTTTCAGATCTGCCCCCATCCCCATGATACTCTCTGGGTGTTTTATCTGATTATAACCAGGAGCTGCTTTCAACCAAATCGCTCGGCTCCTTTCGTCCGACTTAAAACATGACAACCACGTATATCGATCATTTTGATAAATGATATCTTCTCCCAACAGCCCTCCCATAGCTCAGGCGTTACGTGCTGGCAAAGTGAAAGGCGTACTGTTTTAACTGTCCGACATTGGAAAATTAATGAAAAATATCATTTTACCTCTGTAATATTCATGTGGTTTGGTTATCGCCTCGAAGAACTAAAAAAGGAGACTGTTGTGGCTTATCGGAAAATTCCAGTCCATCGTGGGACTTCTTGATTGTAATTCTAAACTAATCTGTTCATTAAAATGTCCCGATGTAATAGCATTGTGTACCTAAAGGTCTGACACGCTGTCCCGTGGGGTGCCGATAGGTTAACAATGGCTTCTTTTTCTAGCCCAAAAAAACGAATTTCGGTTGAACTTCGTCAGAAGAAAAGCAGATTTCCGGACTACCATTACAGTTACCCTGGCAACACCCATCAGTTTTAGGCACTTCATAACGGGTGCCGTGGAAAATGTGTTACGTGATCGAACATGTTTGTGTGGAAATACCTCGTAAGGACACAGGAAACATGGGCTTTCGAAGTGAAATTACTTAGATTCTGCAGGTGCTTCTGGAATTCCGTTATTCTGTGAGGGCTTGTTTCCTAAAAATAAGTGTCTGTCCCGATAATTCCGTAATTCAATCTAGTTATTCAACTTACCACTTTTCATTAAAAGTAAAGGCAAAAGGTTTGATTAGTAATCAGTAATTGAAAGCTGGAATATAATTCTAAATGCGGTTATGCGAAGGTTTATTAATGAATGAATACCTAGGAAAAGTAATTTCTTGGTAATCGTGATAAATCAAAAAACAAAACTTGCTTGCTGATCTAAAAGGCGGAAAATAATGTTATTTATATATTAAAATATCAACAAAACGTACGTTTCAGATTTCCTAATCGACAAAGACTACTTCACGAAATCCCCCAAGTCTTGACTTAAATCTTGGACTTAATCTTGGACTTAAACTCACTCGTTAATAAGTGTTATATATTAAGATATCAACAAAACGTTCGTTTCAGATTTCCTAATCGACAAAGACTACTTCACGAAATCCCCCAACTCCACTTACACCATCCTACCCGGAACCGGAACCATTATTCCGTGTCAGTTCGATTCCAGGGCGTCTTGGCCTGAAGTCCAAGTCTTCTGGCGAAAGGTATTTTCTATTAATTTAAAGGGCCGTATAAAAGTATACCAATGACCCCCTACTGACCCCCTACTGACCCCCTACTGACCCCCTACTGACCCCCTACTGACCCCCTACTGACCCCCTACTGACCCCTCTGCTGGTATACTTTCATACGACCAATTAAAGTACTTTTAACGAACCGTAAAGCATCGTATTATGCTATGAATGTTATGAATATTTTGAATATTTCTATCTACTTACCACAGTACAAAATTGCTGTACCCTGATCAGTACATGTGTTCATAGTTAGTAGGCAAAAAATAATAATAATAAATTAATATAACGCTCGTCATTGGCGTGGAAATCAGAGCTTTAACTCCGATTTAATCCCTCTTTACAAGAATTATTTATTCAAATCATTAATTCATAAGATTATAGAAAACTTTTTATGCATATCATGTCCGTTGAATTGTTGAGCTCAAACTGAAATTTTATTTCCTGAGTACAAGTGCCTTACTAAATAATGTATACTCCTCTTGATTCAATAACAAGAATTATTATTAAATAAACGCAAATTTAGCATAACAAAAATATTCAATTCGCAAGCCTTTCTTTACATAACTATTTTTAGTTACAAAAATAGATAATAATAAGTACCGTCTAAAAATGAAAGATCACTCTAATGTCAGATCAAGTTAAACCGAAAAAACCCGAAAAACACCATGAAATTCTTAACGTTTCCGAATGGGGTAGCAGAAATACCAATAATATTCCTGTTCAGCCAAGGTTGTTAAATACCCTAAATACGTATTTTTTAAAAATACGGCAAAAATAAGATACGTTGAAATACGTATTTTTTGACGATTTTGGCACGTATTTAACAACCCCGTTTCCAGCTAATAGACCAGAGCAGGTTCGAGACGATCGAGTCATCAGAAAACCGGTTTATATCCCGGAGTGGGACCATGGTCATCTCTCAGAGCCGGCACCACGACTCTGGAACTTACAAGTAAGTTTTATATCCGGTTTATATCCGGTTTATATCCGGTTTATATCCCGGAGTGGGACCATGGTCATCTCTCAGAGCCGGCACCACGACTCTGGAACTTACAAGTAAGTTTTATACCCGGTTTATATCCGGTTTATATCCGGTTTATAACCGGTTTATAACCGGTTTATATCCCGGAGTGGGACCATGGTCATCTCTCAGAGCCGACACCACGACTCTGGAACTTACAAGTAAGTTTTATACCGGTTTATATCCGGTTTATAACCGGTTTATAACGGGTTTATATCCGGTTTATATCCGATTTATATCCCGGAGTGGGACCATGGTCATCTCTCAGAGCCGGCACCACGACTCTGGAACTTACAAGTAAGTTTTATATCCGGTTTATATCCGGTTTATTACCGGTTTATAACGGGTTTATATCCCGGAGTGGGACCATGGTCATCTCTCAGAGCCGGCACCACGACTCTGGAACTTACAAGTAAGTTTTATATCCGGTTTATATCCGGTTTATATCCGGTTTATATCCGGTTTATATCCCGGAGTGGGACCATGGTCATCTCTCAGAGCCGGCACCACGACTCTGGAACTTACAAGTAAGTTTTATATCCGGTTTATATCCGGTTTATATCCGGTTTAACCGGTTTATATCCCGGAGTGGGACCATGGTCATCTCTCAGAGCCGGCACCACGACTCTGGAACTTACAAGTAAGTTTTATACCCGGTTTATATCCGGTTTATATCCGGTTTATATCCGGTTTATATCCCGGAGTGGGACCATAGTCATCTCTCAGAGCCGGCACCACGACTCTGGAACTTACAAGTTAGTTTTTTGTTGAATTTTGTCTATTTAGACCCTTGTTGCTTGTAGATCTCTTAGCCCCTAATCTCACTTGGAGTATTGGCGATCTTATAAAATCATAAAATCATGACATCGCTTTACACCAACAAAACACCTGTTCTTCGACCGATTATGGTCGTGAACTCTGCCAATTTGATGTTTATGTCTGGAATTCGGTGTAAATCGTCTAGCAATTCAATCAGAAAATCTCTCTGTCTTTTCAGCTTAGCGGAATTTAACGCTAAAATCATTATGTGCTACGATGAAATGCGCTTAGTCATTAGCAATTTTAGGTGAATTATTCTCGGGAAAAGTACAAATAATTATGATAAATGAATTTAATCGTTTATTTCATATATTCTTACATAATGCATGGGGTAGTGAGGATTTTGGTTTTAATAATTGATAGGCCTGAGAATGGCTGAAAGGCCACTAGATTGTTATAGTAATAACTTTACCAAAAATGAACGAACTTCATTTAAATCAGCTGAATAAATGCAATTCAATGAGGTGGAATGCATGATATCCAAATTTGAGCTTGATTTGGGTTCGGATTAATAAATTCAACTCAGATTAACATACACCCAGATTAACATATTAATTTTGCGCCATTTTTATTACGCCTCACGCCATTAGTTATTGACTCATTGATAAAGTTGTCATAAGATCTGGAAAATTAATTTCGTTTCAGATGTGGTGTTCGAAATCGTAAACTCGGAACGATATCCGAATCTCACGAAACCAGGATCAATGTCAAATCAGGTAATTAAGTTTTTTTTGATATTTTTTTGCCAAAAAATCAGTACTTGTATATATACAAATGCTGGCTTTCGTCTGTACATTAGGCTATTAGGGATTTGTCATTGCTTATTGATGACTTCGAAGTGGTTTGAATAATATATAATATTTGAACATTATACATAATACCATTTAATAAAATTGTTCACCACATTTCTGGAATCATGAGTTGGCCGGGGCAGAGCTCTGTCTACTAAATTGTTCCTTGGCGCTCATTTTCCTCATTCAATGATTCCATGCCATCTGAGGGAACAATACGACCTCTAACACGGTTCAGATAACATATCAAATAAATAAGTAAATAGTTCTAAATCTTGTCATGTAGGAGAGTTGTGCGTGAATTTCCTACCCGAATCAATATATGAACAATGAATGCACCTCTGTCTGTAGTAGACAAAGTATGGGCAATGACACCTAGACAGGTATTGGGTTTATTTGAGATATAAACCTAATTTGTAATGCATCCAAACGTTTAATAACTATCGGCAAATCTTGTTAGTATTTGTTTATCTAGAATAGGATCTCGATAGTTAGTGAGTTTAGTCGGTATAAACCTAATTTTAAGTGCACTGAATTTCATCCAAGGTATTCGAATGTCGGTTTATTTTGTTATATTCGTTTATTCATGGCGGGTGGCACATAACGATATTGATACCCATAGAATCAACAACAGCTGAAGGTTCAATGGTGTCGCATTCTGTCTGTATCTCAAGAGACAGGGGTTGGGTGTCGCCGAACTTCTTGAAGGAAGTTCTTCTTCTTCTTCGGTCACCGGTTTCTAGGCACAACACCAGTGCTGTGATTGAAGGAAGTTATAAAGACGAGAAATTTCTGGAAATTAGGCGTAATTCTTAGATTAAGAAAGTAAGAACATGCTTACAGATCCCTTGAGATAAATTGCTGTAAAAAGTAGAGACTAATGACGAGAGTCTATCTAAGTCTTTACTGGAAAATGGGACAAAAATTGCTGTTAATTGAGATTCATCCCCCTACACGTACGGTGAGGTAAAGACAGGGCTTTTTCAATCCAGTCCCATCCGAAAATGGAACAAAAAGTTGCCTTAATTGAGCACGAAAAATGCTTGCATCGGCCAGTAGCTTCCTCTCCTGGGCACTGCCTGGGCCCTCGCAGGTCCATCCCCCTTCTGGTATTGTACGTTTGCGTACAATACCATGGTAGCAGTATATCTTCAGAAATACTGCTAATCTTACCAAGGTGGCACCACGCACAATCACCCACCGAAATGTGGCTATCACCAATCAGAGGTTATGGAGTGTTACGTCATTATCATGATTTACTGTGGTGTTTTATGGCGCTGAATCGCCCATCTATCGAGTGCCATCGTGTCTCTCTTTCACAGCATTACTCGTAATGTCAATGCTCTCCAAAAAGGGCGTGTCTGTGTGATTTTTAATTTGCCTTTTGTCTACCAATCTTAAACCCGCGCCAGTGTAGTGACTTCTTTAATACTGCAAGAAATTGTAATGCTTTGTCAAACATTCAGATTTAAAAAAGAAAGTTGTGTAATGTGTTTCGTCTAATGATATTATGTATACACATAATATATTACATAATATATATATTGCCAACGCGTACAGCAGGTAATATTCCTATATTATCATGAATTAAAGTCAAATGTAGGCCATGAATTACACCTTCACTATGGCAACTACCTCTCCTTCTGCTCCTTCTGTATTCCCTTCCATATTCTGCTATGTGTGGCTGAATGTGGCTAAATGCGTGGCTAAATGTGTGGCTAAATGTGGCTAAATGCCTGGCTAAATGTGTGGCTAAATGTGTGGCTAAATGTGTGGCTGAATGTGTGGCTGAATGGCTAAATGTGTGGCTAAATGTGTGGCTAAATGTGTGGCTGAATGCCTGGTTAAATGTGTGGCTAAATGTGTGGCTGAATGTGTGGCTGAATGCGTGGCTTAATGTGTGGCTAAATGCGTGGCTAAATGTGTGGCGAAATGTGTGGCTGAATGCCTGGTTAAATGTGTGGCTAAACGGTAAGAAACATTCACGTTATCCAGATATGGATCAATATCCAAGGTCAAATTGAAATAATCAGGAGAAAATGTTGGATTGTTGCATCGGTCGGATAGATGAAATGACTGAAACCTCGCTACAGACTTGTCCTTTGACAACTTTTTTTCCGTCCATATGCGAAAATTGGTGACGCCATCAAAAGTAAAAATTTTGATAAATGGTGCTATGGTATATGAATTGCTTAGCAAGTATCGAAACACAGGTTTGGGAACCATGTGAACTTGTTCATTTTTCCTCTAGGATAATGCAACCTATGGTGGTAACATAAGTGATAAGGAATGGCAGACGTTGGACTAAAGTCCGCTGTAAGCCAATGCCAGTCAGATGCCAAACATAGGTCTAGTTTCTCAAATCCCAGAATTATCAAATGCAAGTCCCTATGTGCCTGATTCCATAAAATTTAATGTTATTATTGATGTTTCACGATAACGCCTTAGATAACACAAAATATTCGAGACATATTATGAACATGATATATTAATGTAATATTCAGTCAGGTGTATAACTGAATTTTATTTGGAAGGATAAAAAACTGGGAAAGTATTTCATAGGTTGAGCCTTAGTGGGATAATAAAGAGAAATTTGTTACCACCTCAAACTTATTTTTATTTCGTAAAATATTCAACGAAAGATTTGTTTATTTATTCGACAATTTATTTATTTATATATACAAAACTTAACTTGGTATTTAGGAACCCCTTAATCGTTTTTTGCCAAGTACCAATAATAATTAATCTGACAGATTTTTTGCTTGCCATTAATCAAAGCAAGTCTTATTGAAATATGGGACCAATAAAGAGGCCGCCAAAATCGTAACATAATTCTTGTATCCTATCTTCACACCCAACTTCTACATAAAAATAGCGATAGATCAATCTTCGATAATCTCGGTTTGTATCACTGGTAATAGTCTGAGAGATTCTGTATTTCTGACATATTCATATTTTCTGAATGAGCAATGATTGGCAATTTCACATGTTTTTCATGAAGCGGTTGAAATACTGTTCAGTTAAAATATAAAAAATAGTTTTCTGGGCGCCGGGTTAATCGCAAAACCATTAAACCAACTGTGTAATCGCTCATCACCGGCGCACATTAACCAATTTAATGACACATCTCTAGATGTGGCTGGATTGTCTCGTGTTATTGCTTGTTATCCATATCATGTGGGAGCTATTAAATTGACAAACCACAATGTGGGGTATTCTGTGTGACAATTCTGTGCTCACTGTATTATTATCTACTGTATTGTTATCTAATCATGATTAGCAATCATCCGTGTCTCAATAGTTAGTAGGAAAAGCAAAAAGTAATCAATAGTAAACTCAAAACTGAAAACGTGTATCATGCTTATACTCTTATAGATTTATAAAAGAGCCATGCCCGATTTATTGAAGAAGTAATCCATGGTGTTAAAATAATTTAAGGCCTTAAAACCAAAAGTGCTCAGGGCTAACAAAGGGTCACCAGCAGCTGTTGGGCAATTATGCCGCATTCCGTATTCCTACTTGGACTGCGGTTTGAGTAAGTAATTTAAAGTGCAGTCTACACGCCCCGAATATAACCATGACATATTTTGTGGTCATTTATCTGTCAGTCATGTATAATAATGGCAACAAAGAATTGAGATGGCAAATTCTATTTTCTCAATATTGTAAGACAATCTAATTTTTATTTGCTTCCTCTTAACCGGATGGCAGAAAAGCAGCTGAGCACTGAAACGATACGCCAGTTTCATTATCAATGCAACCTTACAACAGTTCCATATTCATGACCGTGGTATTAATTTTATCCCAAAATGCTAATCTTAATGCCGTATTGTGTTCGTCAGCGATGTTTTTCTCCAGAACAGGGCAAACATTTCTTACATATGACATGTTAAACGAGGAACTGAAACTGTAGGGTTCTGTTCAGGCTTTGCTCTGCTCCCAAGTGTATGATTGTTGTGCTTTATATGCCTCTTATATATTATGCTTTTTCATGCCTCTTAATGCTATACAGACAGTAAACTGTTGCATGAATATCAATAACGAATATGGATTGCAGTAATTTTAAAAGTTTAAACGTTCAATGAAACACAAGTATATATTTCACTTAATAATATTAAAATTTTCCGTTTTTAACAGTTGTCTACGGCTTTGTTTAAAAATGTACTTCACGTCTACTGAACTACAAAATGACAACAGTATGCTTTCTACGGAATGACAGAAAGTTACTGCTATTCACAAGGCTATGCTTTACTGCATCAGTGTTCAGTATCTTGTTTTCTGCTCCCTTTTGGTCGTTGTTTAAACACAAGGAAGTATTTTATTCCTTTACCTTTTGAATATGAGCTGAGTTTAAGCTGCTTGAGCTGTTTAAATCAAAGTTCAAACCGCTTAAACTGCCTATGTAGACTCCCTACTCCACGGTTTGTGAACCGGATTCTTTTGGTCAGGTGATCCCTCGACGACCGGGGTCTTTTGGTCAGGTGATCCCTTGACGACCGGGGTCTTTCGGTCAGGTGATCCCTTGACGACAGCCTCAAGCAGCATTGGACTGTCATTTAACAGCAAACCGCAACCAGCAGCTGCTGGGGATTGAGGTGATAGAATAACCACTGCACGCAAAATAAATATAAAGCTGTGATCTAAACTGTAGTCTACGTTCATGGGAACGAACCATGGTGCCGCGATATAATTAACAATTCAAGTTAACATTTTCACAGGTGGCCATTGGCCATGTCAATCGGGGCGAAAGAATAATGGTGACTTGCAAAATATCAACTTTTCAATTAACGATTACTTTTTGCTTCCATTCAGCGGTTTTCTTTCCTTGAAAAGCTACGAATTAGCTCATTGGTTACGATATAACTCTACGCCCACTATGCAGTGGTCTGACGAATACTCTTGTAAAATTTGGACCAATGAGAAGGCGCGATTGTTGACTGAATGATTTAATAGCCTTCGTAAGACCACTCCACGAGATCTCTTCTTCCCTCCTTGATTTCTATGTTTCTCACCCTTTCTTCGACGCATTCTATAATGGAGAATTTGAAACTTAAACATGACTAACATACTTGCCAATTAATATTATTCATGTACATACGTGATTAATCTTCGCGTAAGGTACGTGGGAAATTTGTCATATTTTTCGCGTCATTTCACATTGGAATGTATGGAAATAGCCCCGGAAGAGCAGTGTGTCTTTGCTCTCTGAGTCTTCTCCGTCGCTGTTGGGCACCATATGACAAGTACTCAAGTATTTGCTGCATTCTTTCCTGCCCTTGTTAGCTAGAAGCTTCCCCTCACTGCCATGTTCAAGAGAAGCAGGAACTTATCAAGGAGAGAAAAACAAGGAGTTTGTTTTTTAAAAAGTTTATAGAATTAAAGTTGAGCAGTTGTCGGCATTGAATCATTATTCAAAAACAATTTGCCAACCTCAAATTCACAGTAATGAAAAGGTTGAAATCAATTTAAGTTATAAGTGCTAGAATTAATCAAACATTTGCCCGAAACCAAGCAGTACGAAATTTTTCGAACATTTTGTTCGAGTGTCTGACATCACTTTGGATTCGTTGAGGGGCCTTTTTAGTCTTCATCTTCAATATGTATCCGTGAAATCTCCAGTGGGAGTGGTTTATAATTTTCTTATTCAGTACTAAAAAACCTCAACCTACGGTCCTGAAACCCTAAAACCTCTAAAAGTAAGGCAAGCAAGGCCATGAGGTTACCGACAAAAAGTTCCCCTGAAAATTTGCTTATCTCTCGTCTGGTTACAGTCTGGCCGGACAATGTACTTACAAGTTTACACTCAAGTTGCTGTAATACATGCAATAATGCTTGAATTAAAATCCAAGAAACCTTACAATTCGGGATAAAACAAAATATATATACTAGCGTATTGTTCTTTATTAATAATCATACATATTCCTAACCGAACGTCTGGCCGTTCTATACGATGCCTGTCACTTCTGCTGCTGTATGTGCGCTACACAACGGACACAAACGTCACCCGAATTTTCAGACTTGAAAGCGTTAATAATTGATTTTAATTATAATGAGCTTAAGAAGCCTCGGGCGTTTTCGTAGGTGTCTATAAAACATGAACACTCACCTGATCGGGTCCATATTGCTCAAGAACATCGCCCTTTGGGCAACGATTCAAAGCCGGGTCATGCACCCCTCGGTTCGGGCTCTCGGGAATTATCCTTAAATGGGCCCGATAGGCACGTGTCCCTAGTCAATGTGATCTACTTAATTAATTTTTTGAAGTTTAGGTGCAGACTCATGGTGTGTGTAACCAAGCCTTATCAAATATTGCACTTACCCTTTTAACTCTAAACTAATGTGAAAGTGGCTTTAAGAATCTTAATTTTTTGTCTGAGAGACAGAAAATATTTATATTAGTGTTCCAAGTCATATCAAAAACAGGTGGCATTATCAAATGATAATTATGCGAACAATGTTCTTTGTTTTTAAATCCCAAATATTTCGTGAACACCCCTGTACTTTACGTTAGAAAAGTATAAATTGAAGGTTTAGATGACGCAATCACCATAGTTCAAAATGTCCAATTGATGACGTTGATCTGGCCTATTTTAAATTTTGCCATGCCGGATGTCAAAAACAGAAATACGTTCCCGATTGTAATGCTCAAAGTAACGTGTTCTTATCTGATTAATTAAAAGCCCCTAATTTACACACAGGGGGTTGGCCAATGTGACACACATTCATGACACGTTCCGTAAAGGAAAGTTCCACAATTCCGCATAATATGATTTAAGTATCACATAGACAATGTCCCTTTATCAGTTATCGGCGGGTTGTCCCTTCAGTAACTCGAGAACATATGCTGATGAAAGCATGAAGTTTAAAACACATGTTTTTATCTAAATGAGTGAATTGGTATAAAGTGGTAGACAGATGTGGCGCTTCCTGTACTTTCCTTGACAACAGCGTCTGGTTGCCTTTACAGCAGTGTCTGGGTACCTTGACACCAGCGTCTGGTTGCCTTGACACCATTGTCTGGTTGCCTTGACAGCAGTGTCTGGTTGCCTTGACACCAGTGTCTGGTTGCCTTGACAGCAGTGTCTGGTTGCCTTGACACCATTGTCTGGTTACCTTGACACCATTGTCTTGCTGCCTTGACACCAGTGTCTGGTTTCCTTGACACCAGCGTCTGGCTGCCTTGACACCATTGTCTTGGTACCTTGACACCAGTTCCTCGTAGGTTGACACCAGTTTCAGACAGTGTGACACCAGTTCCTCACGGGTTGACACCAGTGTCAGGCAGTGTAACATTAGACTCTTCTCCCAGGTTCTCCCGTTGATGAGCGAGCTCAGATCTACGTTGACAGAGACAGAGTGTCTGGGTGATATCTGCCTTTGATTAAGGATGATTATAGTCCTTGACACCAGTAAAAGGCGGGCTGACACCAGTGTCATTCAGTGTGAATTCGAGCTCAGATCAACCTATAAAATATATCTGCCATTGTATTGATTCAATACTCGGATAATGCTCGAATTCATGGGTTCTCTATGAGATTTATCTCCTCATCTAGTGTATTGGTGAGCCTTGATTCCTGCCAAGGGGTTTGTATGATTTTATCTCCTCATCTATTGCTATGATTGCATTCCCCAGGAGGACATGGTCCCTCTCCCATATACTGCTGTTATCAGTGAGTCCTCCAACGTCCTCATCATACCTGCCTTAACGGACGGATACCAAGGTAGGGGACAGTAGCGGAGAAATGTATGGAATTAATAAACTGTCCGAATAGCTTATTTCTGGTGACGGACAAACGCCCATTTCGAGAGATTTATGGAATTAAAATGAGATAAAACTGGCATTCCTATTTATCCAATTCCAAGTAAGCGAGTTATGAAAATCATGAGGTGATATGCCTAAAAAATGCGGAAAAATTAGTTCTATATTTTCATTTTTCATCACCTGATTTCTGTTAGGCCGGTATTACTGCTCAGCGAGACAGCACGGAAAGATTGTTGAGCGAAAACACATCGACCTCATACTCCAAGGTAAATTACTTAATTACATTTGAATTTAAGTTTTAAACATGTTGTTATCTTGTTCATAATGTGATAATGATATGTCAAGTACATTTTCACAGTGGTCAAGAATAAATATGTTGGAATATCTAGAATAAATGTCTTGTTAGTAGTTATGTTTTTCATAATGTAATAATGATTTTTGAGGTATATTATTCGGAATGCATGTTCAGATCTCAACGAATATGGCGCCTAAAAGTCTAAACTCCTGTGATTTCATAACCCGATTGCTTTCATCTCTAAGTCCTGAGCTTATCTAGAATTAAGTCGATGAACGGGAATGAGTTAATCTCAGTCTGGTGACATGTATTAGGGGTCGTCGAGCACTCAAAGTATTTGATTTGATAGTGACGACATTATCAAAATTTATTATGGCGAATTGTTGACTTAGAACGGCCTTTTTTGTCTCTCGAGCGCAGATTTTTCCTTAGAATATTTGTGTTATTGAACACTTCCGAGTACGGAACATGAGGTAGTAAGGATTAGGAACCTGTAAATAACATTCCAACACAAGCTCATACGAAAGGTTCATAATAGTATTTTAGTATTTTTGCTCAATAAACTCCTGCAAACAATCATGGACCATCATGCAATCTCGCAGGAGGAGATATGGACATATTTTCATGAGCTCGAAATATTATGGAATGCTATTATCATCTCATTTAAAATCATGAAATACCGTGATACTTTTAACTTTTTAATGCAGATACGGTCCTCACGGTCTGTCTCCCAAAACTAAATAATAATAACCGGCATCCTTTTAAAATCGAGATGAGGTCTTCGTAATTTCTTAATTTAGGCTGAAATTCCTCTTTTTTCTCAGGAATAATATTATCATTATGTATAGGCGTGAGGCGACACAGAATATGTAAATTGCTCTTGTCATGTACTATCTGAGTATATCTCATATCTGTCAAGGATGACAGTTTCAGCAATTCTGTAGACAGGATAATCTGGCAGTGTGACGGCATTGCTAAGGCTAGAAGTTGTGAACTGTTGACATCACCAGTCTTAGAATGTGTGTGGTATTGTGTCAAGACGTGTCATATCTGCCAGAAGTTCTTTACTGTGTGGTTTTTTGTACTTTTTTAGATCAAAAGGACACATGTACATACTAAGTTTGTGTATATTATTGATTATTATGCACAGACATAAGACATAATCTTCTTTATCTCCAAAAGTACAGTGACTCTACAAACAAAATACATGAGAAAAAGTACGTATCTGGCATCAGGGCAAAAATTTTGGCAAAAGCCTAATTGGAATGTCAAATAGAAAAAAGGGCGAATTAACTTGGAATAGCAACTAGAAATATCGGAAACTTTTCACCTACTTTTCATTTGGTCCCTCTGATTATTATCTTCGCTCAATCTTAAATTTCTTCAATAAAATAATTGTATTTACATTTTCCTCTAACAGATGAATTATAAAATCCCTGTCACGTGTTTCTTCCTGCCAATGAAGAAACATCCTTATCATCACACCTTAGCACCTTCCTTTATTGACGCAGAAAAATTAATTATGTTTTGTTGTTTGATAACTTATGATCGACCATATTTTGTTGGCACGCACAAATTGTCATTTTCTTGAAAGAGAATTCTACATAATGATTTAGTTACCCCTTGCCATATGTAATTTACAATTTTCGGGCAGTTACAATGGATTATGAGAATAAATTCATGACACATTATGAATATCTAATATATAAAATGTAATTAGGATGGTTACATCCTTTAATTTGTATCTAAGGGAGTTACGATTGGAACAGAATTCGAATACACATGGGAATTCGACGTTGGCCACTGATGATTTACTCTGAGGTTTTTTAAAAATTACCGCATACAGCTGTACAGTTACTTGACTTACTGATTGAAACATCTTTATTTCTTTGTTGAATAACCATCATTTCTCAGAATTTTAAATTTATAGTTTTTGCTAATACTGGTTACATTAGCCTGGCTATTGAGCTTGACCTTACACTAACTAGTAACTTGACTATTGAGGTTAAGTAATCGACAGAGTAAATAACTTTTTCGAGGAGATGACCTAGAATTTCTAGGAGATTGCTCTTTTCCGTCAAAAGAATTCATTCTTCAACGTGAATCTTTCTCGTTACTACTTCATTCACTTGATTAAAGGAATAGCGAGAGTAATTGATACAAAATTAATCACGTCTGATTAGCTTGGAGTTGATTAACCTTCTCTGAAAGTCAGCTGTTCACAACGCATAAACGTGGCGCGCGAAAACAAAGTTGTATTAAATCACACAAAATTATCATCGACAATGATGAGAAATTCACGCGCGCGCGTCCCGCCAAAATCATTTCATCAGCAACTCTGCTTCTCAAAAGTCAAAGATCTGTACGTTCTGAATTTGAAAGATGAATTCTTCTTGAATGTAGCTGCTTACGATTGATGATCGGACCTCATTTCGCCGATCCTCATTTCAATATTTTAGATTTAATGCCTCAATGAATTCAGAATTCATAAAACAAAATATTCCCTTATCCATTCTTCTCAGTGGTATCAATGCTCGTAATCTTATGAAAGTTACGTATAATAAATCGGAGAACGGTGCACTAATCATTTCCCCCTTTCAGAGTTTCAGAGAGAATTAATGATTTGTTCTGGTATATTTGGATATTTGCTCAACTTGGATCTCAAAATTTCAGAGGAGCCGAGGTTTGCGATCCCCAACAGAAACTTAACAGTGATGGAGAACGGGACCCTCACCATCCCTTGCGACTGCACTGGATCCCCTCATCCCGTTATCACGTGGTACAAGAACACGGAGCAAGTCACCACCGATATCAACGAAGACGTGAGTGCTTCGAATTTCCATAATACAATTTCCATTACAACTTTCTATTTTTATTGTATTGATCAGTTCTATGATATGTAGCTATGAACTAAGTAATTTGATTTCATATCTGAGTGAGTGGTTACCAGTTAGAATTATGATATCCATTTATACGCTCAAAGACGTTTATATGGCTATATGGGAGAACTACCCCGAGTCTTAGGCTCTTAGGATCCCTGGCCATTTTTTGACCCTCTTGCAACTTGCCTTCGACTGATGCGCATACGCACCAGCCACTCAGTAATGAATGAATCAGTTTCTCTTCTGAAAAGTTCGAACTCCTTTTCAGCTTTTCAGTTCCTCGAAACCATCTTTAAGATTAAAGTGGGATTATCAGAAAATAGGTCAAAAATCGAAGGGCGTCTGGGCGTAGTTTTATTGTTAATTTGTTTTTCTTCAGAATATGCAATTATGTTCCATCATAATAGTCTACGCTCTACAGCCCATAGATTAAATCAACAATAATTCGTCATGGGAAGACCCCATCAATTGACAGATATCAAGAAATATGTAGATAATTGCATAATGCATTCGTTGTTGCTCTACAACCCTCGCCATGTTTATCGCATCGCGTCTTGATCAAACAAACGTGATTTTCACTCAATTTCACGAAGCTTATAACATGATTTCACGAAGCAGATAACATTATTTACACCTACATTCTCCTCACATACCACAGCACAGATAAACGTACCTGACTGATTCCCCTGCCAGAACTCGCTGACGCTGGTCAATGTTAACGACACCACTAACGGGATGTACCAGTGTTTCTGTGAAAACGAGGTCGGGAATGCTCAGGCAACCTTCGCCGTCAGCGTTAAAGGTAGGTGGAAATAAAGCAGTAAAAAGCAACAGTTTAGATTTATACCACTAAAATTGTGAGATACTATCATAATCGATTAGGCAATAAATCCTGCGGGATGAAAATTTCTGCCATAAAAACCCTCTCCAATGTCAAATAGACGGTTACTCCGATTTGAAATCTCCTGTCAATTTGGCACTACTGAACATAACAGCACAGAGAATTGTTTCTGTATGTTCAAGATCTATGACTTACCCCCCTCCTCCCCTTGGCAACGTACAACAACCACCATCATCAAGGTTCAGTGATCAAGTTGGTTTTATCCATCGCTTTTTGGCGACAAGTTTATCACCAAAAAAACTTTCCTTTTTTCAATTTTCGGAACTGTTGTAAGATTGTAGAAACCATAATCACCTTATGTAGATTCATCGCCTTCTACCCGAGCGCAAAATCACTTAGGTAATCAATTCTTTGTAGAAATATTCGGAAGAAAATTGGATGAGGTAAGATTATGATGAAATCAAGATGTATCTGTTGAATTGATCAGGCTTTTTTCAATCTACCTGATTTGCGTCAAATTCTTCCTCATATGTTTATCAATATTCCGCGCGCATATTTTATAGTTCTACGTTATATATTTTATTAAAGCCAATATTTTCTTAAATCTATAAAACACAGTACAAAGTTGCAGTGATTAGAGCAGTATAAGATTGAAAAATGATAATCCGATTGCCATTGAGACAGGATCTCTTCTTCAGAATCCTCCCGTCTATTTCTAGGCCTTTCGGATACCGTAAATCAGCAACAATATATTCAGATTTATGTAAATTGATGAAGTAGACAATAAATTAGAATAAATTAATTTCCGGGTAAAAGTCACGCACTAATTAGTCATGTCACGAACGTAGCCCGTAGGAAAGGAATGAATTATGAGAATAACTCACACTCGTACAAGCTATTGTACTGGGAAAATGATATTTTGTCTCACAACAAAAACATTTTGCTCCGAACTTTTCGACTAAGGTTGAGCTAAGGTTGAACCTCGATCAATTAATTTTATTTTTAAGCGTAAAGCTGTAATGAATAAGTGTCACACTGTCAGTAGATTGGGCTGTTTTCGATATAGGACACCCATGGCACAAGACCCACTAATTTTCATTAGCCAAAGGACTCATATAACGCCCCACCAATTTCCATAGGGAAATTCTAACCTGGGCCATGGTATATTGAATTTAACTGCAAGTTGTATACGGATAACAATGAAATAATTATCATGATTCGCCATGGCTGAAATGATGATGTCACAATTATTATTCAAACGTGACCAGCATAATGTGCGCTCAGAATAAATAGGCGGTCGTAATGACGTCATCAACATTGCGCGCGCTGACAAATCGATGAAAATAACCGCCTATTTTTCGCGCGCGAGGTTTAGCATACAATGAAACAGACTCATCGACAAACGGAGTACCAGCCCGATAGTAGCACTTTCTGCAGACTATGGTGGTGTCATCTCATTAACTGAGTGACGTCACTAGCTTTAGTGATATCTTATCCCGATAATAGGAAGTACACTCAATGTTTCCCGTCCTTTATTTTTCTACATTCGTTGTTTGTTTTGTGTGTACACTGACCCACTCTGTCAGTCTGTCTAGTGGGTAATATTGAATGCTGATTGACCGTCCCGTTTTGTGTTGTTATCCAATCAACATTAACCTTTTTTAAGTTATGTGTTTAATTCACAAACTTTTTAATTGATTAATTGCCTCCCCGTTCCCCATTCCGCCCATTTTTGAATTCTAAAACAGGCTTATATTGGAATAGTGACATTCTGCAAGGTTAGCAACGAGCAAGTTCCTATGAAGAATTTCGTTGTATTTTTGAATTTTTGGTGGCATGTTAATGAAAACGTTTCTTAGAAACTGTCTGCCACTCTGTGCAATCTTCCAGCCTTTGGGCAGGAGCTATACTTCCACAGTGAACACTTGAGATACATAACATAATATATTATCTTATTATATTAGCCACATTCGTAGTATTATATATGCAGCAGTACTACAGGTCTAAAACCCAGAAGTCAGACATCGTCTAGATTCCATGTTGGGTTTCTGACAGAGTTCATCTCAATACACACATACTCTAAAGGTCTCCTGAAATAGCCGGGTTGGCATCATCAACTCCACACTTTTAACCCTGATACTCTCCTCACTTCAATAACTGTCGTTAATCTGAGGCCGACGAATATAACATATCCAGTATTATATTCGATACAAATGTTTCACAGTATACAAGCTCGCGTACCTATGGCAAATTGGAAACTGTCAGCATTCCAGACTGCCAGGAGTTGGAGGTCTTGGTAGTCAGGTACTCGAAGCAGAGGCATCTGACTTCGGGCATGGGTTGAGTCAGCTTCTTTTGTTTTTCTGGAAGAATGTTTATTCTGTATGTCAGTATTAATTAAGCTTGAACTGAGTTTGATAATGTGACTAGCGGCAAGTGTCTTTTGTTTACTTAGAACTTTAGTAAATTCTTTCTAATATTCTGTAACATTATGATCAGCTTACGCCTGGCATGGCTGAATTTAGAAATGAAAGACCAATTAACTGGGATGTAATTACCCAATTACCCTATCCCATTGCATCGTGAATTGACCATTTGAAAGTCATTTCAGGGTACAATTACAAGTTCTAAATTCCTATTTCCGAGAGCATTGGATCTTTATTAGCTATATTCTGATAATTGCCCAGATAATCACTGGTTCTTTTTCACCATAATGATTGGTTGTATGAATGAACTTTATACGTTTCAAGATGATATCTCAATTATCTTGCTACTTCTTGCTACATCTGGTCAGTAGAAATCCATCAGAATCTGCCGTTTCTATTTATTGCTACTGTGCAGTGTGCTTATCTATTGCCGTCTATCTCTGACATCATTGGAACTTTAAGTCATATAATGTTGGCTAGTTTTAATTTAGTGATTGTATTTTGAATGATATTACGAATGCTGTGAATAATGAATGTCTGCATGTATCTATTGAAGCATCAACAAACATGCACCACAAACTACATACCATATTGTATCAAACGCAATCATTTAATGGTGTGATCATCACATGACAGGGAAATGCCCACTGTAACCAACCACGTGACTTCACAGCAGGTCACGTGACTTTCTTCAAGTCACATGGTTTAGAAATGGCGAAATGACGTAGTCACCCAATTTCTTAATGATATTGTAGATTTATGTGGCACACATCGTTCATTTCGAGCATAAAGTCAGTGGTGTGACGTCATCATTTTACCATTCTGTGCCATGATAATGACGTCACTCTTAACCACCAAATATGCCCGGTGCACGGTATGGTTTACGGTGATAGATCGTGCTGATGGCAGCTTTGGTATTGATCACTGTGCAACCAGGGCGTCTTCAATTTGTGAAGGAGTCGTGTGTTGTGCATGCAACTCATTTTCTGAGCCCTAATTTTATCAATTAAGCATAGAATTCCAACTAAAATAATGTTTTTCGTTGGTCTTAATTCTGAAATACAGTATCTAAAAATTTTTTGGAGAAAAATCCTTGGTACGGCTTAGGCCCCTGATACTTACATTAATTATAGGGTGGGGTTGTTTGAAAAGTAGGGGACTTGTAGTCCCATGGCGATGCATCGAATCTTGTGAGATAAACCATATCAGTATGGGATTTTTAGGAGCCAAATCAGTATTAGCTTATCAGTTTTTGAGACATTGTCCATACCATGGTTCATTGTCGTCTTTTGGTACTGCCGCTGATAAAATCATTGAATCTGGATTGGAGGTCGCGACTATCGGCACTGTTTTTCTCTACTGTGACGCCCCCTTTTGAAAACAACGTCATTAGTTACTATTTGGGATAGACCGGGCCCTGGCAGATTCGCACCCCATATTTTAGTTAGTGATGGTAGGATCGGTATATCAGTCACTACTTTGTTACAGTTTTTCATCCATACTACGTTCTGACAACGGAAGTAGATGGTTCAATCGTCGCCGTTTCACAAATCTCATTTTTACCATATAATAACGTCAATCCCAGCTGCTTATCATCTAGGGAGGACCTATATGGGCTCTTTATCTTTTTGTCAGTCTAATTCAATGGTAACTTTTTGGGCTAATAACTTTGCGGAGGATCTGATGACTCGTGTAAATTATGGCAGACTGACTGTTTAGGTCATGATCAAATGCCAGGGTAGAAGAAAAACCTGTGCATAGTTTTTACTGCAAAGCAGATTAAGTCAATATCTTGATCATTGCTTGGGACACTTTTGTTTAAGTCATATCAAACATTATCACATTATTTTCGGACTCAAGAAGTATCAAGAAACCTGGGTCTATAAAGTGATCAAGTTCATCAATCGTATTATCAAAATCTTCTTCTCTGACCAAGTGACCAATAGTCACGAATTTTCATTATCATTGACTGCCGGTCTCAAATAAGATCTTTGTGACAATATTTTCTTGTTCCTTTAGGAATTTTCTCATAAACTTATTACCTTGATATCAGCTCATATTCAACCCTGTCCCAGGCTCAACATCCAAATAAGATGAATTTCACCATCGATATTCCTGAACCACTGAAACTGATATGCCAGAAAATATGCCTGCAGCATCATTAATTGACATTTTCTAGAACCACAGTACCGTAGCCCCACCCATCCAGCAGACACAATGCAGCAATAAGAATGTGAGCTGCCACTAAATATTCCCAGGCCCGAGGAAGAAAAATAGGCGCTTCAAAGCCAAGAACTTGTCATTTTGAGCTATGATGATGACGTCATATTTCAACCGGTTTGTTATCTTGCGCGCATATTGATGTGTATGGCTTCTGGATTATTTGAGTTTTGGTTCGACGGACTGGCAGTATGTAGTATCAGTAATGGTCATCGATATAAAAGTAATAAGAGTAATTTGTTCTCATCTTTTTTTGGAAGGCATGAATTGGTTAGGTCATTAGAGGTCTACAGGATCAAATGGCTCATAGCCATTGGTGGTGATTACGGATTTGGTTGGAAATATAGTGATCCTTGGATAAGGTATTATGATCTCCAAACCTCAGTACAATGAGATTCAAAACTGCTGATCGGTTCACATCATGGTCCCAAGATATTTTCACAATGCCTCAGTTCGGAAGAAAAGATTTCCAGTCAGTTGCTGGAGTTGACTTCGTCAAATCATACTGATGCTCTGGTACTGGTGCCCATATTTTCCAGGTTTGATATTCCATTCTCTCGTACATCGATAATGTTACTACATGATAATGACGTCATCGCCCCCGATCACAAACATCTCTCTGGTTTATGAGGATGTTTGGTAATATTAGTGGTACAAATGCTTCCCAATCACAGACTGGAGCTAGTGAATGCTGAATATGCATCATGACTTGCTTTCTTAAATTCTTTGACCATGTGAGTCACCTCAGTGGCGTTTCCAGCCAAAATTAAAGGTATCCTGATAAGTGGTACTCCGCCCATTTTTAGGTGACAAGTTCTGAACAGGCGTGCGGCAGGTTTTCATGGACAGGTTTTGGACGGGTTCCTATTTTCATTTACCAACTGCAGTACAGATTAAGAGCTGCAATCTGATCAACCCATGGCAATTGCCAGAAAAGATCTGAAGGCTGTTAGTAAGATTCATATCATATCATTATTAGAAAAACATGATTTTACAGCGTTCAACCGTCAGTCAGCTATTGA
This sequence comes from Beroe forskalii, assembly GCA_011033025.1. NCBI lineage: Eukaryota > Metazoa > Ctenophora > Nuda > Beroida > Beroidae > Beroe > Beroe forskalii. Next base: position 233,288 of record WFMF01000088.1, on the reverse strand, counting down.
TAAAAATCATAGATGTTGTCAATAATAAACTCTTGATGATAATCAAATAAAATCGCTTGCATACGATACCCAACACCCAACATAATTCTTTAATATAATATTTGACCTTATATTTGGCCAACAAAAAATCGAGTTAAGCCTTACGATAATCCAATTTAGCATACCTGAATAAACTTACCCAGAGTTCATCGGGTCGGTTCAGTGTGTCACTATAGCGTTTGTCAGGTCGGCATTCGAGTTGTGAACATATGTCATCCATGTAATATTAATTCAACTATTGAAATTAGTTGTACTGTTATTAAATTTTATTAATTCAACTTTTATTACTGTATTTTCGCAAATATATTTTACTCTCTGTGTATTCATGAGACTGGATTGATATTCACTCTTTTGGCATTTTAATGATGTTATCAATTAATTCCATTTGCCAAACGATGCGACAATTGTCCACGCGATGCGACAATGTTCCAAATAATGCGGCAATGATCCCGTCAAAGCAGCTATGTTCCACACAAGATACTTAAACCGTCTGTGTGTATCTTTGTATATGTCGGCATTTAAAGGCAAGTAATGTTCCATATTTAAGTAACTTATATCTTGTATCTCGTAAATTACAAATTCTATGATTCTCCTGTTTAGCTTGTCGCGTGAGTTAGTACCTAGAGTGACTTTGCTTGTAGAATAAAAGTGACCTGCTCAGGCTTATTAAGACATCCTAAGTATACAATCAGGGCTATGATGTGTTATTAGCCTATCATAAGTCGCATGTTATGATTTAAAGTAAAACTCGTGCGTTTATTATATTCAACATTCACAAAATGAACAAATACATACAAACATACATATTGTTAGCCCATACAGTATATAATAGCCCATACACCACATTGTATATAATAACTTTGTTTAAGTTATATATATTGAAATATATACACTTATATATACTCTACAGTTATCTTCTTTCAAATATATCAAAATAGGTAAAATGCCAATGACCATATTATAGCTGGCTCACGATATTCATAGGCAGGAGAAAATGACTTCGTTATCTTCGTCCAGAATGGCAATATTGATGACGCTGAACCGCTAGATTTCCGTTTGTTGCTTTTGTAAGCCTACTGGTATACCAATCCGAGCTCTAGGAAATAGCTACTCTATCGTACATATTGAGTATTATGTCATAACGGCTTTCTTTAGGGATTATATATATCGAGATAGTTTCTACCTACTCAATTGTAGACAGTTCCGTGTTTTTCCTCTGTTTCGGATGAAAATATTGTATCCGTGCATTTCCTGCGAGTTTTTCTAGCTGATGATTCGACCTAGGAACTGCTCATCAAATGACAAATATGTATCATCACTTTCGGAAACTGCAACTCTAGAGAGTCTAGACTTACAGTCGAAATTCGGAATTTTTCAAGAACATTTTTCCGTTGGTTAATGGATACCATCTGTTCTAATTGGATTAAATAGCATTGCAGAGCGGCTTCTTTTAGTTGTTAGTTTGAAAATTGTAGATTGCACAGAGCAAAATACGCGTTTCTTTATTTTTGATGTGCCCTTGATTGTCCTATTTATCTTGATGTGCTCCTTCTTCGAAGTTAACGTCTTTTTTAGTTTTGAAACTTTATAATTATCATCGATATCAGGCAGCACCCACGCTCCATGCTCTGTCAAACCTTCACGCAGGAACCTTATCTGTCAACATGATGTTTAGATTTGCAGATATCGCCGTGCTGCAGCTCTCTACAAAACTTTCCTGGAATATATCTGTAATCACAGCATATAATATTGAATATTATATACTTAATATAGTATTACTAATCGATAAGATCTAGGCAGGGGATATGCACCTACCAGAACTAGAGGCTGGGCGCGGGAAATATAGGCGGGTAGGATGACGCCATTATCTTATCATGATGGAGGGAGTTGATGACGTTGAACCGCCTATTTCTCCTGCGCGGTGTTTGAAGGCTAGGCAGGTGAAGTATAAGCGGGTTCGTGTCAGCAATATTCAACACTATAAATCGTGATAATTACGTCTATCTAAACCGTCAAATCCTCGTGTGCGACCTACAATAACTAGGATCTATAATACAGCATACAGTACAATAACAGTAATGCTGTATTTGTATGTATTATGAGTTCCTTAAAATCATGCTGTGTTTATCATGGAGTTGTAGGCGTGTGAAATGTACAATGTACATCAAAAATGTACAATGTACATTCTACACCAATACATGTACATTTTTTATTGTACATTAACATGCATGTATCTGGTACACTATCCAGGCGATTTTTACTTTTTATTCAGAATTCATTATGAAGCCTAGACAACAAATCGTAGCCCTATTATAAAGTTGAATGACGTCAATATGATGGTTTTAAGTGGCAAATCTATTTTTGTTGCAAGGTCTCAAATGTCCTTAAGAATATGGAGTGTTTAAAACGGTTCAGACACTTTATTGGTCATTTTCAGTTAACAGTGTGCAGAATGCAGAAGAAATTTTCCGCGGCAGTATGATCTAGTAACGTACAGTTTCTGCTTTTTGCCGCAAATTTTCATCGCATTTTTACCATATATGAGAGTATGCTATGACAGTAATTTTCCTTGTAGCCTTGACAGTTGGCATTTATGACACAAACTTTATACTTCTAGTGATATATAATATACGAAGGTTATATATTTGTGGATGCCACTTCCCATTATCACCAGCCAGACTCCGGCTGATGCTCGGGATATGTCGGAGAAGTGATAATTCCTGACAAAACCGTAGCTGGTTATGTAATTAAATAATTGACATGTTTTGTATCGTAATCATCCATCAGCCATGCTAATAATCGCTTTCAAGTCATATGCAATCTCTCATGCGGCTATATATATGCCGACCAGGGGAAAATAGACTTGCCCGATTCCATCCATTCATTATTCTAAAGTGTAATCAACAGCCTAGTAATCATGCTCTAATTTTGATGGTTTTTCAACCTTAGAATCAGGTTGCCAGGTTAAATATGTCTCCATTTTTACCAAGGACCCAACACCCATGTCCCAACGTCTCATCGCAGCCCTGATCACGTCATGTGGACACTGGTAAATGTAAAAGCTCATCATAAATCTAAATTATTAACTTTTCATTAGTTATAGTTTAGGGACCTTGATAATCAAGTAATGATAATAATAATATTCTTTAATAATGATCGTAGTTAGCCGATAATACATAATCTGATTGTAGATAACAAAAATCGGCTGACACAATGGATAATATACGGATTGGCTAATTGCCTAATTATCTATAATACGAAGGTGCACAAAGGTCCTCATATGGTGCCGTGGTATAATAAGCGATAGTGATGACGTCATTATCATAGCTTAGCATGGCAACTTGAACTCGTTTCAGCGCCTAACTTTGGCAGATGGTGTTTTGAAGCCCTGTTCCAGGCTGTATAATTATCAATATACCGGGTACAAATACAATGTACCCAAACCCCTCGCTCTCGTCTCTTTTGCTATAGCTGGTGAAACTTAGACTGTTTCCGCACATCAATTCACTATTTTAAATCGTGATGATGACGTTATTTTTCCTGTGTCAAGTGATCGGCTGTGTAGTTTTGATCATGTGATGTTAATAGACCCTTGCTCCTACATATAAATACTCCTGCACCCAGCCTTTAGCAGGTACATATGATTCGTATATATGAGCATGGGAACTGAGATTGTGATGCTATTAGAAATTAGCGTACCTCAGGATTTGGCCTACAAATAAAAGGCAGTATTACGTCATCAACTCACCATTTTAAACCCTGATGATGACGTCACTCTCAGTAGCGTAGAGTTCATGAGTTACAATAAAGGAGGGCATAATCCCGAATTATGATCCAGTGCCTTCACTGTATCATGTATGCGTTAGGTTCATGATCATCATAGCCCTTCCATCTCTTGAACTTCTGCAGTCACGTATGCCAAATTGTACGGGATGCTTAGTAACTCAAGTCTACCAATAATAAAAGTGATGTAATTTTCTCAGGGGATGTGAGCCCAACTCCCAAGGGATAAAAAGCATCCCCTGCATCCCCACTGGCTATGGAGCTGGACTTCCATCCATTGAACTTCCACCATCTCTTGAACTTCCATCATTTCAACTTCCTTCCCTTGAACTTCCACCGTCCCTTGACTCCCTTCCTTTGAACTTCCATCTCTAGAACTCCGGAGTTCTCCGAGGTTTTGTAGCTAGAGCTCCGCCGGGGCTACACTTTATGGATCACTAGATGAACTCCTCTGTGTGTGGCTGCAAATAACGTCATTACCAAGGTGTAAAACAGTGAATTGGTTACATCACGCAGTGTTACGAATTCGTATCTGACATTCGCTACTCGAGTCTGGGGGTACGCTAATTCACCTAATCACTGATTATAAATCCTGACTGGCATTGTTACCGACTCCTGAATATCTCTGCTCAGAGCTCGGTAGTTCTTTAGTACCATTCAGAGTTGAATTATTAGAGATATTTAATGGTTTTAAAGAGATATATTCGTTATGTTTACTGTATGTTACAGTAATCAAATTTGGCCAGTATTCAGTTTGGTGAGTATGTGAGGTCAAGTGGTTAGCTGGGAATAATATGCCCGGATTGCTCATTAAGAATCATTGGTGCACGACCTAAGCTATCAAATCTATGGAAGTTTGGAAGCAAATCATACATTTTCTCAGAATTTTTCTCCGAAGAAATTGTCTTTGTTTCGGAGTGGATGAATTCAATGAAAGTGAATGGTTTGCTAATAGCAATCGCCAACCAGTGGATAAATAATTCAAATTGCAGTTGCTAGCTCATTCGTTAGCCATGGTAGATGATTCATTTGGTAGCTATATATTTATCATTATGGCATTTGATGTTTTTGATGATTTGATAATACAGTAAAATTATCTTTTTATCGTTAAAGCTTGAGTAACAGTTGAACAGTTGATTGCAACTTTATTTCAATTCTTCGTTCTTTTCAATTTTCGCAGATCGTCTAATAAAGTATGGTGCAATGATCTTTGTCATAACTCGAGTCTCAACCGACAATTGAATTGAGATTTATATTATGACTCTAGATAGATTGATTTTATAGATCCACTATAAACGTTGCTATAAGTAGCAAATAATTCTCTTATCGACCACTTGACGTAACAACCAATCAAAAGCCATTCCCTGATCACGTGACATCCTGACAACCAATCAAACTGCTGCATCTTTCACACACCATTAGCAGATCCATTAACAAAAGTTTTAACCTAACTTTGGTACAAAGCAAGGATAGCTGTAGTATATTAATGACAACAACAGACTCTTGTAATAATAAAGTCTGTTGGATTGGGTGTCGCCCGCGTTTGATAGACACTTAAAATGACGTCATTATCAATGTTTAACTTGTCTGATGATGACGTTAAACTGCCTATTCTTTGCGCAGGACCGTTGGATAAAGTACGTACGTTTATAATACGGTTACGATTAGTAAAAGTAATGAACTGATTTTATTAGGTTTAATGTTTTTTGCCCCGGTATTTCTTTTTGCGTTCGTCTTTCATCTTTTTATGTTTCGTGGCTTTTGCATCTTTGTGTTTCTACGCCTTTTATCTAATTTTGTAGTTAAATATTGATAATACTTGATATTGAAACAGTATTTTCAACAAAATAATGCGTTAACTTTCAAACCCAAATTCGATTTGTGGCGAAGACAGCTAGAAATTTCAAACTCATTAAAATTTGAGTTTGGTATTCATGTTTCCTTTCTGCCGAAGTATGAAGTTCGATTTTTGTATCCTTCCTTTGAATTCTTGTGCATAGACATTAGACATAGCAAAAGTCCATGTTTTTTTAAATCTGCTATTCACGTGCCTGCGATTGTGAGGGTTTAAAATACGAACCTACAACAAGGATAGAAAAGCAATGCTATTGGTCCACGATCAGCACACGTGCTATAGTTGCTATCGATATGTTACATGATAGATGGATATAGACTGCGTGCGACTCATATAGACGATTGAGAATAACGTCATTATCATGGTTTAAAATGGTAAATTGATGACGTGAAACAGCCTATTTCTCATTATTTTTCTAAGCTCGAAGCATAAGCTTTTCTGATAATAACCATTAATTTCGTCGTATGCATACTTTGTTAGCTTACTTATTGGTCTTGCCATGGAGGGCAAAATCTGAACTATAAGCGCGCTGAAATCCGTGGCCGAGGCTCAAAATCGTTAATTTTTATTGGATGATGTAACTTTGCGATTCCAGATTTCAGCAGACAGTTCGCAGTTGACTACAAAACATTGTTCATGATTATCAAATACGTGGCCAGGGCTCGAAATCGTTGTTTTTTGATTGGATGACGGGCTTAACGATTTCAGATTTTCATTGTTACATCCAACAGTTCGCAGTCGACTAAATAACCCAGAACTATTATATATCCCTGCATTCTCTGCTTATTTTCCCATGAATTCTCTGTAGTGCCTGTTAATCTCACATGGTTGGAGGCGGGTGCGTGACTGCGTGAATATTCAATGGGTGATTACGCGATTAATATGACCTCATTAGCATTATACTAAACCGTATAGTAGTAGTCAAGAGTAGTCAAACTTGAACCACCTATTTGTGGGATTCGTGGATTTCATGCCACAGCCTGCACGAATTAACCAGTGTCCCAGTGTGTTAACCGGTGTAAAACGTGGTTCCATATCTTTGGTGGCACTCAAAATCAATGATTTTAATTCAAATTAAGATTTAATCTAAATTTTAATTTGAACCAACATATATGAAGCAGGGTCTGTTTTGCTCCTACATTTACCCCGACACCATGGACCTGATAGTTTATGAAAGCCACCATATGCTTCTGTGAGTGTCGGGATTGTAAACTTTTCTCCCCTCCTTTCCATTACTGAGAAAAATGTTAAAAGTTGTGATTTGTCCCGAATGTATGTTAAATTATTACTATGGCTAGCCAACGCAGATATTATCGACTGCTGATGACATTTCGGAAGCAGAAAGAAAACCTGAAACAAGCAGTTGAGCCACATAAGTTATAAGTAATAACAAGTACGTTATGTTCAGTAGGTACATGGATGTCCAAGACTTATCAGGGCACTTTTTCCTTTTGGGCTGAAGAATTTAAACTGGTTTCTTCAGTACCGCGTATTATGATCGCTTTCTCTGAATCGATTGTGTAAAATCCTGCAAATATCACGCCTCCCAAAATTTTAAAAAGAAGCTCCATCGATTCTGCCAGATTGTCTATCTTTAGCTGATTCTAAAATAGCTTCTAGTACGCTTTTCTATATTTATTGAATACATTCTGTCGTTAAACATTCACTATTTCATTGTTCTTTTCTCGATTAAATATGCTTGTCAATCTATCGACATACGCAATGCAACACTTAAAATTCTCTGATATATAAGTCATTTTTCTTGAAGCTGGTCTATTTTGCTTGTCGATAAACACACGAATCTTCTATTTGCTGTGTAAAACTCTGGAACTTATTTTGGCGGATCCAATCTATTTTGGTTCCCGATGTTTCGTGTGAAATCATTCCAAATGAGATTTTAAACTCTGTTAAAGTTGCTTGCGAGTCTATAAAAGGAAGCTTTGTACAGCGCACACATTATTATTTCGTGCTGATCTCCGGGTTGGTCATACTCAGCTTTTAAAATTAATCGATAGCCGTTCCGGTTCTTGCAACTGAATTATAGAATGATTAATTTTGAGGTTACTACTTCCTTGTTTGTTTTTGGAGCCGGGCCTTCAAAGTTTTAACGATCTTAAGTTTTTATAATTATTTAACTCAGCTGAATCCGAATTTGCTGTTCCGCATGGAGACGGAACATTTCAGTATTGGAGACACTAATTCATTCTAGAGTCCCTGCCCCTTATCAGTACTCAGTTTGATTACTTGCTGGGGCACGCGTCTAACCGTCTTGCAGCCACACTAGTGTTATGGGGGCTTATGCTTGGAGAATTATCATATATTGACAGACCTTATTGAATTTTCAATTAATTTTAAGTACGGTAATTTAGTATGTGCTCAACTTGATAAAGTTCATTTGCATGAATTATATTATACGCGGGGGTCTGAGGGGCGTGTTCCTCAGATAATATATTACCCCAATTTAAGCGTGTCTTGCATCACGTGCTAATTCGTCCTTGAATTAATGATTATGCATAATTAATGATTATGCTGGCCACGTGATAAGTTTATACTTTATAGATACCTGAGTAACTGCACTGATTACATATGGCTAGTTGACGGCATCAATCGCTCGTTTTGATCCCTGATGGTTATGTCACCTCCAAATTCCAATTACAGCCAATCACATTGATTTGTGAATGCGTGACCAGTAAACACTTATCTATTGAGGTACAACTTGGTTTGATGCAAACCCATCTTACCTACTTCCCCAAGCTTCTCCAATTTACCTACAAGCTTAAGCTTGTACGTAGATGTTTAAAGCGTGCGAAATTTGAGGGGGTTATTCTGAAAAATCCTTATTTTTGCACTTCACCACCACATTAAATATTAATAGCTCGTATAATTATATTTTCCTCACAAGGTACTCAATAATTAACAAGAAAATGAAAAATAGGCTAATACTGGTCAATTAAATATTCGGAATATTTCTTCATTTTTTATATTCATTCAAAATGAAGTACATGCTAAGAACTGCAGCCTTTTCCAATTACTGGGAGGAGTATTTCCAGCAAAAACAGCGTCCTGTGGGACAGCGTCCTGACAGAGTGACAAATGATAGTGGGGAGACTAAATTTGGGGTGAAAAGTACTGATGGACATATTTTAGTTTTATTATTTTTATGTGAATGTAGACATGAAAATATGTGAATGAGGGCTGCAAATTATGCTCTTAGTATTTGACATTTTTGGCCTCCCATTTGATAGAATTTAAAATTAAGAATTTTTGTAGGTCACGAGATTGTAGAATAAAGAATATCAAGATCACTATCTGTTTAATGTTTATTTTGCAGATAATTTCCAATTTCCAACCCACGTACTACTTGAACCTTTTGTCATCTGCAGTGCTGTGGGTTTGCAAAAGCGAATGCCATTTGATCGGTCGCCAAAATTGAAATCCGTAATCATATAATAAGTAATCATTAAAATGGTTGCAAGGATTAGTCAGGTCTTTATTTTTCGGAGAGCAATGAGGCGTTTCATTTTAATTCTGCCATGTTATAGATGCGTAGAAGTGTTCCGTCACTAAGAGTAGAGACTATGTCCAAACTCGGATATGGTCACGTTTTATGGCCATGAAATAATTTGCAGGCTTACATTATGTCGCGAGTAGCAACTTTTCAGCTATGAAATAGTGACTGACATGCGCATCAGCGCATTGTCTGTCCAGAATCATTGCATTTAGAAAAAGGCGTGCTTTTCCCATCCAATCCCAAATTGCAGCCCTGAGAGACTTGCAGGCATTAAAAACGCATACACCCGTATTGATTTTTCCTTTTCATTAGGTTTTTTTACTAAAACTCGAAAATTTGAGATGGTGTCAATCGTGTTATAGAATGTAGCTAGGATTTCACCACTTATTTTAATTTCATCGAAGAGCCGAATTAAATTACTCATCTAACTACATTTGGAGGAGTAAGTAGGAAAAAGTGATGGCCACCCGGGCTTTAGGTGCCTCCGTGACTTAAATCAATCATTTGGGAATTATAATTTCAAACAAGTGATGCGTAACATAACTTCTGATTAACTGGAAGCCTTGTTACTGTAGGGTTTCAGAAGACTTTTGTTCAAGAATCTCAGGAAATTGCATTACCGTCGTCATTTTAGGTTTCCATAGTAAATCGCGTGAATCGGATGTTTTTCGCAATGCTGACCTATGGAATATCCATAGCACAATCACCATATTATATCGTATTGTCGTCAAAAAAGGGGCATTGCTCCGTTACTTTTGCACCAACGTCATTCAAGACTTTATATCCAAAATCTATGATCTTAATTCCTCGTCTATGTTCCGCATAACTCATCAAGGCCATCATAAGAATGCGACTGTGCACCACATACTACGCCGCCACGGTTGAGTATTTTCCCGAGAAACACATCTCCTCTGTGTTTTTTACAAACCTGACTAGTGCACCATGAATATATGGGGATGATCATAATCCCTATTGTTCCATGGGAGGGCTTCCGTCTGGAACACCCAGCGGAAATGTGATTTCCACGGACTTATTGTTTCTTTGTTATTGCTCGAATCCCGTGTGCTAATATGGTTGAAATTAAATTCGTACAGTAATAAATTCGTACAGTGGATTAAATTGGTACAGTTGTAAATTTTCTCTTTTATATTAAGACTTTCAAAGTCTGAGTTCGCGATGGCCGCTACTGGCACAGCAAGTTTTTGTCTGGATCGATCATTTTTGTGACATTTGACCGAACCCTATTATGTCACGAATTTATGTGTTGTCTGGCTAAATTTGCAAACGTGTGACACGTTTTCTCGTGAATATTCTCACCACATTCAAAAGAAGTAGGCTAAGTGTGGCCAAGCTCAAGTTCACTCGGTGACCTGATGTTCACTCGTGTTGTGGCTAGAAACCAGTTACCTTAGAAGAAGAATAAGAGACCTGATGTTCTAAAATCTCATTGAATTCGCTGCTTCTCTGATAAGTTCAGTTTGTTACTTACTTCAGCATATCGGTGATGATCACTCAAATTATCCTCCTGTATCAAGTCACTGTTACGGCTATCCACCGCTAATTCTGATTTATAAGCGATTCCACCCAACCCTTATAAATCCAACATATGCTGTTTTGTATCGAGTATAATTCGGTCTAAGTCAGATAGAACACATCACGTCATACTTCATAGGCTGGGTATAAATTCAGTGTTAAGCGTGCCAGTCTATCACGTGACTCTCTTATCATGTCACGTGACCGGTTTAAGAGTTGTGACTGTCACCGACCGGCTCCGAATATTAGGTTCCTGACTGGGCACCTTGCCGTTATAGCAGATAAAGCTTATCTTGAGCATCAAATATAAAGCAATCTATAATTTTGGTTGATTGTAGTACCAAGTCAATTTATGTAAGTTTATGTATGTTAGACGTCGGTATATTTAAATTATGTGCATTTTGTGTTTTGCTTATCAACGGCATCGTGTTACTGTCATTTCTCATTCGTTTTATCAATCTTATTTAAGTGGATAAACTGGCGTATGATGTATTGCTCGCGGGGCTGACTGGAAAGTTGTATGCCTCAGAACTTGCTAATATAGCGTTTCTTTCTGGTCACTCTGAAATCCACCCGACTTTCGTTCCTAACCATCAAATAAGGTCAACATCATCATTACAGTTGTTACATTTGATAAGATGTTTTGTACCAAGAATTAGGCGGTTTGACTCCATCAATTTTAAATTCTAAACCATGATAAAGTTGTCATGCTCTGTCTTCCATCACGCTTTCGTCATTTTGAGATAAATAATCCAATCAGCAAATCCAATTACCACCTATCAACTGTCTGTTTCGATGCAGACAGTGAACAGACAATTATGTTACAACTTCACAATTTCACCACCATTTTTTCATTAATTGCAGCGAAAAAGGGCTAATAATTTCGTCAAATTATTACCCCTATAACATTTAAACTCCACCATTAATTAGAGTACCTTCATGTGACATGTACAGGCATATTTATTTACAGGCATATGGTCACGGATGACAGCTTGCGTGGTATCAGATATTTCACATGACGTCACGTTGCTCATCACGCGCGTTAGTTTTATAGGGGTGGAGGCCGGGGCGTCGATTATAAATCAATCACTTTTACATAACACAAATTATTCAGGATTTGGGAAGTCATCGGAAGTCTGAGCTGTTATAGGAGATCATTACATAAACACATAGCTAACCGATTATATAAACACATAAACACAGCTTAAAACTGGTTATACACATAAAAATATAGAATATCGCGTACTACGTAGATTTTCTGTAGATAGGTGAGAATTCTTCTTGGTATGAAGTTTGAATTTTTGATGTGCTTTATTATAATATTAATCTGACAAAACTATTTTATTTTCGTTTTGTTTGTACCGGCTTGGCCAGACTAAATTTGATGAAGTCTTTAATCAAATTTTGACTGCGGTTTGTCAAATTCAATCAATTTTGTTTGATGACGTCGTCATTCTATAATGCATAAAATCTTAACTTCAAGAATTTATTAAAAAGTCAAAATACTGTTGCGCGATATATCACTTGAAATCGTGATTGCGAATTCAAATAAGAAATTTATCTTGTTCATGGGTTTCTTAATTAATACTGACGACTGTCGACTAGTGACTTAGTGACAGTAATTTCGTCAGTAATTTCATATCATTTGAAATATTTCCCATCCACCCACCGGTCACACTGTAATGAAATTAAAAATTATGTGCGACTATAAACCACCCTTTTTGAAAATATATAATTTTTCATTGTGATAAAAAACGTGTTTATCAAAAAAAGGAAAATATATTTGTGCTTGTACGCCTATATTGAGGAAATAACATCAATATATTTATATTATTCGGACGCACAAATGCCCCTTTTTGATATGTATTATATATTGATTAGAATTCCTTCACCTGTTTTAATGCACCTGTCTTGATATTTTGCACCTGTCTTCGCGAAGGCAGCTGTTAAAAAGTGGATATACAATAACGTTTATACCAGTCGTGTTTCTCTCACTTCCGTTTGACTTTTTCACATTATTTTGCCGTCGATTGACCCTTGAAATTTTATGCTTGTATGGTTTTTTGCGTGCAATTGGTGTATAAGAATCTATGATGTGGCACTGATGTTTTCAAAGATTGGACTTGAAGGTCAAATAAGCAGCATTTTCACTTGATACTGATTGACATTTATTGATTGCGAGTATTTAAATTTTGCCAATGCGAAGGTTCACATTTACTTGTAATCTAGACGTGTAGATACTTGGGTTGATACAACATTTTAAACTTTTATTTCAATGAATATTAGTATACTTCAGAGCTTTAGTATACTAGTACGGCAGATACCAACTTAGATAGATTTAGTGGCCTCAAATGATTTCGTACCTCACCGTACCCTTTACGGTTCATGGCAACTTCCAGAAGATTATTCTTTGTTGCCATTTTGTTTACTTATATCTTCATACTACCCCCCTATTATTATGAGAAGTTTAATTTGGATGGTTTAAAGAATTAATGTGGTTATTATAAGACAGTTTGCCGTAAACTGAGTGTTTGAGATATATTGATTTACTACAAGTATGAGCAGGTAAATAGGTACTATATAATAGTGGTCGACGTCGTATAACTCTTAATAAGTTGGTTGAATTGACGATTTGAGGTCGTCAATTCTGTAATATTCGGAAGTTTTATGTTTCCTTAAAATATTTTGAATCGAGCGTTGATTGGTCTTGCTTTGAAGTAATCAAATGCTATACAGCAGTGCTTCTTAAAAAGCTGCACTATATGCTTTCAATATGCTTCTTGAGTGCAGCAAACCGTGAATTTACAGGGCACAGTAATTCTATCTGCAGTTTGACAACAAGCTCAATTTTAGTGGATTACCTCGTATAATATGCTGAATTATAGTGCTAATATGACCTGGACAGTGGACATTATACGAGCTGCATTTCACGGCTTAAATGTTAGGACTTTCTTCGCATGATTCCACTTCATCTAATTTAACTGCAATATAGAATATAACTTCAAGTTCAAGTGTTCAACTACTGAGTGCTGACATGAATAAGGACTTCAGTGATATTTAGCTCTATTAATTTGACAGCTCAATGTATTCAGTATAATTCACAATACGACGTGTTCATGCACTTCATGCTATATTCAGTATAGGCCGTATCGTGTGTACGAAATGTTAACTTCTTAATCTCTCCGGCCTCTGATTCTGATAGGTTTCCATTTGTTATTTTACATCAATCTGCAAACCATGATAGTACAGAATACAGAAGTGCTGTAGATTTGACCCGTTGATATCTCTTATGAACTTCTAAAGTTCTGATGAAGTTAAGTTTAACTTTAAAGCTTTCAAGGAATAATCAATAAATTGCTGTTCTCATTGGAAATTTCACTTTTTCAGTTTTCTGCCTTAATTTCAAGCTTGACTTATTATTAGGCAAAATGCAAACTTTGAATTATCTTGTGATACGTTATCGTTAGCTTTATTCTAGAAACTTCAGAGATCACGTGACAAACGTTGCACGTGCCCGTAGTGCCGCGCGCACGTGCATCGTGTACAAATTTATGCGCGCGCGTTCCCACGGTCACTGGTCAGGAAAATGGTTCCGCGCATTTCTCTTTTGTGACATCTTGCTTTCGTTTGTCGTTGCGATTTTGCGAAATATGAGATATTTGGCTGTTTTCATATTTCTGAAGAATTCGTGTTTATTGATCTTACGCCTGTCATCTTTCCGTCTAAATAATAAATACCGATTTTGTCTACATTTAATAACTCACGTACGGCATTCACTGCGTATTTTATATCGAGGAAAGTATGGCATTATATCCAGGTTAAAATGCGGATTATATGAGGCAGGATCGGCGCCCGCCCTCCATAACCAGGAATACATAGTCCATCCTAAGTCCATCCTAAGTACTTGAAGTCTATCAAGTGAATGTTAGTAAAACGTACCATCATGACATACCTACATTTCATATTTCTCATAATATGGGATCTCCATTCGTTTAGGTATTTCTGATGTCATTTTCTAACTTATTTCTTGGAATCTCGTGTTTTTTGGACTTTTTTCAAATTATCCTTTTGAATTACTTTCATCCTCTTTGTTCGTCTGTAAGAGAAAAGGCAGTCAGCAGCACTATATCCTGTTTTAGTCTTTGTTTTCAATAGTTCATTAGTTCATTTTATAACCTTACCGTAGCTGATGACAGTTGGTTGTTTCAATTTATGCTATTTGTCTTATCTTATCGATTCCTTGCAGAGATTTTGTGAACGTGCAACCACATGATAAACTTGAAATGCCATGACGTGATTGACTTCCTGTCTCTTTCGAGTTCTATCTTCAGTGCCGATAGTATCATCCCATCATCTTGAGTCAGCTTCTAAGCCATCCTGAGCCTAGAATGTATAGACACAACCGAATTACCGAATGTTTTATTTGCCACCTGATCAAGTTACTCAACAAGCTGTCTAAGAAGATTGACGTTCTGGTTGGTACTGAGCAGGGGCACCCCATGTCACCTGAACTTTTCAAATGCTATATTCATGGGCTTTCCGAGGCACTCAATGAAGAATTTGGGTGTGCCCCCAACTCTGGATAACATTGAAATCTCCCATCTTCTATAGGCCGATGACCTTGTCCTGATGGCACTAAATGCATCGACTCTACAAAAGCTCATTAATGTGCTGCTCAGATATTGTACTGAATGGGGGCTCAGTGTAAATATCGATAAGACTGCAGTTATGGTGTTCAACAGAGCAGGGCGTTTACTAAAAAGAAAGCTGGCAGTTTAACTATGGTGACACACCAGTACCATCAACAAAAGAGTACTGTTATCTAGGATAACATACACCCTTACTGGGTCATTTACCCTCGCCCAGAAACAACTGAAACAGAAAGGCATGCGTGCATACCACTGAAGAGATCCATCGACTTCAGGGCGATGAAGAAACCAGTGATTTTCAAGTTATTTGATGCACTGGTGCTTCCCGTGTCAACTTTATGGCTGCCAAATCTGGGCATCAGAATCAGCCCTATTCAAAGAGCTCAGCACGGAAACCATCGCCAGCTGGAATGAGACTCACCACACTAGCAAGAGATCCAACGGAGTCCCTACACCTTTCATTCCTGAAATGGACTCTTTCAGGAGTCGGAAAGAGAACGTCTAACGCACCTATCTGGGGAGACTGTGGACGAGTCCCACTGCTCATTTCTGTACTGAAACAGATTTTTGGGTATGTTAAGAGGCTTTCCCAGCTCAACAAGCAAAACTGTCAAAGCTTAGTCACCTTAGCATACAGGGAACAGATGCTGCTGAACCTTAAATGGTTCAGAGGGATATCAAGGATCTTCCAGGTGGCCACAAAGAAAGAGTTTGATGACAGTGAAGTAATCGCCCCTAATGCAATTCGCCTTGTATTGAACAATCATTTCCTGACAGATGTCTGGGAAAGTGAAAGGAAACTTAACCGCAAGTTAAACTTCTACAACATAGTTAAGGAGGAATTTGGACTTGAAGACTATGTCAGTAACTTACCTAAACATAAGGACCTTGTAAGCATGGCGAGGATGAGAACAAGCATAAACTGAAAATTGAGACAGGAAGGTACAGTGTAAATCGGGCAAAACCAATAGGAAGGGCATGCCCATCATGTACAGACATTAACACCGCAGAACTCCTCAGTGAGCTTCCATACTTTGACCCAATTATCGAGGATGAACTGCACATCCTCCGGACATGTCCTGCATTCCACTGCCTCCGGAGTAGTCTTAGTGAAGACCTCAAATCACAGCTGTTCAGCGACGGCAGCTGCATTCAAACACACTGCAGAACTAGGACGATTCTCAGGAAGGTCTTCAACAAGAGGTTCCTGAGAAGAAGTCCAAGGAAAGGATCAAATCAAAAGGAAAGAAGTGATGGACTGCGTCAGAGTTGAAAAGACCTTGCTCTCACAGATGTCAAACTGACGTGATCAGATGTAATATTATGGAGAATCCTATCTATAAGTTTGTGTAAACAATATCTTTGTGTAAATATCTTTGGTGTAAATATTTCTTGATTGGGTAATGGAAATTTAAACTTGTGAAAATAATTTCATCCACTGGAACTGAAACTTAAAGTCAGTTTTTTTAGTCTTGGCTGCCACAAGCTTTTCTTTTTTTAACGCATTTCAGTAAGTAAGATGGGCGGGAGATGAACCTTACTCTTTATTTCAAATTTAGGCACATTTTGTGAACTCTTCCTTTCGTTAGAGATTTTGTACGCTTGTTCGATTTGGTGTAAGTTTACGCTGGTAAGTTGGGACCTTCTTTATCCTTTTTTTTGATCCAGTTTACACGACACATGTTTTGGATTTTCGGATTTCGAGATATGATTTTTTTAAATTTAGTTTATATATGAATTTGATCAGAAAGACTGAGAATGTACTATTGTCCAGACAGGGGTGTTAGTGCCCCTGTGGACTATTTATGTTTAATCCTGTTTAATCCTGTTTAATCCTGACTTCATTACGTAATCATACTTCAGTGGTCCTCTGACATAGGTTCAGATCATTGACAATGGCTGGAAAGGATGGAAATTTCTCGATCCATATTATTGTCGGCGTTGGAGAATCTTCTTGTACTCTTGAAAATAATATTCATGCGGCTTCCTCACTCTGTACTTTTCCGAAACAAAGTTGGAGAAAAGTTTTTATACATAAACTTTCCTTCCGAAAAACCGTTAGCTCGCCACTGACAACTTATCAAAGGCTTCAAGTGTTTCAGAAAAATGATGGGGCGGTGTCATAGAAATATGCGGGAAAATAACATTCTATTCTTTTACTTTTCCTGACTACCTTTAAGCGAATTATATTGTAAGTTGACTGGTGGCTGTCAATCTTCACTCTACAGTACTTGAATTGTAAGAGGAGTTCGAACCATCCTCCAGCTCGATACCATTACCATCCATTCCTCGTTACAAACCATGCTAACACTGTCATTCTTTAACATAATAACCATCCTTCAGCTCGATACCGTGAAACGATTCCACCCATTCCTCGTTGCAAACCATGCTAACACTGTCACTCTTTAACATAATAACCGTCCTACAGCTCGATACCGTGAATCGATTCCACTCTTTCCTCGTTGCAAACCATGCTAACACTGCCACTCTTTACCATAATATGTGCGCGACTTGTGCGGGGGTAAAATACCTGATTATCCCAGCCACCAGACAATCAGTAGGGTAAACATACCAAACATATCCATCTTTCTTGGGTTTTGTGTGGTTTCCTAATATGATAGCCACATTATATATTTGATAATTGACAGTCACATTACTGTTTTTTATATGGTTTGAAGACCGTGAAGCTCTCTTAGTTTTCTAAAGTTGTCGTTTGAGATGTTTGTCACAAATTTTTAGTCACGTTTTATACAGTAACATTTTTCGAGGTGTCTCTGAACACCACTGAATCGCATACTTTTCGCAGTTTTCCCCCTAACTTGCCCCAGAAGTCACGTATTAAATTCGTGACGCACGCCACACATAACTGACGTATGATCGGGTGTTGGGAGAACTAGAAAAACCAAATCTCCTTGCAAACGTCGTTGGTCATTGGTTACGATGTGACTTGTCATTTCTGTCCGCGGTTTTTCACATCACCAAATCGTCGGAAAGCTGTAACGTAATCTACTCTTATATGATCTGTTATGTGCTCTATGTTCTCAAGTTGGATCTCAAGTTTCCCGAACGACAAAATCTTCCAAAATTCTCGGAATCTTCCAAATTTTCGCAGTGTTCGGTTGAATTTGTTTCAGGCCATATTATTAGACTTCTCTCGATCAATTGTATCATGACAGCTTGCTTATTCATCGGAAATGCAGCTACACTCCTATCGTGTCTGCAACATCCGTTCCTAGCACGAAACACACATCAAATATTTGAGAGTTCTCGAAACATGCAACGCTGCAAAACATATGTTTTCAGCAGAGTTTTGAATCTATCAAGTATGCACTGCTGTTCGTTACATGCCATTCATTCCTTGCTTGAGCACTCAATCACTCCCTGCAGTGTTGCAATGCAATCGTAGCTTTCTAGACAATACCAATATCAATACGATATATTATGATATTCAATATTGTATGAAAGACTCTGAAAAGCTTTATTGTTCTTCGAGTACAGAGTACTTGATTGGCGTACATGTTTCCTTCATATTCGTAAGACTTCATTGTGCCCTTCTGAATCTCTCTATCTAGTATCACATGCCAACAGCTTGCTTGATTATATTCCCGCATACTAAGCTCACCCACGAATCATTGGCGGTTGAAAGTCACGTCATTATTATGGTTTAGTATGGTGTTTTGTTGAAATTTCCGGTCTATTTTTCGAGCATGTGATATTTATCGTGGTGTACTTGTGATGCTTTACACAGTGATAAGAACAGCAATCATTCGTTTTATATAGGCTGTGATACAGCTTTTGTTACATATTTTCATTGTTGTTTTGTGATATTTTATTATTGTTTTTATCATGTTATTACGATATTTTATTGCATGAAATGACTCAGTTTTCGTTGCTTGAGATATAATGAGGCTGTATGCTTCAAGTTATCATTTGATATCTCAGCAGTTTTCTTTTGAAATTTCATTGATGTGGCCTCTCGTAGGTATAAGCAATGCGGTTATTATTTCAGCATGTTTTTATTTCCATATTTCCATCTACATGCATGCATTTTCTTTAATTTTCTTTGATTTTCTTCATTCCAGCAGCATATTTCTGCTCATAATTAAATTTCAGTACATTTCTCACTTTCTCTAGAAAAATTTAAATCCATCCTAAGATATTAATGCCTACTACTGGAAATCGTCGGTATTACTCCATAATTTAACCATTTTTACGCCTGATAATGACATCACCCTCGCCTCCTTCCACCACACCGTGTCCTTTATCAGGGCGTCCTGACAGCCTGACAAGCCCAGAACAATCATGCAGTAGATCTAATCACAATGAGAGAGAAGCCCCACAAATACACCCAGATGAATTGCTCCTCCTGCTCAGAGAGTGTGAATGTGGAGCAGATGGGTGAGGGTGACGTCATTATCAGGGTATAAAGTTGTGAATTGCGGGTGGGGAAAACCCCTTTTTGCCGGAGCCCGCCCTTAAAAATTTTAAAAAAATTGGTGGAAATCTTCATCCAAAATTATTTTCGGTAATTCCCCTTAGAATAAAATCCTTTTAAAAATGATACTCAGTGTTTTTGGGAACGGAATTGTCCCAATTAATAAAGAAGAGGTGCACATATGTTGGTCTGACCCCCCTGAAGATCCCAGTGCGACGAATGGACGGGTTTTTTTCGCCATCCTTCACCATTCTCAAACATGACAATTTTGTCGGGGGGGCTTCTCAAATTTTTAGGCCGGGCTCTTAAAAAATTTCCATTTTCCCCCTTGGAGAGGTTTATTTTACACCTCAGCTGGTAGCCAGACAGGCCCTAACTACGAAAATCTATCAGTCAGCTCCAGCCAGGGTTAGGTGGTTGAAGTGACGTCATTATCATAGTTTGAATGGTGAGCTGATGTGATGTAATTATTGTGTTTCCTCCACTGGCTTTTGTAGGTGTGGACTTCAGAGGAAGTACCTGACGGGAAATCCATGCCTTTCACCGAGCCAAACGTCTCTTGTCTGACGTCAAAGCAACGCTAAAATTGCTATGGGTTTTTAATTCTTATTTTTGTAGCACAATAAAGATTTGATGATCTTAAAATTTAAGTGTTTCTCTGCACTAAATATCTGTAAATTAGCAAATTCTCACGGTCCTGATTGCAGTCTAGCCTTGATACAAATCCAGATACACGCCGCACCTATACAGCCTCTTCTCCAGTCTTAACGCTGTTCCCATCTACTTATCTGACAAATGCCACTACTTCTGAATTTTAAGCACTTACCTGCCCTTCCTCTATGAATACAGCCATTTATCGCTGTGTGGGTTTTATCTAAAATCTTAACATAATCTACTTTTTTCTGTGGATGGGGTGGTTTTTTCCAAATTTTGGGTTTTATGTCATTTCTTTAAGTTTCCCTTTCATCCCTCCAAACTTGGATGCAACCCAAATTTTAAATTGACCCCGGGGCAGAAGCAATAGTGATGTCTTCTTTAACCTATCCCCTCAATCAAAATTTGTTTTTTAAATTTTTCTTTACCATTGTTCATTTAAATTTATCTAAATAGATTGTATTTATACCTGATGGTTTTTGAACCCGATTTGATTTTGACTTTTAATCCCCCGGCACGGTCTATAGATCCTGATCATCGTGAAGAGGGTTGCAGCGTATTATGAAGATTAAACTCCAGCCCTCAGTCCCCCCATTCCGGGAACGAGATCTTGTCCCCCGGGGTTTGATTTGGGGGTTGTGTCCCTGTTTCCCCTTTAATCATAGGGGAAATTCTTTGCTTTTAAATATCTTCTCCATGAATCACACTTCTTTTTTACAATGATCTTCCGGTTTGGGGATTCTATCCCATGATGTTTTTCCTGCTCCTTTCCCTTTTTATACTTTTCCTTTTTCCCGTTTGTTTCCTCAATTAGTCCCCTAAAACCGGGGAAAATTTTTCAATAAAAAATAATGTGACGGAACCCTCTCCCTCCCCAGTGGTTTCCCCTTACTTCACAACAATATATGACCCTGGAACCCTTTTTCTTTTTTCCCCTTAAAACTTCCCCCCTTTATTTCCCCTGGACCTGACTTTCGCGTCTGTTCCTCCAAACGCTTTTTCCCAAATCTTTATTACCTTAACTTGCCCCCACATAAAACTCTAAAATTTGACGTCATTATCACAAATTAAAAAGCTGAGGTTTAATCCCCGCCTTTCATCTGAGGGCCCGGGATATATATTTGTTATTTTATTTGTTTTTACCACGGGGGGGGCTTTTTCCCACCACCCCCGTTCTGCTAGGCCCCTTTAAATCAAGTTTTTAAAGGGGGTTTTGGAAAATAAATTTACAAAGGGAATTTTGGTTTTTATATAAAAGGGCCTTAGCTCTATTAATTTGACAAGTCAATGTATTCAATATAATTCACAATACGACGTGTTCATTCACTTCATGCTATATGCGGTAGGCCGTATAGTGTGTACGAAATGTTAACTTCTTAATCTCTCCGCCCTCTGATTCTGCTAGATTCCCGTTTGCTATTGTATCTTAATCTGCAAACCACAGTGCAGTTTATTTCAATTTACTGCGTATCCATTTTGCAATTTCACTTGTTATGAGTTTCTGAGTTTTATTAATTGACATATTTTCAAACATTTTTGCCTTATTCAGTTATTAGGCGAAATGCAAACCTTTGATTAACTTGTGCTACGTTATCGTTAGCTTTATTCTAGAAACTTCAGAGATCACGTGACAAACGTTGCACGTGCCCGTAGTGGCGCGCGCACGTGCATCGTGTACATATTGGTGCGCGCGCGTTCCCACGGTCACTGGTCAGTAATAATAACGGCTTCACTTAAGTTAATAGAATTAACCCTGGCCCTAGTCCACTGCTTCTACAGCTTCCGGCTGGCGCATTTTTATGACTAAAGTTAGCCAGACTAGGGCCATGACTAGGTCAGTAGGGTGAGACACTGTACCAACTACTGACCTGGTTCCGCGCATTTCTCTTTTGTGACATCTTGCTTTCGTTTGTCGTTGCGAAATATGAGATATTTGGCTGTTTTCATATTTCTGAAGAATTCGTGTTTATTGATCTTACGCCTGTCATCTGTCCGTCTAAATAATAAATACCGATTTTGTCTACATTTAATAACTCACGTACGGCATTCACTGCGTATTTATATATCGAAGAAAGTAAGACATTATATCCAGGTTAAAATGCGGATTATATGAGGCAGGATCGGCGCCCGCCCTCCATAACCAGGAATACATAGTCCACCCTAAGTCCATCCTAAGTACTTGAAGTCTATCAAGTAAATGTTAGTAAAACGTACCATCATGACATACCTACATTTCATATTTCTCATAATATGGGATCTTCATTCGTTTAGGTATTTCTGATGTCATTTTCTAACTGATTTCTCGGAATCTCGTGTTTTTTGGACCTTTTTCAAATTATCCTTCTGAATCTCTGAATTACTTTCATCTTCTTTGTTCTACATGTCAGAGTAAAGGCAGCCGGTAGCACTATATCCTGTTTAAGTCTTTATCTTAGTTCATTAATTCATTTTATAACCTCACCGCAGATGACAGTTGGTTGTTTCAATTTATGCTATTTGTCTTTTCTTATCGATTCCTTGCAGAGCTTTTGTGAACGTGAAACCACATGATAAACTTGAAATGTCATGACGTGATTGACTTCCTGTCTCTTTCGAGTTCTATGTTCAGTGCTGATAGTATCATCCCATCATCTTGAGTCACCTGCTAAGCCATTCTAAGCCATCCTAAGCCATCCTTATCCTAGACTGTAAAAGGTACAGACACAACCGAATTACCGACTGTTTTAGTTGCCACCTGACTTCATTACGTAATCATACTTCAGTGGTCCTCTGACATAGGTTCAGATCATTGACTATGGCTGGAAAGGATGGAAATTTCTCGATCCATATTATTGTCGGCGTTGGAGAATCTTCTTGTTTTCCTGAAAATAGTATTCATGCGGCTTCCTCACTCTGTGCTTTTCCGAAACAAACTTGGAAAAAAGTTTTTATACATAAACTTTCCTTCCGAAAAACCGTAAGCTCGCCACTGACAACTTATCAAAGGCTTCAAGTGTTTCAGAAAAATGATGGGGCGGTGTCATAGAAATATGCGGGAAAATAATATTATATTCTTTTACTTTTCCTAACTTATATTGTAAGTTAACTGGTGACAGTCAATCTTCATTTTACAGCACTTGAATTGTAAGGGGAGTTCGAACCATCCTACAGCTCGATACCATTACCATCCATTCCTCGTTGCAAACCATGCTAACACTGTCACTCTTTACCATAATAAGTGCGTGACTTGAGCAGGGATAAAATACCTGATTATCCCAGCCACCAGACAATCAGTAGGGTAAACATACCAAACATATCCATCTTTCTTGGGTTTTGTTTGGTTTCCTAATACGATAGCCACATTATATATTTGATAATTGACAGTCACATTACTGTTTTTTATATGGTTTGAAGACCGTGAATAGAAGCTCTCTTAGTTTTCTGAAGCTGTCTTTTTAGATGTTTGTCATAAATTTTTAGTCACGTTTTATACAGTAACATTTTTCGAGTTTTGGTCACCACTGAATTGCAAGCTTGCAGTTTGCCCCGGTGGTAGTCACGTACATTGAAAACGTAACTTGCCCCAGAAGTCACGTATAGAATTCATGACGCACGCCGCACATAACTGACGTATGATCGGGTGATGAGGGAGCTAGAAAAACACCAAATCTCCCTGCAAACGTCGTTGGTCATTGGTTATGATGTGACTTGTCATTACTGTCCGCGGTTTTTCACATCACCAAATCGTCGGAAAGCTGTAACGTAATCTACTCTTATGATCTGCTATGTGCTCTATGTTCTCAAGTTTCCCGAACGACAAAATCTTCCAAATTCTCGGAATTGTCCAAATTTTCGCAGTGTTCGATTGAATTTTGTTGCAGGCCATATTATTAGACTTCTCTCGATCAATTCTATCATGACAGCTTGCTTACTCATCGGAAATACAGCTACAATCCTATCGTGTCTGCAACATCCGTTCCTAGCACGAAACAAACATCAAATATTTGAGAGTTCTTGAAACATGCAACGCTGCAAAACATATGTTTTTTAGCAGAGTTTTGAATCTATCAAGTACAACACACTGTTGTTCGTTACATGCCGTTCATTCCTTGCTTGAGCACTCAATCAATCCCTGCAGTGTTGCAATTCAATCGTAGCTTTCTAGACAATACCAATATCAATATGATGTTACAAGACTCTGAAAAGCTTTATTGTTGTTCGAGTACAGAGTACTTGATTGGTGTACATGTTTCCTTCATATTCGTAAGACTTCATATTGTGCCCTTCTGAATCTCTCTATCCAGTATCACATGCCAACAGCTTGCTTGATTATATTCTCGCATTCTCAGCTCGCCCACGAATCACTGGCGGTTGGAAGTGACGTCATTATTATGGTTTAGTATGGTGTTTTGTTGAAATTTCCGGTCTATTTTTCGAGCATGTGATATTTATCGTGGTGTACTTGTGATGCTTTACACAGTGATAAGAACAGCAATCATTCGTTTTATATAGGCTGTGATACAGCTTTTGTTACATATTTTCATTGTTGTTTTGTGATATTTTATTATTGTTTTTATCATGTTATTACGATATTTTATTGCATGAAATGTGACTCAGTTTTCGTTGCTTGAGATATAATGAGGCTGTATGCTTCAAGTTATCATTTAATATCCTCAGCAGTTTTTTTTTTGAAATTTCGTGTCTTATTTTTCTGTCGTAGGTATACGCAATGCGGTTATTATCTCAGCATGTTTTTATTTACATATTTCCATCTACATGCATGCATTTTCATTAATTTTCTTTGATTTTCTTCATTCCAGCAGCATATTTCTGCTTATAATTAAATTTCAGTTTCTCTAGAAGAATTTAAATCCATCCTAAGATATTAATGCATACTACTGGAAATCGTCGGTATTACTCCATAATTTAACCATTTTTACGCCTAATAATGACGTCACCCTCGCCTCCCTCCACACCGTGTCCTTTATCAGGGCGTCCTGACAGGCTGACATGCCCAGAACAATCATGCAGTAGATCTAATCACAATGAGTAGGGAGAAACCCCACAAATACACCTCTAGATGAATTGCTCCTCCTGCTCAGGAGAGTGTGAATGAGGAGCAGGAGGCTGGGGGAGTGACGTCATTATCAGGGTTTAAAGTAGTGAATTGTGGGTGGGAAAACGCCTTTTTTACGAGGGAATGCTACTTAGACCTAATGAATTGGTGGACAATCTTCAACCAAATTATTTTCGGTAATTCACTTAAAATAACTCCTCCAAATATGATACTCAGTGTTTTGGCAACGGTTAATTGTCCCAATTAATAGAATGAAGGTGCACATATATGATCGGTCTGACTTCTGAAGATCCTGTGCGACGAATGGACGGTTTTTCGTCATCAGTTTACCATTCTAAAACATGAAAATGTCGTCAGACTGGCTTCTCTTATTCTCAGACGCGACCTTTGAAATATTTCCATGTTTACACCTCTAGAGAGGTTTATATTTACACCTCGGCTGGTAGCCAGACAGAAGCGTAGACTACAGAGAGATCTACCTGTATAGCTCCAGCGAGAGTTAGGTGGTTGAGAGTGACGTCATTATCATAGTTTAGAATGGTGAGCTGATGAAGTCTTAGTGTACATTTCCTCCACTGGCTTTTGTAGGTGTGGACTTCAGAGGAAGTTCATGTCGGGAAATCCTGGCTTTTCACTGGAGCCAATGTTCTCCTGTCTGACGTCAAAGCAACGCTAAAATTGCTATGGGTTTTTAATTCTTATTTTTGTAGCACAATAAAGATGTATCTACGATTAAAATTTAAGTGTTTCTCAGCACTAAATTTCTACAAATAAGCAAATTCTCACTGCTCAGAGATGGGTTGCAGTCTAGCCTAGATACAAATCAAGATACACGCCGCACCTATACAGCCTCTTCCCCAGCCTTTACCCTATTCCCATATCCTTATCTGACAAGTGCCACTACTTCTGAACATAGCACTTACCTCACCCTTCTCATACGACCACACCACGACCATTATATCACATTATTTGTGGAGTTTTTATCGCCAAAATCATCACTGACATAATCTCACTTTTTCCTGAGTGGAAGGGTGGTTTTTGCCGCTGGGTTCTATGATCATTTCGTGTTGTACCGTAACCTGCATCCATCTCAGAACTTAGATGAATCAATGCATCCAATTTGTAGATTGACCCACGTGCGAAGCTACAGTGATGTCACGATAGCTTCTCAACCTATCTCTCTATCAAATCCGTTTAATTTTGCTGATGACCATTGTTCATCTAAGTAAATGTATCTAAATAGATTGTATCATACATGATGGTGTTGAGCCCTTGCATGTTGATTTTTTGACTTTTTAATCACACCAACGCACGGGCTATAGTCATAGATCCTGTCCATAGTGGAGAGATCTGCAGCGTCTTATAAAGATTAAACTCCACCCCTCAGTCCCCACTGTTCCGTGTATCACTAGAGATCTTGTCCCCAGTGATGGGGTGTTGTATCACCACCATGTAACGTCATAGTGCGACCAGATCCTTCATCCTAAGTGTTGTATTGATTGATTAAATGCTCTCCAACCATGAAGTCACACTACATTTGTCACAATGATCAGGCTGCGATTCAGTGATTCTATCGATGATGTTTTTGCCATGCTCCTTTCCTGTTTTTGCCATACTCCTTTCCTGTTTCCATGCAATTAGTCCCCAAAAACCCCAATATATTTGAATATATTTCCTCAGTAAATAATATGACGGAACCTTCTCCCCTCCCCAAGTAGGTTCTCCATTACTTCACAACAATATATGACGGAATCCAGTAACCACTTTCGTCTCTTTTCTCCCTCCTACTCGCAATCTTACACCTGATAGGCCCCCTCGCAGACCTGACTGTACGACGTCTGTTAGAAAGCTCTCCTAATCGCCGTCCCCCTACTCTTTATCATACCTTATCTTGCCCCCACACCACTCTACAAATCGTGACGTCATTTTCACAGATTAAAATGGTGAGTTGATGACATCATCCCGCTTAATTTCCACCTGAGGGACCGTGTATATATATATATATTTGTTATATATTTGTTTTCAGAGCACGGGAGGGGCTTCTTTCCACCACCACGCACCGTTCTGCTAGGAGCTTTATTAAATCAAGTTTATTAGTAGAGGTGTCCAAAGTTTAGATATAAATTTACAACCGGAGTATGGTGTGTGTATATAAGCCATGTTACCCCTGTCAGTGATAAAATTTATGTTTGATTTAGCGTATGACGGCATGGTATGAAGAATGGTGACATGTTAAAGTGAAGAGATTTTATACCCAGGAACCATGTGTGTGCGTGTGTCCGTGGAACTGTAGTCTGTACAAACATTGATGCAACCGTCTGCTAACCTTGATTCCAATTACCCCCTTGTCTGGAACCCCATTGATAGGTTTAATTGTGGGGCTAAATCTCGGCACTCAGTTGGCACGTTTTAGTCTGACTAAGACAACGTGTGAAGTGCTGGAACTTTATCCGTCCGGACATTCCCACCACTTCCAAATCAGAGTGAATGGTTTTCCACCTAATTTGCTGATTAGGGTGTTAATTAGTTAATTGGGTGGTACGTAACGCGATGTAAATATTCCAAACAACGATCATTGATGATCAATGATCAAATCATCGGTGATGGCTTTTATGAACCACCCCTTGGTATCAATATGATACCTACTTTAATATTTAATCTTATCGCAGAACCCTTTACCTCTACTGTACTCAAGAATTGATGACATGTTAGTATCTGGCTACAAATCTCTTTATTGATTCTATTTTCTGGTCTTTTGTCAGCGTTCTTGCATTTTTGAATATTTTTGAATAGTTACGTTTAGTTTATAGCTTACATTTTCAAAGGCTCAGGGGCAGGTTTTGAGGTGCCATATTGATCTGATTACTGATCTCTTTCCCTGCATTACCAATGAGTTTAGATTCATTCTTGATCTTTTGCATCTGTTGAGTTGGTATCACACTTTTTATGAACAAAGTTACTGTTTTTAGACGCATGACTTTTCAGTTGTCTTGCAAGTTCCAGTTTCTTCCTTAATTTTATCAGCCTAGATCAGTGCCAAAATCCCTGACACTTTCCTACGTTTTTCTCCAAACTGCGACTTTTAGTCGGGTGTTAATGTTACTCATTTGTTACATCCATTCTTCAATTGGAACTTTTAACTTTCCAAGAAAACATGACCTCACAGATACTTGTCCCCATGGCTCAGACCCCTCCAATTATAGTTTAACACAATCATATAATTGTATTCTTAATGATGTACAAGACTCAACAAAGAAACAGCTCCAAGTTTTATGTTACAATATGTGTAGCCCCGCACTTGTTAAATTATGTACATGCTAGCCCTCTGGAGCATGATACTCGGATTATATATTAATCATTTTAATGTCCTTAGCTTGTGAATTACGGTTTTAGATCCTTGAATCCTATAGTTCAGTTACGTTCGCTACATAATTTTATGTATGTTCGTTAGTACGTGTATAACTTGTCATGATCACCTGACTTTTTGGACGTTTTTCGTCGAATTTTTGTTTCGATGATTCGCAAGATCTTTAATAATTACGATGATCATTTTTTAAGTTCCCAAGGTGTAAAATCACTTGTAATAATATTGCGTTGTTTGATTTAAAATGCTGCTCAGCTTTCTCTTTGTTTGATGAAGACTGATATTTTGGGCGCTGTCGGTATCGTTTCTCGGTTTTCTCAAAGCCCATGACTATTTCCTCAAAGGTCATGAACCTTTTCTCAGAAAAAAACCCTCTGAGTTCATCATCGTAACATCTGCCGGATAAAAGTCGCTGGAGATCTCAGCAACATATGAGATCTAGTCATGTAACCATTTTAGAGAGAGTTAGTACCCGCCCAGACACCCATACCTGCCACCCTGTGCCGCCTCCTGATTGGATGGGTCGTGTCACGTGTCTAGAGTCCGGTCATCCGATTGGTCAGATTCTCCACTGAACTGAGTAGCCATGTAGATATAAAGTTTGTGGGACTGGAGACTGCTCCCTGGAACGCATATGTTAGTTGCTCCTTCTCTTGATGAAGGTCGTTGATGATTTCTTATCCGAACAAGTTTATAATAGTCACAAAATCATATGTTTCTTCAGATCCAAGCAGCAAATTTTTAAGTCAATTAGCTGCCGTTTTTAGTGGTCGAAATTTAATTTAATTCTCTTATGACTAGAGATTCTGCTAAACCGTAATCATTGTCGATGTTGCAGCTTGCTCCTGGCATACGGCATAGCGGCTTATAAAGTTCATGAATCGTCTTTGAATATTCAAAAGACTAACAATTCCCTGTCCTCTGTTCACCACCTTCTCTACTTCTTCTCTATTTCCACCCTGCTTTGGTGTAATGTAAACTCCGCGCACGAGAAATAGGCTGGTAGGATGACGTCATTATCATATCATGATGTAATGAGTTGATGACGTTAAACCGCTTTTTTCGCGCGAGTATAATCGGTTATATAACTGGGCTCTGATCTATACGAATGTAGCAAACTGCTGTGTGCGCGCGCGGCTCATGCATATTAAACGTACTCATCAGATTAATTACTGCCCTGGGTGCCAAATTTATTTTTATCTACAAACTACAGTACAGAATTGCTGTAGTCCGTTCAGCCATGTCAATATGGATCAGCACCCAATATATAATTGATAATATATTGTGTTACACAAATTTTACACCCGTATGTAACTATCAACTTACTTATGGTTGCGGTAAAGTTTAATAAAGTTAAACTAACAGTACCTTAGTACCAGAAATATAGGCGACAAGAAATTAAGGCGATTTTGGAAAAATCGCCTTAATTTCTTGTCGTCTAAATATATGGTCGTCTTAATTTTTTAAAAGACTTTATTTTCAGTTATTTTTTCTCCTCAATCGACTTTTCCCAATATAGGAACACAATAAATCACCCATCAACCCTCCCCCCCCCCCTTTTTCAGTATTTTGCTCCTCCGTTTTTGCTCCCCCTTGAGGCCGTACTGTTGGAAATCACACTGGTCCTGTCACTTGCTTCATCCCACTCCTGTTGCATCATCTTATCACACGCTCATCATTATCACCTCTTCATCCCCATTAACATACTGAGCCAGTGTGTGATATTTGTATAACAATGCCTTTGTTATAAATTATATTTGAAAATTCCTTGAAAATTCCTTGAAAAATTCCTTGAAATTCCTTGAAATTCCTTGAAATTCCTTGATAGCCAGTTATCAGTACAATTAGCAGCGAAAACAAATTAAAATACCTATTCAAGTATTATTTTAGTGGAAATCTCATTATCATTCTAATCTTCATCTGATGTTGATTGAATGGTTTAAAAATCTCAGGATCTGATGTAGGTACTGTATTTTGAGGGCTCACTCAACAAGAAATTTTCTGTATTTTTGTTCAATTTTATAGTCATTTCATAGCCATTTCAATTAAAAAAAAACGTTTATTTTCGAAAAAAAACTTCAATTTGAACCCCAGGAAAAAATCGCCTTAATATCTTGTCGCCTTAATATCTTGCGCCTTAATTATTAGTCGCCTATATTTCTGGTACTAAGGTAATGATTATTGAGTTATGTTTATAATTCTATTTCCCTATTTACTTTGACATAAATTATGCAATTTTTGTGAGCCTTATTTGCTTGCTGCATGATTCAATATGAACGTCTCATTCTGCGGCTACCAGGTATAATGTTAATATTGACATTCCTTATTACGTTATTTTTACTGTTTTCCGTTCAGTCTTCTTTACCTTCTTTTTATAAGATTTCGGCATACGTTCTTTGTCTGTGTTTTTAAATTCCCATTGCATTAACGCGTGTAACCATTTTCACCAATATCCAAGTCTGTAGATTTCATTTCCTCGGAATCCCTATTTTTGAGCATTTCGAATACGCATTCTGCGTATTAAAGCGCTGGATTGAAGCGCCGATTTAAAAATAAAAGTTATCGTTTCAAGTGTCGTCTTGATAGATTTCGGTTTATTAATTTCAATTATGTTTCTTGATATAATCACTATATCATATTGAACGAAAATATATCTGACTTTCTGAAGTTAAGACGATTTAAAACCAATCCTGTAACAGCTCGGAGATCTGACGTTGATTTGACAGTGTATTACATTTAAAATCACAATTGGCAGCTGTAGTGTTGACTGTTGAATTGCACTTAGTGTATTCCGAGTAGTCATGTCAATCGTGCAATGCAAATTAATGTTTTTGACAAATGATCGTGCGAAGTATTCGCCATGAAATTTTGAGCTATTCGGCTTGATATTTCTTTTGATTCTCGCATTTCTCCAAATCGTCACTTCCCCCGAATGTCTACCAGCAATAGTTAGCCTCTACAAAAAGCTTCTTTATAATAATCCTCATCCAAATTACCCATTATATACAACATGGCGTTTATATATTAAAGCATCTAGCTAATAATTTAAATTTAATATCCCATTAAACCCTTGTAGGTCCATATCCAGGGTTGAGCACTGTGCTAAATATATCACACCCTGCTCGGGAGAGACTTGCTGCTCCACCTCATCAACGCCCCATTGTAAACCCTGATAATGACGTCACGCTCCTTCCGCCTGTTGGTGGAGTGTGCTGAGTATAATTAAGGTGTAATTTACCGATGCACCGTGACTGTGGCTCACATAGGTCGTGTAAGGGTCATTGTTGTGGGATATGAGCAGTGAGCACTTGTGCAGTGGGTTGAAGCTTGGTTTTTCTATCGGTAATTGTTTCTTGATAAGTTTTCGGCATAAGCGTTAAAATGTGTTTGAGAAAGAGTTTCCAGCGTTCTTTTCACCGATTAAGATGACTTTCTTGAACTAATTTAAGATCACTCAGCTCCCACCCGGTGTATTGGTAAATCCTAGATATTGGCAGCTTCTATGACGTCATTTTATCAGCTGAAAGTAGTGTTTTGCTGACGTTTGAGCGTCTATTTTCAACTCGCGGGGGATCTGATCATTGTTGTTCCACACACGTGCAGTGGTTGACATCTACACTTTTACCTCCTTTTTAATATACCTAATGAAGAACGACGTGAAAGTGATCTGTTTTGAGTGTAGTACTACTCGAAGACTTGAAATAGTAATGATCCTATTCGTGTGTGTGTACCTACGGCCACGGAGTCATTAAGCTATTGTTTTTATTTCATTCTCAATATTTGATTGTCTTAGATTTATTAAGAAATGCAATTCACAATTACTTCATGTTAGTAAGTTTAGGCTAAATTTTCGTCGTTGAGTCAACGATTATAATACAATAATTTTATTTTTCTGTACTGTATCGCCATTATCCACAATCCTTTTCTATCGCGAGCTGCAATTTGATGATCCTATTTTTCTTCCGAAGGGAATACTGCAGCTGTGGAAATAAGACGTTTAATATCCGATCGTACAGGACTTTTACCCTACTGTTTCCTGTGTAATTAGATGTATACTGTCTAGTGAAGGTATGACGTATACCTGGAATAGGTCGGTAATGAGGAGATACAATGTCAACAATCATTAACAATCGCTATACATTGTCAATAGATTCACTATATATACCCTTCCCAGGGCGTCACAAAAACACGCCTGATATTGGGTATATCTCGAAAGGCATGCGGTGCAACGTCATCAACACACCATTCTAAACCCTGATAATGACGTCACTCTCAACCCAGCACAGCATACAAAGTTCAACGATATGTTGAGCAGAAATAAACTTTCCTCAGAATACCGGATATCTGGGAAGCATGAAAATATAAATATATTAAAAGTGCTCTACACATTCACATGGGTAGTTCGACTTAGCAGGATCGATTTCTTCATTAACAACCCTATTTATAGTTCATATAGTTTGTACTACATGAGTGGTTGTGTTGTAAAGTAGGCGATCGTCAGTGGGTTCATTGCTATGGTTAAAAAGGGTCAACGGATCGCATCAGACCGCTTATTTCAGAGTGCGACCTTTATTCTTGTGTTATTTTATCAGGAGATAGATATCTGGGTTTATGTGCTACGCAGATAGTGCTATTGTGGTGTTACGTGGAGTTTTGCTGGGTTTTCACAGCTTCTCAGAAGGTGTTACGTGGCGCTGATATAGTGATAATGATTTTGTTTTGATTCTTCTATTATATGATCAATGTGGTCATGGCTGCATTTTGTCAACTTCGACACTTTTTGTGCTATTTATGGAATTCTGGCGCATTGTGAAGATTGGTTTCACGGATTCTTTTGTTGCAATCTTTTGTAAAAAGAAATTTTTGTTAGATGCACGAAAATGTAAGCTGTAACAAAAGCTTTCTCAACTCTTCCCTGAACCCCACTCAACTTCAGACATTCCCCATTGGAGTAAATTAGTGTCACGTGACTATCATGTGTGTACTTTATGATATGGGTGTCTTGGTGTACAATTATCACTCTGATTTGGTCCCTATCACGATGACGAAATACCTATATGGGTGCTGGATTTGAGTTTCATGAGCTTCAAAATCTGAATATATTTTTGGTTGAGTCACTCGTCTTCACATTCAAGAGTCTGGTTCAGTGAATTTGAGAATTCACGTACACCAGTAGTTGAAACAAAGCATGCTCCCCATCCTCCTTATGTCCGTGACTTCCCAACGTGGCACTTTGCGGTCTTCTGTTTCAAATGACAAATTATTACAGCCACTTTGCAATCTCCACCCACCATTTTCAAATATTTTAACCGACGATATTAGAGGATTCCTTCTGTGGTCTGCTAATACTGAATAGTCGATAGTGGGCACGTTTTCTAAACGCAAGGAAATTTTTTTCCACGACTGTTCCTTCTGCCACTTCTGGTATAAAAATCCTCTTCTTATGTAATGAATGATCGACTCTGAGGCAGTCATCTGAATAATCCCTGCTTAAAATCTAAACAAGTTTCGTAGCCTTTCCTTCAGCACAACAACCTACTATAAATAAAATTTCATATTTCCTCCCAAATTGTACTCCACCACATATAAATATTATTGTATAACGAGATTCGTGACCTCTAATCCTGCAATCGATAGGACTTTCCACCACAACTGCATCAGATAATTGAGATTTCGTGATTTTGAGTATTTAGCTAGCATTGAAATGGTATATATATTGCTACGCTTTTTATTCTATTCGTTTAGCCTGTCTAAATTTTGCAGTTTCATCTCGACTTCATCACGTCTTCCTCGACCGTGTTCAGAAATTGCCTGTAAAACAAGTGGAAAATTCCAGAAAAGGATGAGCAACAGAATTTCGGAGAATTTGAGCACTTTTTCCAACAAACATAACTTGATAAATTCAATGACCTTGCTGACAATCGATTAATAAAATATGTAAAATAAGCCTTTATGTTTGTGATTCTGGCAAACCACCTCCAAAAAATGCGAAATGTCGTCTTACATAATATGCTTTGTATTTTGCACGACGTGCTGTCTCAATAATAGGTCACTGTAAATACTTATCTTCCTTTCCACGACAAGTTGTAGGGATGGTAATAGCGCTAAACATGTTATTGCCAGCCCAACTGCATTTCACTCGGACTGAGTATAAGCTGCTGAAACAGTTTTATATTCACCTCCTCCTTCCTTCCTCGGGCAATAATCCGCACGCCATTGATTGGAGGTAAAAAAGACGTTATCATCATGGCTTAGATCTGGGAGTTCATCTCCAAGGTACGATTGGACTGTGACTTAGTGAAATGCCCATTCCTCATTTTCTACGGAAATTCCCTCAGAAGCTATTTTTATTCCTCGGGTGCAATTTCCTGAGCTCTAAGCTCTTACTAAAGATGTTCTAAAGATGTTCTAAAGATGTTCTTCGTGCTCCTGTCGTGTTTTATCCATTATGTCCCCTAGCTGTTGCGGTTAACTTCTTTTTCGCCACCGTTCTTTATCTAAATCTTTCCTCGGAAATTCCCTCTCAAAAATAAGATGTTCTTTATGTCCCCTGGCATGGTTTATCCATTTTCGCAGTTTGCTTCTTCTTAGCTATAACTTTACTACAACAGTAAAACTTTATCTGCAGAACTAGAACTGTTACTGCCAAGTTCTTTCTCAATAGTTAGTTCTGATAGTTTTCTTTGTCCCGTAGACTGGTATGAAAAGCACGAGTCTTAAACTGTCGGCTTCCCTTTTACCCAGGTATCCAACATGCTCGCCCAAGAAATAGGCATTCTGACGCCGTCAATTTAGCATTTCAGATCATGATAATGACGTCACTATCTAACCACCGAAGTTTATAATTTTTGCGTGGTACTGCTATCTGATCCCTTTTCTCTACGGTGGACAATCCAAAGATTTGCATTTACCAATGAACCAAGTACTATATACAGTGTGTATACCTAGGAAAATCATAGGTTCCTGCAGGGCTAATTGGCGTTTAACGTCAACAGCACTCTACGTTAGCCCTGATAATGACGTCACTTCCATCCAGCTGTTGGTGGAGCGCAGTCTCCTATACTATGAGAATCATAGTGCAATACACAAGTCAACATCTCTCCCCTTATACTGTTAGTGCTGTATACTTAGTGTTTTTATGATGAGAGGTGAAGGAGCAAAAAACGTGCTGCTTTGAAGATCGTGATGAATCTGCGTTTTGAAGTCATCAATTTGCCATTCTGAACTATGATAATGACGTCACTGCTTAACGTCCATTGTCTGTGTGGCGGAACTCAGACGTGGGATTAGTCACGGTTTCAGAGCAATGATTGGAGGATTATATATATGCTTTTATGTGTTTACATTGTGTCACTTATATATGTTAGACAGCCGGAGCAGTCGTAGATTCTCGCATGGTTTTTCGTCTTTTTAAACGCTCTCACTCTCCTCCACACTTCGTGTAATTTGGAAGGATTCCTCCACGAGCTCTGTGTTGAAATTACTCACGAATTCATACTTGGGTGAGCGAACTGAACACCAGCGTCCAGCCACTAGGGGTGACGCCTTTAGTTCTTTACTGAAGCTCATCTTTACTGAGTTATACCGGAGTATCGGCTCGTTTCCCTCATTGTCACGGACACGGATTATCGGTGTAAGCGGTCGTTTGGCGGCGGCTTTCGATTACAGCTGATATAATATTTGACGGATCAGCTGTCGATTTGTTGGTAATATATTATATCTGCATAAAACATGATTTTGTAATTCAAGTACCGTCAAATGATGAATCTTCCTTCATCATCGTGGCTAGATGTCTCCGAGTCATCTGATACACTGATACAGGTTTATTTTTCCGTTCGCATCGACCCCCTCAATATTTCGGGGTATATGCAGTCAGATTGTTTTGGACTTTCAATCCTGTTTCGCTTTTTTGTCGCCCTTATCTTTAAAATTCCATTTGGACTACAGACCTTACTGAAGGCTGCCGCTTGATCTAAGAGCTATAATATCTGTCCAACCCCCTGAAACAGTTACACATTTGTGAGAATAGACTGTCTGTTGTTGCGAGACTTAAAATTAACCTATCCCGATTCTAATTCCAAGTATAATTCAATTTCAATCATTTATCAGTCATTGGTTGAATCAACATCATCGGTTGAGGGAAAGTTTAAATCATTAGTTATTTAGTTATATAACGGTGTTTCAACCTATATTATTGTGTTAGTGTGCCCATTGTCAGTTCACTATATTGTTAGTTTCAATGTAACCAAGTCTCTCCCAGAACCTTGTAGGTCCCCACATTAACAATTGAAAAACTTAATATATGTACATGGCAGTCTGTAGCAAGGTACACTTTCTGACCTTCTTTTCAAGTTTTGATTAAAACGCAATTGGAGGAGTTGTTGGTATAATGGCCCCAATGGGGGACCATTGTTCCAAATCACGGACAGTAGGCAACTTAAAGTCCTTAATATTCGCCATTCTAATGCCTAATGGTGACGTAACTCAGAAAGTCCTATTTTTACGCGTGACTTTTATTAATATAAACGTAGCTAGACAATTAAAGGAAACACATATTTTCCCGTACATAGTTGGGGCGACATAAGACTGCGATCGTCATTAGTGTGATACAATGAAATATATAGTTTATGTAGCGCCTTTCGCAGGGAAATATTTGATTGTTGTTGTCATTTTTTGTTGTTGTAACACACTACATAAAATTCAAGTAAACTGAGTGTAATACTTCTAATAAACTTACAGACCTTGGCCTCAGTAAGGTACGCAAATATAGTCTTAAATCAATTTTTTCTTCTCAGGAATCCACCAATAAATTCTTGGTCACGTTCTCGATTATATTTGCTAATCCCGTCATGAAAGCACGTACTGCAGAAAGATCGAAATGAATTATAAAAGAGAGTCTGGTCAAAAATTATTGACCTTGTGACCTTTCATTAAGTTTAACACTGCAATTACTGAACGATTAAATGTTGATTTTATATATTCGATTCAATTTTGTCATTATAATGTAATTTGGTCCTTAATTAAACCTTTTGTTGCACTCTGTTGATAGAGATTTGCTTCCTGGCTATTATTCACCACCCCATCTACCATGCTCCAAGAGTCTTTGTACATCTAGGACACGTTTGTTAGCATTTCACCCAAAAATCAGATCAAATAGCATAATAAAAAGTAATCGCATTACGTATAATTGCCTTACTAAGTACTCTTGGCCCTAAAACAATAATAATTTGCCAACTCTTGAATTTCCATTACTATTTAACGAGTGCAATTTGATTTGTACCGTGTTCCTAGAACAACTTCCCAGCACACCTCTGTTCGTTACCTTGGCAACGTTCCGATGACCAATTTGACGATTATTCGGTCATTTTCCCTCTTCCCTCCTCCCCTATATTCTACGGTTTTATCACGGCTGTTCTCTTCGTTAATCTCCGACACATGATTATGTATATATATTTCCTGTAAAAAAAGAACATAATATACGCATGACGTTTTTTGTTGACACTTTTCACACAAGTCCGAGGCGGAGTGATAGTCATCGGGTGTTTTTTGAACTTTTTATAGAATTCTGTGTTACTAAAACGTACTAATACGTGATGCTGCTTTCTGACAAGTTGTGTACAGTCAGAGTGGGTGGTATTAGGATAGCTCATGATATATAGTTTATAAACTATAAATTATATAAACTATATAGATTTTATAGAACAAATCTCATTACATAATAATATATTCCGTTTGTGATATAAACTCAAATTTATTTAAAAGCAGTGAACACGTTTTATATAATTCATATCATAATTGTTTGTCCTGCCACTACAAACCTTGAATTAAATTTGCATGACAATCAAATGACTCCGCCTTGCTCCCTCTTTCCTGCCTCCCATGGGCTGAATTGTGAATATATCTTTAGTTGATGTCCTTCTTTTGACTATGGTCTATCAGTGTGTTTTGGTGGCTTCAATCCATGTTAATTTTCATATGCCATGCCCCGATTGGCATATACTAGAAAGTTTTTTTGTTCCATGAATTTATTTTGCGATTATAACTTTCGTTTTGTACTTCGTTTTCGGTTTTTCATTGTTCGACAAATTATAGACTTTCCTCTTTTATTGCTTTTGATGTTTGCTACTTTCTAAAGTTATATCCTTCTAGACTGATTACTATTTTCTAATCTCGTTTCTCTGTCCCAGTTATGAGATAACACAAGCCTCGCCTCCAACCCTCCTACTCCTCCTCATCTCAATCCTACCTTCGTCCCTCACCCAGATCAGATAAACAGACAATATATCAGATACATATCAGACGATAATCAGAAATAATATTACCCCTACCAATATTATCAGATAAACAATCAATATATATATTCAAACACAAGGAAACATTATATCAGATGCTTCTTAAATTCATAGTGAACTACTTTGCGTTGTACTACCATTTGTTCATGCCTGTTGGGGCATCTGCCGCTGCTGCTGTACCAGGGAACAGGGGCTGGGACTACGGACCCCCGAGTGAGTATAAAAATAAGGGGTTTTAGGGGAAATTCGGGGTTTATGGGGTTTATTCGGAGAAATGTGTACTTAGATTTTGGGGGACTCACTCAGACCCCCAGGTGAAAAATAGGGGCATTTTGATTCGAGAATAATATGTAGTGAGATCAGTGGAACTTATGTCTGTTGGTTTGTTTCTGTGCAATAGATTTCTGTTCGTTTCCTTGTCCCGAATTACAAACTCTGATTACGCAGTTAAAACTCTCGCAAGTCCCTTCATCATTGGTGCGTATGTATTTGCTTTCAGCGATTGCTTTTTCTGCCACCAAAATCACAAAGCTCAGCTCTGCTTTCTTCAATCAATAATTGGGAAAGAAAATAAGAAATGTGCAATTATGAAATTATCAAGATTGTGGCTTCACACTCAAAACGGATTTTGCTGTCCATTTTTATCGAATACTGCTTGAGCGTTGGGTTTTTGCCACTGCGGATTATACGAAGCGGAGCTCAAAATGAAATGACGCGGTCTTTGATTTTGCTTTTTCAAGGATGAATAATTGAAGCTTTTTCCTGCGTTAGGGTTTACTGAGATCAACTTGATCCTGAACCTCGCCCCACTTCATAGTCCATACCCCCAGAAGAACATTCCATTCAACATATTTTTGCCATGACATCATTAGTCGTCTGCATCATTGATATCAATGACTTCACCAGTACAAATTACCATCTCTCTCATGTCATCATTCTGACATCCCCCTTTCCCTAGAACCAACCCGGATTACAAGTCCTACAAACTATATTCCTTTCTAACCCTACAACATCACCCTAACCCACTGCTCCCCTCAGGGCCAGCCCGGATAATCTCCAACCCTGCCGATAAGACCGTCTCACAAGGCACTGATGTGACTCTGACCTGCGAAGCTGAGGGCTCGCCGACCCCTAGTATCATCTGGTTAAAGGACGGTAATGCTCTGCCGTCAGATAGCCGGATAAAGCAGCATGAGAACCTGTACGAGAGTACGATTAGAATAACGGATGTAAGGGTCTCTGACAACGGTGAGAGGATTTAGAGTTTATGAGGATAAGTCTGAGGATTAGTCAATCTTTTGAGGAGGGTAATCCAATCTATGATAACAATTAACACTCTCCCATGCCTTCTTATCGAAAAGGTGATTGGGGAGGTATAATTTTCAACTCTTCCCTTAAATTAGTTGCTGATTCATTTGTTTAATTTCAAACAAAAAGGCGATTGGGAGGTAGAATTTACCACTGATTCATTTTCATAATTTTTCTTCCTTCATCCACAATAATCCCTTCTCTCTCCTGTTAACCCCTTTTCCCTCCCTTCAGGAGTGTACGAGTGTATGGCTATCAATGAGAATGGTGACGACACCATCAAAACCAAGATAAGTGTCAAGGGACCTCCCTTCATCAACGTCTTACCCCGGAACACTGTGGGAATAACTGGTGAGAGGAGCCCTGATAATCTAATAATAATAGCGTAATAATATATGTTGTAGGTAGTGGTTCTCAAGAGGTTGGTGTATGAGAATGACGTCAATATCATGTGAGATAATAGCCTTTTAATGACGTAGAAACCGCACTTCATCCTACGCAACCGTCAATTATATGTTCCATTATATTTTGAGACATGTAATATTACAAAGTTATCAGTGATAATAATTAATGCTATATACATAAACATATGACTCTTTGTGGACCCTGATAAAGATAAGTTTTACAGTAAAAAACAAATGATATCATACCGTATTATGTGACCCTGAAGTTTTTAGAATATTATAAAGGTTTCGACTGTGTCCCAAGTTTGCAAGATTCTGGTAGAATGGAGATTATAAATTGACGCGCGCGCCCAAGTCCCTCTGTCTATGAATTTAATTAGTTTATTCCCTCATTTTTGACCTCCCAATAAGATGTTCTTTGACGCAATTTGCATATAAATTACAAACTGATAACTTCAAACCCAGCCCTACCAATTAAATATGCATGGGATGATAATTTTTTGCAGCCCGTCCAAAATTTCCCCGTTTATCATATGTCTCTTTGCTTTTATCACTAATTGTATGAAGAATATACCACTGACTTCACCAATCCTCTATTTTAAACCATGATAATGACGTTATATCACTCTTATCTATCCATTTCTCACCCACAACAACTCAAACCCCACTCCCCTCTCCAGGTTCAGACATTCTGGTGCCGTGTGAAGCGACAGCCTCCCCCGTGCCGACCATCACATGGTTTAGGAACGAAGTCCAGATCTGGAACGATGCCAAGTTCGAGGTGACGCCGCTGGGTCTGCTCATCAAGACGGCGCATGCTGTGGACGGTGGCAGCTACATGTGTCAGGTGAACAGGAGGGGCTTATTCGTATCTTATTATTTATTTTCATTTTGATAATCGCGTACATCAATACATCATGTCCAGGCAAAAAACCAGGCAAAATGCAAGAAGTAGAGTTTTGACTAACAATAGCAATCATGGTCCGCAAAGTTTTGTTCAATCAGAATATTATCAGAGATGAGTTGCATGATGCAACAAATTTGGGGCTCCTAATTTACAGTTTTTCAAAAAATAGGGTTCACTTACTTCACACTTTTGGTCTTAACGACCCTCTCCTTTCCTCTTTCCCTTCATCCTCTCCTACATGTAGCAAAGCGCCTTGTAATGACACAACTAACTCTCATCTCTCTTAACTTCCTAACTGACAGTCACTTAGGAAGTAGCTCACTTACCGTCTGACAGCAAGCATTTATAGACGTAGTTATATGACATTTATATGTGACATAAATTGTCCACTATAATCGCATAATATGTGTCCTAATAATATGCAGTACTCATGTATGTCATATAGGAATTGTGGGAGGATATATCGACGTTTTAAAGACGTTTATTAAACAATTTCGTCATTTTGGTCCTACCTAAATGTTACCTCTAAATCATCACACGATCTGGATTCCAGCTTTTGCAGGAAGCAAAATTCTGATTGAAAAGCATCAAAATATACACCTGTTGTTTTTTACCACCTTGCTGGCGTATGTGGTCTGACAATTGTATGTGAGCTTAAAACTAGAATTTAACATGGCCTTGGGACAACCTCATGGGCATATTGTCTGTGGCGCCAACATTCCACCCATTTTCCAAATAACACCCGGGCGGGGATCATTCAGGAATCTGTTGTTCTTCCACTGTTAACCAAAACATTCTATAAAATTGTGATATGTTTACATACCATTCAAAGAGTACTGACACTGTTTACTGCATAATTACCAGCCGGGGTAACAGCTGCATAAAATGTTGACATATTTTCCATTGTTGGCATAGAACTAGTGAACTTGTCTAACGTG
Source organism: Beroe forskalii (assembly GCA_011033025.1). Classification (NCBI taxonomy): domain Eukaryota; kingdom Metazoa; phylum Ctenophora; class Nuda; order Beroida; family Beroidae; genus Beroe; species Beroe forskalii. The sequence goes on along the minus strand of WFMF01000088.1, from coordinate 190,560 downwards.
GAAACCTGTTGCCATTGTTGTAGGGGACAGGAAGCTGGAAGACGAATGTAAGAGTGGTCTTTTCATGCCTTAATTTTGTGAAATGTCATGGCCCTCAAATAAACGTAGACGAACACCTAAAAAGCCCCTCATTTTCTTGGCTCCATTCTTAGGTCAAATCTGGCAGAAATGACCCTCTCCTCTCAATCCACCCCCACTCATCCCTCTCTTCACCTTCCCACTCAGGCACACCAGCAGACTCGTCTACTCAAAGCCGAAAGGCATTATCCTTTCTTGGGATGATCTCCCTGTGGACTACGGTCCAGGCAAATGACTCCCAACCTTCTACCAGGGTACTAACCCTAAGAGAGCTTCCCCTGAACTTGACACCCCCTTCCCAGGCTATTAACCCATGCTCCCACTTACTAACACTATGTTCCCAGGCTATCAACCCATGTTCCCACTAACTAACCCATCCCCCACTTACTAACACCATGTTCCCAGTCTACTTACCCTTCTCGTTCCAGGCAAATAACCTTCACCTTTCCCAGGCTACTAACCCTAAGGGTGCTGCTAGTTCCTCCCCCGTTCAAGTGACAGTGTACAACATACCCCGGATAGAACACGCCCTACCCACCACGACTAACGTGACGTCTGGGAAAACAGGGATGCTCCTGCAGTGCGGTTAGTGGCTAACAACCTTACTAACAACTTTATTGACAACATTACTGACAACTAACTAACAGTCTTACTGACAATCTTACCAACTTCCCCAGACCTTACTTTCACAGCTGGACTTTTATGCTGCACCTTTCTGGAAACTTTATGACCAACATCCAGCTTTTTTCACTCTTTGTTTCAGCAAAATAAATCCCACTTTTTTCCGTAGGTATCACTAAGGATTTCTCCAACTACCAGTGGTATAGCCGTGGTATCCCTCTCCTTGTGGTTTACTACGGAGACAGCAGAACACCGCGGATTGAACCTCGACGTGGTAAGTTTTGTCCTTATTTCTTCTAGTGAACCATCCCAATTAAATTTTTCCTTGTCTCAATGTAGCAATGTGTCAGTTACCCTCTACAACCTCTGCTTATCGTATCCAGCCCCTCTGAAAAGCGCTCCTCTCACATTCCTTCTCTGTGTGACCCCGAATCCCTCCGAAGCCCCTCATTCACCCACTCTTGTTCCCTCTCTCCCCTCTAAAACCCCTCCTATACCCATCCCTCTCTCCCTTAAATCCCTCTGAAACCCCTCCTCCCCTCCAGGTGTGGGTCTCTACTTCCACACGGTGCTCCCCGAGGATCAGGGCGAGTATTCCTGTAACGTATCCAACCCTGCCGCCTCGGCCAGCACTGCTGGGTATCTCTACGTGGATGTTATCCCAGAGATATCCTTCATCTCACCTACTGCAGAAGTCAGGGAGTTCGATAACTTCTGGCTCGACTGTCTCTATTCGGTAAGATATATTTTGATTTTTGATCTTCAAATCCCAGTAAAGTGTTATAGTTGCAAGTTCGTGATTTTTCATGTCTATAAATTGTGAGTAGTAAAAAAGATAATGTTTATTGTTTTTTGTGGTTACAAGTTCTAAGATAAAACTATTTCGATCATATTATATTTTGTGGCAAATATTTCATTGTGTTTTGTAATGATATTGTGGTTGTTTTCGCAACGGAAAGTCATGGATTGTTCATTTCGTGATGAATTTTTGCGGCTATTTTCTTTGTTAAACCATATAGAAAACTAATCATCTTAGCCTTGTTGCCTATTTCCCATAACGTAATAGCATCAACTCCTTAACCTAATGCAACTCATCGAATAACTTAACATTTTTTTGGAAGAATTATCATATTCAATTCGTGGTTACGATAATAAACACAAGGGCGACAGTCACGCACAAACATTCATGACCTGCAATTCTAACGAATGTGACTTCGCTGGAAATCGAATCCCGAGTATATTTCTTACATTCCTCTTTCCTTTTTCGGGTGAGCCGAAGCCGAAGCTAACCTGGGAGCACAACTCCGATCTGATAGAGCGCGATCATACCGTGTTCGCTAACGGAACTCTCCGTATTACTTCCGCCACGAGATTTGACAGTGGCGCCTACCGGTGCACTGTGTCGAACAGACAGGTCAGTTGAAGGAAGGTCAGTTGAAGGAATGCTCGTGATTTTCTAGTGGGTGCTGGAATGCTCGTAATCTGATGGTCTGTGTTGGTTCATGTCGACATGTCGCGTATAAGAAGAACCTGGTGCAGTGTCATTAGCTCACTGTTCTGAAGTATGAAAATGACGAAGCCCATGCTGAATAATATTGGTTCACATCATAAACTTAGACAATTATTGATTGTATGAATAGTGAGCGAATAGTGAATTGCGATCTTTGTAATTTTCTGAAAATCCCTTTTATTTTCTACGGTTCGGTGACATTTCTTGCCGCTTTACTTTTATCCAGACACAGTTAGTCACGTCTTGTCGTCTTGATCGTTAAGTTAAACCCAACTATTGTCCTCTTTTAATATTTATTACGGTCGATTAAACAAGAATTGCGCCCGTTACCCATCTGCGGGCGCTTAATTTCCCTCCCCCGAGCTTGAAGAAGATATTAATAGAAACGTGCAATTCTATTTGCCCTAACCAGGGCCCTGGTTACGCGCACGGAGGGGAACAATTCTATATAATGCATGTGGGACGTAGGCAGCTTCGATCCACGTTGATGAGCTTTTAAACAACGCAATTGAATTACTTCGCGAAGTTATTTATTTCAGAAACTCCGTAGTTAAGTAGTTTGCCATGGTTTTCACGGTTGAACATGGAGCAACTAGCATTGATGATTCAATTTCATGATACGCATTACGCAATTTCATGATACAGTAATTTGTTTGTCCACCATAAATTGTTCAAAATTGCTCGAATTTCAAACATTGGTAAAGTGTTGACTCAGCGCTTGAATTTTCGCTAGAAATTTGATAGGCTAACTTGAGCGCGCCACGCTTGATGTTGAGCCGCAGCGCCGCGCACAAAACTGCTCGATATTAACATCCATCCTAATCTTTGCGAGTTAAGGTTGCTACGCGACTCCGCTTGATGGTACCATTGTTGACGAAATCTCCCTCAAATATGAGGACATCTCCCTCAAATTTGTGGACATCTCCCTCAAAATTTGTGGACATATCTCCCTCGGACTTTCCGGGCACTTTCCAGAAATTACAGTAGTTTTATTGCAAATCTGGACCTGCTATGCAAATATCCTATTTCTCACCTTGACACCTTCCCAAACACGATCTCTGCTAACCCTCTCATTTGCCTTTTTGTATTCACAAAAAGGTCAATGGGGAGGGAAAAAATGCCGATGGCAAACTATAGCCCTTTCTACTGATTATTACTCTCGATTAATAACTACTCCCTCTGACCCCCTTTCCCGCAGGGCTCTAAAAGCAAGGACGTTATCATCACCGTGAAGAGCAAGGCCCGTATAGAGAACCTTCCCAACCTACAATACCTGATAACTGGTCAGGAGTCTATCATCGTATGTGAGGTGTCTGGGTACCCCTTCCCAACGGTAGAGTGGAGAGTTAACGGGCAGCGGATTGAAGCTTTCAACTCCCATGGCTACAGTGTCCGGGGCACTAACCTGATCATCAGCAACCCCACACGGAACGTGCATGATGGTCTCTACACCTGCAAGTCTAGTAATGATTACGGTTCTGATGAGAAGATGTCGCGGGTTGAAGTGGTGGACATGCCGAGTATCAGTCGAGTGACGGGCTGTGGGGCGGTTAAAGCGGGCTTGGAGTGTAAGATGGTGTGTGAGGCAGCGGGGAGCCCGCTTCCTGATCTCACCTGGCGGTATAAGGACGGGAATGAGTCGGTGGTGGCAGAGTCTGATGATGAGAGGCACTTTGTCACGGTCAAGGATTCGGAGGGTGCTGAGAAGAGGAGACTGACGTTTACTATCAAGGATTTGAGGGAGGAAGATGCTAGGATTTACTACTGCCATGCAGAGTGAGTTGACTTTTAGTTCACTTTACTTTTGGTTTTTGTTTTCTTTCACTTTTGGTTTCTTGTCTCAGAAATATAGTTTCATGGTCAAGATTCTCTGTATTTTTTTTGGGTACATGATCCTTCCATAGGGGATAGCAGTATACCAGCCCAACCTTGATTGTGAAATCTGCGAACTTTTTAAATGTACGCTCGCCGGGTATTGTACATTTCACATCATTGATTTATTGACCCTGGTTTTCTGAGGAAGGATCAGCCAATGATTGGCGGCCCTGTCATATCACATGACCATGACTGCCTATATCTGACCAATGAGCTTGCTGCATATTTTATTCCTTGTGGCAGTAGATTGGTGTCTTCGTGGTCCTTATCCCCTCCTCCTCCTCCTCCTCCTCTTCCCATACCTCCGTTACATCCACATTGCTAAGGACACCACGAATTTTATTTAATCTCATTGGTATGTTATACCTAACGCCGCTAAAACAAACCAAGTTTTCGCTGAATATACATTCGTGAACCACCCAAATACAATGTAAACCAAACATTGCCTCTGATCCTCCAACAACTTTCCCACCATTTTTCCTTCCAAGAGAGCTGCAGGAATCCCCCTATTTTTGATTCCCTTTACTAAAACTCCTCAAACCCTCAGGAACCGGGCCGGAAAGACGAGCAAGTCCTACAAGTTGAGTGTCCGGTATCCTCCCATCATTGACACCCCGCCCCTTCTGAACTACGAGTTCCCTATCGGGGCTACCCTCACCATCTCCTGCAAGGCGAGGGGAGAACCCCCTCCTCGGGTCACATGGAGGAAGGAGAAGGGGTACTTGCCCCCTAACGGCAGGTTGGTTGAAATCAGGAAAAAAGGGTTGTAACCCCCTAACGGAAAAGGGGCACTTGCCCCCAATCGAACCACTGCGCCGAAGTTTTCTCCTGAAATTGCTCAGTTATCTGATCACACAATAGCCACATAAATGGGCATGGCGCGTTTGTTCTGATGAAATATGGAAGATATATCGTTTGTAACTTATTGACTCACTTCAGATCCCAAGTTGACGAGGACGGCTCGCTGGTAATCGTCAACATCCAGCCGGAAGATGTCGGCGAGTACACGTGCACTGCCGACAATAACAACGGCAACGTCGACTTCAGATTCGACACTATTTCCATGACAACCACAGTGAAAGTCACGAGGAAAGGTTAGACAGCGGAGAACTTCGCATTTTAATTTTTTGGTATCATTGGCATTGATTTATTAGTCATACATGTTAGGTATTCGGATTCCAGGCAAACAATTTTCATAAGATCCCCTCTAATTCCCACTCTAGAACCTATGATCCCCACTCTAACTCCCCCTCTCGATCCCCCCTAATCCACTCTTACCCTCCCCTCATACTCCCCCTCTAATCCAATCTAACTCCCCCTCAGATCCACCTATGGCTGTCATTGACAACCCCATCGAGACCTGGCTCATCGTGGTTATCGTTATCTGTATTCTCGTGGTCTGCATCGTTGTCTTTGTCTCCGTCAAGATGGTCCGTGACCGGTCCCGAGAGAGGCGCGACGGCGGCCGCTACGCCCCCCAAACTAACAACAATAACAGCAAATCAGGGCCGGGCTCCGATCCCGAGCCGAACTATCAATACGAGAGTGTTTCACCGAAACCAGTGATGTTTCAGGTGCCTGTAGACTCCTCCAATTCACTTCCTATGTACAATCTTAGGACTCTTAACTGGTCCGATACGAAGCCACCTAATAACTTTCAGTCGCAGTTCGACGACGTTGACAAACAATTACAGGGACTCCTCAAGGATCTAGATAACCCCAAGTTAGATAGTGTGGAGAGCGACATTTGACAGCTCCGCGCGCACCTCACACTTGTGGAAACATTCACTATACATGTAGATTACCACGTGCAATAACACGCGCGCACCAAGGTTCGCTAATATATATACGGAGAAATATCTGGTGTGAAATTACTGCGAACAGCACGTGTGGTTCCCGTGGCAACCCGACATGGTCTGAATTTATATACTTGAGGCGAACCGTGAGAAAGAAGCAAGCGAGGATTAATATTTGGAGGGAGAATTGTATCGAGGTCAGCTCAAAACATTGTCGCAGATATTATCTGGTATACATCTGTCACCTGAGCGCCGATTAATGATGATAATATGTGAAGACACTATGTTTTTAAAATTATATTTGTAAAATTTTTTCAGAACCTAGGCAATTTTATATATACGTTTTGAAGAAATATATGATATGATACCTTATCGGCCCTTATTTAACCGGCCATTTTTCTGACAGATTCTATGACTGAGAACCTATTATTAGGTTGAAATATAATCTCAACCTGATTTTTTAAAATTATAGAAATTGGGTCAAATCGATGATATGGAAATTAACTGCATTAAATTTTGCATATTTAGAAAAATTCTTTCAGCCAAAGTTATCTGGCCTTTGATTTAAGTGGCCCCATTTTAACAGCCAACCGGCTTTTTTCAACCGACCCTCTGGAACGAAATTGAAAAGTGTATTTGGTCCTTGAGGGCCGATAAGGTATATGGTATGATACGATATATATTGATATTCATAGAATAATTGTAGTTATGCTTTCACCTTTCTTATTTTAATTTCTTTACCGTGTTTATTTGAGAAAAAATTAGTCGTGTGTATGTTGATCAAATCATATCTATCCGTTTTCATTCTGTGATTATGTGATAACTGTGTTTGGTTCATATAATTATAACTTCAAGTCACTGCATTTTCTTCCAAATAATATGTTGAAATTTTAACCAGAGATTGCGCGCTTACCATACTCAAGTGTGAGTGTGCTGTTAGTGTGGTTTTATAGATATTTTAGGTAGATAGTCTATTATTAAATTCAATGAATATTTTGAGAGTCTTTAGTTCGCTCCGCTGAATTTCCTTCGCAAAGGAAGTTTTCATACAAAGCCTGAAGGATTCTGAAAGTTTGACCCCATGAAATATTCGATGGACAAGTGGACGGCTGGGTGAATCATTTCTCAAGGCTCTGTTAAAAGTGTTACCTCGAGATGACGGAAAAGGGTTTTTCAAGCTAAGAATTGCTTCCTTTTCCACCAAAAGTGGCTCGATTTGTCCATTATCTGCTACTTTTTACTCAAAAAGGTTATAAAACGATGATCTTTCGTTTTGCGATCGAAGTTCAGCTGTAACATGATTTAATCATAATGTCTGTTTGATTTCCGCGTTCAATTTTCGCGTTCAAACTTTGCCCACTTTATCAGGTGTATGAGAGTGACGTCATTATCATGGGTAACTATGGTAAAATGATTCGTCGAGACGCCTATTTTTTGTGCATTTTTACAGGAAACTGTTCTGGTTAACTTCATATAATAATTATATCATCAGCGCCCTGTAGTGTGTAAGTGTAGTGACCCGTTCCGTTGATCTGACATCTGTACAGAAGTAATTTAAACAGTATGATTATAGCGTTATGTGCATTTTAAGTTTATCAGTTTTTGAACGTTGGACTATGCGTTTATTTGCCCATGATCGTATCGTACTCAATGGACATTTTATTACTGATCGAAATTATTGCATAAATTGCAAAAAAACTTTTTCACTCGTTAGACTTAATTGTTTAGATTCAAGAATTAAAGATCACACGAATGAAAATAAGTTTGTCATGGACACTAACTTATTCTCAAGCTCACAGTAACTGTATTTTGCACAATTTGAAAGTAGAACTTGATTCACATACAGCCCATTTAATTTTAATTTGAGACTGTTGCATTTCCCTGTATGAAATACAATTTTATTTGGTTTTCAGCCTATGAGCTATAGTTTGAATTAGATAGACTGATGAAATTAGATAAGGAGCCATCCTTGCCCTAACCAGGTTTCGTGCCCCTAGGGGCCATCCATAATGATAAAGGACGTCCGCAATGGTGCAATGAGGGGGAGGGGGAGTTTGGCCGATGCGGAAGTTTGCCGTTTTGTTATTTTGGCCCAAAAATGATGACTCGAAAGATTTTCAAAAATGCAGACGCGTCCGCGTCCGGGGAAAGCACAGCAGGAGTTTTCGGAATAAGGACGTTAGCGTGTCTACTGTCTCTATATTGTGCGATTACCCATTTTAATCGTAGGATGTTACCTGCTACCCCGCACGTGCGCAACGCTGCATATTTGGACGGCCGTCACATTTGTGCTCTCGCCCGGGAGATAAATAGCCATCCAGTCAGAGGAAATAGACGGGCAACGTCCGTCGACCATTTAGTCCTTTAAATTTATGCATTATGGATTCAGATAGCCCCTAAATAACATAGTATAGCATTTAACTTTAAGATAAAGAGCTTTTGCTATTTGACCGCCAAATAACCGGATATGATGTCACCCCTCCCTACTCCCTAGCGCTGAGCGTGCAAAATTCAACGCACTCGGAATTAATGTCTGTCGACGCGAAGTTAGACCCTTGCGAACGACGCGGCTGCATCAATGCATCAGCAGGTCTGGTATCGCCAGGCTATCGCCCTGTCGGACATTTGGAGGGTCGTGTTGCCGTAAAAGTACGCGAGACGAGGATCAATGTAGATGGATTTCACCCATCCTTAGCGCACAACACTCGGAAATTTGGAGGGGCGTGTTGCGGAAAAAAAAATGGCGCGCGGCGGAGGATAGGGTAAACTCCTACTAGTACTACTATCAACTATGTACTAGGGTACCGGTAAGTGCAGTAACAAAATCCTCTTGAAGTTAGCTTGTCTGACGTGGCGCGTGCGCGAGGGGGTCAGGCAACGCCTGACAAAAGTTAGCAACATCGATATTAAATCTTATATATAAAGTAAAGTCACACGTGAATAATGTTTGTCTGTAATTCCGTATACAATTAAATTTGAGCTTGCCAAGAAGATATCAAGAGAAACGAAAGCAAATGGGGGAAAAGAGGCGCCGTTGCTATGGAAACTTATTTTTTGCACGTGCAGATTATAATCAGTACTTTCTATTACGCTACTACTACTAAATCCTGTGCTGACATAGTTTTTGAATATTTGACGTATTCTTTACTTCAAATTCAAGATCTCAAGGTGGAGAAAGAACATGACTTGAACAACGGAGGAAATTTCAGATGAATTGTTTTCTGTGACAGAGTTTGGCAGACAATCAATGCTGAGTCGGTGATAACAATAGTAACTATAGTTTCGAAATTAGCCGTTTAGTTTACAAAAGTGTACAATTCAATTGAGTCGAATATAGGTGTAGCAGATTACGAAGACAGTTCCTGGCCTGGATTAATTAATAATTATGTAAACAAAACAAAATGGTCCAATGTCAGTATCAGTATGAGAATTAACATAGACTTCTTGCAATCAAAACGGAACGCTGGAACAAAACTCACATGGTTTAGCATATCTAAGACTAACCGACGCCGTTCTATTTTCCACTCTGCTCCTTCATAAAATTGAATAATGATTTGATTTATTTCGTTACGAATAACTTTAAGTCGAATTTAATTTTTGATGCGGTAAGAAGTATCCAATCAATTTAAATGGTAGTTTTTAAAATTTGCAAACAAGGTGATGCGTAGCTGTGTGATCTGTGTATATGGAGGCCCAACGGGCCTGCTAGTTATCTATATCATATCTAATTTAGATCTAATCAAATTGCAGATGGAAATGAATTGCAATTTAATTTGCAATCATTCTAGTGATATAATTATTTCGTTCATTATTTCAATTTTAAGGTGAAATTCGATGCCCAAACAAACACAACTCACAATTGAAATTTTTATCGCGCCGCGCAGTATGCGTTCTGATATCTTCAAATTGTGTTATCGCGTTGGATAAAATTCTTTCAACTTTCCGAGGCGCGGTTTTCATCATTCCCAATCGCTCTTTTGTCGCTTCTCGTGAACACTTTTTGTTGCCGTCATGCCTGCCGGCAGATCTTCTAAAATCCAACAGCATCTCAACTACCGCATGAGGGTATCTCTTCAAGATGGTAGACAGTTCGTTGGGTCGTTTCTTGCGTTTGATAAGCATATGAATCTCGTCTTGGGTGACTGTGAAGAATTCCGGAAGATTCGTCAGAAAACCGCCAAGTCTGGAGACAAGGAGGAGAAGAGAGCTCTTGGACTTGTTTTGCTGCGAGGAGAAAATCTTGTCTCTATGACAGTTGAAGGTTTGTCTCTTGAAACTTTCTTTAACTACAGAAAAATTGCAGAAAATGATCTACAGGATGCTCCAACGAGGGCGTTACTCTCCCTGACGGGAAGTGAAGTGAATTGGGACACAAACGGTTGGGAAATGGGGAATTTGGGACAAATGGACTCAATTAGTAAATTGAAACTGGGACAATTGGGACAGAAAGGGACCCTATGTCCAAAAATTTTCTGAATTTTGATTAAGTGACAAGGAGGTCGTCCTGACCAGTGATTTTTACAAATTTGCATGCCAGTTGGCAGTTTGATCCAATAAAGCAAATTCTGCTTTCAGAATTTTGAATTTTTGCCATTTTCGCGTTTTACAGCCTCTTGAAAACGCCCATTTTTGGGCTAAAATGGACTTCTTTGTAAAAAAGACCAAAAATATGACCAAAAACTGCTTTTTACCATGTGACTGCATTGCAGAGAGTGCACTAGAACCAAATAATGACGCAGTTTTATACAGAGTTTCCCCAAGTCCAAGTGTGTCAGAGGATTTTGTGAATTTTGATCATGGTGTTAAGTGGTTCGTCCGGACTTTTTTACTAGTTAACTCATGAAACTATGCATGCCAGAACAGTTTATCCAACTAATAAAATGCTGCTTTAATAACTTTGAATTGAGACCACTTTCAAGAATTACACTGGCTTTTTCAAAACCCCAAGTTTGAGGCTTAAATGGACTTCTTCGTACATAAGACGCCATCCAGAAATTAGCTCATCACTTGGGTATGTATGTATGTTTTGGAAAAGATGAGTTTGTGATGAGGTAGTATGTAGGTTTGTTAAATGATGAGCTCTTTATTTAATCCTCAAGTTTTTGAAAACAAAATTTCAGAAAGTCCGAATTTCCGCCTCTAAATTACAGCAACCTGTTTAATTGCAAACATAGCTGCACAGCAACTCCTCATTGCACAAACAAAGATACACGCTTAGAATTTTTATTCAGAAGCAGTCATGCAATATTACCTTGGCCTGCTTCACTTCTTTGACAGATAAACTTTGCTTTTCTTCATTGCCAGCTTTCAACCTTGAAAACAATTTGATCACTTGACACCGCTTTACCACCTCAACTTGACACCGTTTTACTGTCTTATTACCTTGAAGTTGAAACCGCCTTACCACCTTGGCACAACCGAGACACCACCTCAATGCCTTAACGGACTGCCTTGATCCGACACCACTTCACAGCCTTGCCACCACCTTATTACCTTGACACCACCGTACCACCTTGACACCGCCTCACAAACTTGACACTGTCTTACTACCTTGACACCATCTCACTACCTTTACACCATCTTATTATACCTTGACACCACCTTGGCACCGCATCACAACCTTGAAATCACCTCCGTTTCCCTTGTCACCTGCTGATGGTACACCTTCAGATGTAACCGCTGATGATTCACAGTTTAGTCTCTTACCTTATGTCAATCTTTGAATTAGGAAATCGATATTCAGTATTTTGTTATGTTTGTAGTATACCCATACACCTCTATAGATAAGACATTGGACTTAATACATTGAAACTGCGTTTAAGCTTGACCCCGCTTTACTACCTTGACAACATCTACCAGACTACCACCTTGACACTAATTTACTTCCTTGACACCTCCTCACTCTCTTGACACCACCTTACTACCTTGACACCACCATGGCACCGCAGCACAACCTTGACATCACCTTAATACCTTGACATCACCTTAATACCTTGACATCGCTTTTCAAGCTTGACATCACCTTCCTACCTTGACACCACCTCACTACCCTGACACCACCTAACAACCTTGACACCACCTTACTACCTTGACACCACTTAACTGCCCTGACACCACCTAACAACCTTGACACCACCTTACTACCGTGACACCACCTCGTTACCCTGACCATAACACCACTATACTACTTTGGCACCGTGGCACCGCAACACAACCTTGACATCACCTTAATTCCTTGACACCAGTTTTCAAGCTTGACACCACCTTACTACCTTGACACCATATACCACCTTGACACCGCAACGCAAACTTGAAAACGCCTCACTACTTTGACATCGCTTCCATATCTTGACACCACCCAGCTACCTTGACACTGTCTTGGTTCCCCATCACAACCTAGACATCACCTCACTACCTTGACACCACCTCACCACTCTGACACCTCTATACTACCTTGACACTACCTTACTTCCTTGACACCACCTTGGCACCGAATCACAACCTTGACATCACCTTACTACCTTGACATCACCTCACTACCCTTGTTTTGCCCATCATTTAGGCCAAATTTAAGGGGCAGGGCAATTTATCCATAATTGGACGGCCCCTTTCTTTCACTCCCTACTTAACTTTCCGTACTCACAAGCCCGTTTGCAAACAATCACATTCTGACACCCCTCCCATTTCAGGTCCCCCACCACAGAACTCCAGACAGCGTGCTCCAGGCGGCCCCAAGCCTCAGCAGAACGTTGGCGCCGCCAAGGCGGCAGGACGCGGGATGCCACCCCAGCCAGGCGCCCCTGGACTCCAAGGACCCATGCCTGGGGTGGGAGGACCAGCTCCCGGAATGATGGCTCCCAACAGATTCGGTCCCCCTGGCTACAGCGGACCACCCAGGATGCCACCAATGGGCATGGGACCACCCGGGATGAGACCAAGGTTCTAGAGATGGTTACCTAGACATTGGACATTGATCAGATAAAACTCTTTAAAATGATCAGATATTCCTACGATGCTACATTTTTATTTTGATATTTCGCTTTATCATTGATATCATACTCCAGTTTTATTTATTCTTCTTAAATTGTGTTTATTTTGTTATCTTCAATCTGATTTACAAGACGTATGATTAATATGGCAAATGAATGCGTGTGTTGAAATCAAAACAGCTGGGGGATTTCGGTAATTTTCACTGATACATACAGACATACATACGTCATTCACCAAAGTATAGGTCAACTTGGAATATCCCGAGCAGTACGATCATAAATCAAAATTAGATAGTAGAGAGGATGACATCAATGGACATAGTGAAACTGAAACGGAGACTTGCCTTGGCTCGATTCATAAAGAAAGGGCAAATTATGCGCGGCTTCGGTCGCACATTTGATCAAAACATCTTTTTGTACTAGCAAAATTACGGTCGTTTGATGTTGTAAATACACTACAGAATCATTTTGGTCGCGCGCGCGTCAAATTTTAATTCATATGTCCCGGGTGTGCATTATTTGTGTAGTTCTTGATTATTGTTTACATTTTACCTCACAGAACGCTGCCAGTTGCCCTATTCATACAACGTTCAACTTTGGCTGCATCTTTCAACTCATGTAATGACTAATATTTCTTGGTATGTAAATCAAGCCAGGACCTTCTTTATCCTCGTTAAATTTGTATTTGGAAACCAGGAGTTATCGGTATCAATGTATCATTCGTAAAACATTGCCATTTGTTTTCCTCTCAAATAGAACCTTCCACGATTTCGGAATCTTCAATTATTGAATCACCCTACTCGGCTAAGCGATATGTCTTGCATACAATTTCGCATAGATCATGAAGTCATAAACTCAAATATGTGTTCGGGTATATTTTCTACAGAAGCTGACCGACGAGCATGCCGTAATGCGTTCTAAATATACATTCCATTATCGAATTCGTGCTTTCTTATATACGCAACCTTTCGGTACTGCAGTTATCTCCTTTTGTATAATAGTCAAAACTTGAAATTAAATATCGTAATATGAGCGCCTATCTACCGACATAGAATTTCCCTCGAATGGTGTCAATTTTCAGGAAGCTCACTGACATCTTGATATGATCTGTTATGGGTTTTTGTTTCGCTTCCTTTATCGGAATAAATGATTTTATCATATGCTGCACGGTTACATTTACTTTTGATAACCACTGTATTCTATCATTTGCTTTCATTTTCATTGAATTATATCTAAAGATTTGTTAATTGTTAGCGTAGCAGCCGTCAAATCGGAAAGGCATAATTAAGTCACACTTTTTTGGAATCATTATGTTTGTTTCATTGCAGGTCTCACAGGTTGCTTGACGTCTTTTTCCGACGAAGAAAGTTAGATTCGAATAATTATCCAGTCACCCAATTCAATTAACTTATTCAATTCAATGATGCCAGTTAATTCATTGAATTCAATTATTTACCGGTTCAACTGATGCCTGTTTTCTATGGTAATTCATGAGTAGCCATAAACCCATTATTTTCCAATGTTGGCTCCTGAGTAACTATAAATTAACTAACTGAGGCTCCACATGAAAGAACCTGCTAAGAGAGTGCCACATGTGTATAGTAGTGATGAGGAATCCCAGAAATGTGTTGGTCAGCCCGGCAAACACAAGCGCGCAGACAGGTAATAAAGTTTGGCAATAGGGTATTTTTTGGGGAGGGGGGCTATCTTATTTTCAACTGATAAAACTAATTTCTGTCGAACCAGGTCTTTGATCACTGCCACACTTCCCGTTTGTTTGAGCCACCATGCCATTCAGAATAGAGTCTCGAATTGACATTGGTATTAGGTAGTCTTCTTCAATAGTGTGCTGGCAATTTAATGTGGTCCCAGGCTAACCACCATTCATTTGTTATAAATGGTGTCACGATCGTAATTGGTCAATCGCCAACTCGTTGCGACCAGTCCTGCAGGCTTGTCGGAGATTTGACAAAGTGCATTTTGCTGAGGATATACCCAGCAAAGATATTTCATTTATCAGTTGAATGATTCCAGCTGAATGATTCCAAGTTGAATGATTCCAAGGAACTATGCCTAAAAAGTTTCTATTAGCTTCAAATTTTCAATAATCATACGCTAAAAGTTTTATTGTCATATCTGAATCAGATACACTTTGCAATTAGCACCAACTTCGATGAAACCTCTTTGAAGATAAATCCCTGACACGAGTTCATTCAATGATCGATCAATTTCAAGCTAATCTTTTGCATTTAGATTTCATTGATGCAGAACAATGCTTTTATACACGTGGGTAAAACCATCTCACTTTATTAGAAACATCTTTCCATGTGAGACATCGTTGAATAATGGGGATAATATCACACTGGCAGTGCCTGATACAATACTAGACGGTCGAATAAGTTAATAATTAACTACAAGTACAGTCTAAATAGAATAGAAGTCGGGCACTGTACTCGTAAATAATTGTAACACGGACCTGACCGGTTTCTGGACCATGTCACTCATATATTCGGCGCCGTCCATTGTGCTGAGCCCAGTATTATCAGACAGTTCTGATTGATAATAATTAGTCGAACAAAAGATCGAATTATTCATTGTTTCGGGCGTTGATTCTCTATGAATCAAATTCAATTGATGTCTTGGACCTTCAGGTGTATGGTTTAAAGGCAAAAATGATGTCGCTGCTTGAACTTATTTGAATGCTTTACTTTTCGAAAGTTTGTAAACTTCTCATATTATATACCGTGGTTGAATGAATGGGCGACACTTATAAATATCAAATTCTTGATACCTCATATCCTATAAAAGTAGAAATTGATCAATTCCATTTAAGTTTTGATATTAATGCCTTTATAATATCCGCCCATCTTAGATCCAGTGAAGCTCAACTGAAAATAATGGATGAACTTTTAACAACGCCAAGTCCAACGCCAAAATTAGCGGCTATGATGGCGATAACGAAAAAACTTTATTTTGCCGGCAACTCCTCGATCAACCAGTCGTTCATTGATCATTTTGAGTTTGACAGTGGGGCGGACCGTGGCTTGGGCTGTATCCTCATTATCTGCATGCTCATTGGCATCCCCTGTAATGCCCTCGCGAGTATCTTCTTCTCAATCAAAGAGAAAAGGACCATTCATGATACCCTGTATCTGATAGCATCTCTTACAGATATCATTATTCTGGGATCGGCTTTTGTTCCCGTTTCCGTATTGTTAAGTGCTGGTGAGCGGTCAAAAGATATCTTTGCAAACATGTTGATTTGCAAAACCCATTTCTTTATCTTCTATTTCACCGCTAGGTTTTCTCGGTTTATTGTAATGCTGATGAGCACTTTGCGGGTTATGTCTATAAAATACCCCTTCAAGGCAGTTAATCGTCGGATGGTGCTATATTCGTGCGTTGTCTATGTTGCTTGGCTGGTCGGTAAAGATGCTATATTCTACATTGCCAGGTCAATAAAAGCGCAGTACACGAGGTGGTTTGCCATGTGTATTGTCATATTTTCCGGCAAATCCGGCTACGTGTGGGTTTTCTTCCTCGTGATGGAGTTCCTGGCCGTCCTCCTCCTGATTACTACCAACTTCATCATCTCCCAAGTAGCTCTCCTGCGACCCCAGACTATCCGGCGTGGTGATAGGAGGAAGTTCCGCAGGGCTTCCACCACCATCGCCGCCTTCACTGCGGTGTGTTTAGCGTGTAACATCCCCTTCCTAGCCACTCTACTCCTGGAACTGTGCCAGAAGTACGACTCCCTACCACTCTCCGCCCAGGGGTACCTACGAGTGGTGTCGTACACGGTGTGTACGGTGGTTAATGCTGCTATCAACCCCTGTGTCTACCTCTGGAGACTCCCGGGGTACAGGGAGTGGGCTAGTGAGAGGTCGGGGAGTGTCAGGTCTTTGTTTGCCATGGGCTCGTCGTCTTTGAGGCTTAGAACCAGCAGAGGGTCCATCAAAATCCCTACCGAACTGACTGGGAACTCTAGGGTGGAAAAATAGGACTTTGGATTTAAGATTTTCATTATCAGACTTGATATTGTATCAAAGGAGAGCTTCAATGGACTAAAATTATGTGATAGCTGAAAAGGAATTGGAGTTTGACTCGTTAAATTGAGGACTTATCCGACCAATTTATGGCATAGTTGTATTATTTACTCTCCTGATTCTTTCTCAAGTTCTTCTAAACTTATCCTTGTGGTTTCGGGGTATTTGTAGTTACTTTCTTCTTAAATCTGTGCCTTTCAGCACATCTGAATGGTTGCCGGACATCGTGTTAGACCAACCCATGGACATCCTCTGCATGAGTCAGGTAAACAAACTTTACCTCATTTTATTCGATAGCTGAAAATCACCATATTTGGTCAACGGTAATTGTGTTTAATATTGGGAAGGGGGGCTATTTTCTACATTACTGGTTATCAAACTCTATCAGATATCATCTGAATTCTCACAATAAAAATAGAAACCGTATTTTGATCCATGATACTTTCAGATGGAGATGGGCATAGGGTTCTTCTGTTTGTTCGTTGCCGTGGCAGCCTATCTTACCTTGGATCTGGTTCTCGAGGCCATCAACTTCTCATAAATATACCTTTTTACCCTTCATTTCCAATCTAAACCCCCTTTTTAAACCCCTCGCAATTCCTCAACCTCTGAACCTCTCCTGTACGCTCTTGTATCTGCGGCGTATTAACTTGATGGGATGCCAAAGATTGTAAACTGCAATATTAGGACGTTCTAGGATCATAAATCTTATCTATCTATCTTAAAATTGAGAAATTAGATTCTCTGTATCTTTAAAATAATATTGATTAATGTATTTCACGAATGTTCAATGACAATACAATGAGGATTTACTAACAAATGGAAGTGTGTTTTCGATGATTATCACACGAGGAGTCAGCCGAGTTTTAAGATTGTCGATGACACACGATGCATTAGCTAGTTAATCGTTTTATCACCCAACATCATGCGTGAATTTTTGACTATACTTTTTTGTCACTTTGCAAATTGACGAAAGCTTGGGGGCACTTTGCTCCTTCTTAATGTTCCTGTGAATAATCAACACTTCAGTTACCATCACTCCTTCATCAAATTTTTCGCGTGCCCCTATACAATAGTTTTAATGAAGGAGTGATATTTCGAAAATTTTCACTCTCGAATTTAATCCACGGAAGGGTGATAATTCGTATTGTTTGAACGTAAGAGTTTGTAAATAATATAATTTCCACGCCGTTGTCATGTTTAATGATGTATTGTATAGCTACAGATAAAGCATGGTTTTTTTGAGTTTTTGCATGGAATTTTGAAGTTTTCATAGTATATTAAACCGCCAAATTATAAAACATTTCATTTTGGGATATTTGACTTATGACTATTATAACTAAGGTTAGGAAATAGATGCATGATATACAATTAGTTTAAAAGTCAGTGAGTAAAGCTCTCGATAGGGATTGCTGGCTAAGGCTTTAAGAAATATTTTGGTTGTTTAGGATCCATATCTAACAAGGTATCGTCAATTTGTCACTCACTCATGATAGAAAACTGATTCTTTGCTTCATATTAGTGGATGAATTTTGACGGTCGCTGGTGATGAAATTATGATTATCATACAGTATTTTGCGTTTGTAACTATGATTTTGCTATTGCAATACATATAAATACCTAGACCTTTAATTCTGCATTCAAGAAATAGTTGATTCAATGATGTGCATCTAAATCTAAATCATAAGTTAAATTTATTTACTTGTATTACTTTAGTTTTATCGACTTTATTACTGACTCTGGTATTACTATTAAATCTAAATCTATTCATATTATTTAATTTATCTGTTACACCTTTCGCGTCAGATCGTCGTTATCTCATCAGAGACAGCTCCCTTTGACTTAACAACTTTTGGTCATTCATTATTTGACATTTTTATTGTTTTCCCAAGCTTTGATCTTAAGATCAAATGACCGATATCATTTCGACATTCATCAAATATTCGACTTTCTGATCCTCATCACGCTTATTCACCCAGCTTCCAATGGTTTGTTGCCGGAGTTTCGTCACCATGACGAACTGTTTCGTAACGATGACATCATCATTTCCCCACTCTTTCGTCAGAGGAGCCCGGCAAAACACAAGGAAATATCACTCCGCAGCTCATAACCTTCCAGGTATTGTAATAAATTTCTCTGTGATTGTCAAGTTTGTTACGTACGATCTCCGAGTCGCGTCAGCAATGTCTTTGAATCGTTAAAAATGCCAAATATCCCTCGTGCTCGTATATATAAATCCATAAAGCATTAATTGTGTAAATATGAAGTCCATCATCAATATATAAATCACACTGACGCAATTTTAACTACGTAAAATCCCTCATAGCTCAGTTGGTTGCGTCACGAAAATCCGGTCCTCTGATTGGCTAAACTTCGTGACGTCACAAGAATGCCGTTCTACGATTGGCTGATGGTTCGGTTGGCGACTAGAGATTATCTTCAAAATGTCAGTGCTCACGACAGGTATTAATATCAAGGTTGTTATATATAACTTTAGTAGGGTTTATTGGCTATGCGCGAAGGTGTCATACGACTTGTCTGCCTGTAGAATGTGAGAGTGTGAGAGAGGGGGGTGCACGCCACTTTCTACATTTTGTGAGATGCTTTCTCCTTCTCCTCTCTCAGTCTCAATAATAGCCACAATCCGTGAGGTATAGGCGCTGCTATGTCTCGTCATGGTCATGGGTTTAGGAGTGGGTATTGGAGGGGTTGAGCGGCCTATTGGGCTGATATACCCTCTGCCTCCACCTACAACAATATAATATATGTAGAGAGA
Source organism: Beroe forskalii (assembly GCA_011033025.1). NCBI lineage: Eukaryota > Metazoa > Ctenophora > Nuda > Beroida > Beroidae > Beroe > Beroe forskalii. The sequence goes on along the minus strand of WFMF01000088.1, from coordinate 170,869 downwards.
GGAGGAGGGTATATATGTGTCTGGGATAGTGCCCCGTAGTATAAATTGATTTGATGTCTCCTTTATTGCTTGACTCAAAGCTTTGAATATAGATTGTATTAAAAAAAACCCTGCGCGGGGCATGAGCTTGCAGCATAAAACCTGATTAGATGAAGCATTGGAATAGGTTGAAACGCGTGGTTGAAACTGTTGCTCTTTCTTAATTTTGCCTCGTTAAATAAATGTACTTAATTCCTATTTTTCATTTCTTTCCTTCAAAAAAATTTTTAATTACAAGCAAATTCGTTCCTTTTTTGACCCATTCGTTGTTTGCAAATGCTACTTACTTTCCACCACCCTGTAGCTGCTGCTGTAACAGCAAGAGCATATTTTCCGAATTATTTCGTACAGGTAATTTTGTGAGAAAATTCATTTCTTATTTTTGAATTTATTATTTTCAATATTGCTCTTTTTCTGATCCTCTTGATGTAATTGAAAAGTCCGAAATTTAACCTCTGAATTTTGGAATATACAGCTTCAATACTTTATTTATTAGTCGTTAAAAACAAATTTCTAAGGAGCAAAATTCCCACTATATTTTGCAAATTGGATAACTGTATGACTGTATTACTGTTTTACAGTACCTGGAAGTCTCTTTCAGTCTCTAGTACTTGCATTTCCTTTTCAGATTCTTTGAACAATGACTTCTTTTCCTTATCTAAATCTAAACGCCATCTTTCCCAGATACCTTGAAGAAGACTCTAAACTGGCGTCCTCACCCAACCCGGCCAGGCGTCTGCTGATTCACATACAGGTCAGTAATATCGCTGGTTTTACAGTTTGTGTGCGCGGCGTAAAGACATATAGATAACATGTCTGTACGCCGCGCACAGTCACACAAAAGACGCGCAAACTGCAGTTCGAACTGTCACCGTAAGCTTACCCGAAGGAAACCGACATCGTCGTGACAATGACATTGCCCAATCAGTGCTAGAGTTAGCGGTCAACTTGCGCGCTGATTGGTCAGTGTCAAATCGACATTGAACCTTTGGCAAAGCTGATAATAAACCGCCGATAGTAGTTTTAATTTCACTTTATTTTCTCTCTTGATTTACATTTTACCATTGCGTTATCCTGCAACATTTCATTGGTTTATTTAGTAAGTATAAATTCACGGCTTTATTCTTTATTTCATTGATTTATGTCTCTAGCTGTGCGTTTCCTGGTCTATGCCTTGATTATCATGTTTCGAGGACTTCGGACATTGACTATTCCTTGTGACAGGTCCGTCAATATGACCAAGTAATCTAGCAATATTATGTCTTGTTTTAGTTAAGCGAGAGACTTAAGAATTACGGGTTGGAAAGAGGCCATGTAATGAAATATCAGGCCTTCCCTGTGTAACATCATTCTGTGTGCAATTATCCACTCAGAGGTGGGTTTCTTGGGGCATTTCATGAAAATTGGACACATTGTAATATTGAACTTAACATTTAACCCACTAAGTACATGTGCCGCTTATTTTGGCGCCTGGAAAACTGCCAAAAAATCATTTTCGCGATTCATGGGATCCTTCTAGAGGAACACATAATAACATATCATTTATTTTTAAGCCTGACTGTGGTTCATTTAAATAAATTGTCCACGAAGAATTCTAGACAAAGAAGTTACCCAGGCAGGTGTGGCTTTTATGTGAGATTTCCTTCACATAATTCACGGAATTACTAATATCGACGGCGTATAATCTGACCGTAAAGATGCCGTTGGTTCATTAACCAATCATCGCACGATTTTACGGTCATCCCCCATTGATTGGTCAATGACCCGTGGGTAAGCTAATAGCCGTCAATATCAATATTCAATACTGTATGAAAAATTGGCAATAATATCCTAGTTTTTGATAATAAAACAAGTTCGATAACTTTCGAGACCATGCTATTAAAAAGTTAAGAAAAAGAAAATTTGAAAGGAAAGGAGGTTGTAGATTGTTTTATTTATTTTTTCACAGTTGGATGTTGGAAGTTGGAATTGAAAAGTGATAGGAATGGGATTTCATACTGGTTCATATTTGTCTAAACTTGGACTTGGGATTGCTTAACAAATTTTATTTTTGATAAATATCAGATGGTTATTGGCTGGAATGGGTGAAAATCCTGTACATATTTTTTGTGGACTTTGGTGAATGTCCCAGCAAACAGCCTGGTGATATAATGTTACCCCGTGACCCGTAGACCTCCAGGTATTGACAGGTGCTAATAGCCCTCTAATAGCCGAGATTGATATATCCCACTCTCTAAAACACGGAGCTTAACGTCAGAAAGACGCCATTGTGAGTCTTGATAATGACGTCATTTCCCTTCGCCTAACCTTTGGGGCGTGAGCTTTACGTCCCATATATACTGCACTGTCCTCAGCGTATATAATAGATATATCGCAATCCTGCCCAGGAGACTACCCATTTTATTTTTATCGAAAAGTTCTTACCAGTTTTAGCGCCTATTGAAAGTTTTACTAATTTGCATTCAAGCACTCAATACTATTTTGCATCGCTTATTAAACGAATCTGCTTCTGAGCTCTGAATCGCTAGTTGTTGTTGTGCTGGAGTGGGATAGCCTTTTCTCAGCTGAGAGATGGTCAATAATTTCCGTTTTCCAAACCTCCGATTTATCAAAAAGGTATGGAACATTTCAAACAATCAAGGGTAGGTTAGATATAATTTAGGGATGATTTATTCCTATGTTCGTTCATAGGCATCCAATATAGTTTCTTTTGATTCCTGCCATGATGTCCTTATGCAATTGAACCAATTACTCTTTTCGATGAGTAGAGGGTCAGATTCTGAGACCTGAGCCTTTAATTTCCAAAGGTCTACCTGGGAAATACTTCATAAGCCGACCCACCAAGCCTACCCACTGAACAGTGAACAGCAATGTGGAGATTTTACTCTAATTCAAGAGGCATAAACAGATTAAGATTCAATAATGATGTCGGTATGAACCTCTCAAATATCCCTAAAAGGAAGACTGAGAGCCGCGCAATTCTTCTCCTTGGAATTGTGTTGTGGAATCCAAGACCGTGAATAGATCTCTCTGAGGAATCTGATTGCGTTTACTCGCAGAGCTGCATCTGGAAATCAAATTGTTATACGTTACTTGATTGTAATGACCCTCCAAAATAGTATATTGTATGAATTTGAGGACTCATTCGGACTCAATACCTTGATTTCTAAAGTTACTTGTTGCCTCGTGAAATACAACTGAAATTCGTTAACGCTTCCAAAGTCCAAACATCGAATCAACTGGAAATTTGAAAAGGTATATATTCTGATGCGAAAATTATTCTTCGCGCCGAACATTCATAAAACTTCAATATGATACCCGGACTTGGATTCATTGTTGATACATAGTATGGACATCTGGATCTCTGCGCGGCGCGCGGGGCACGTGCAAATCCCGCACTAACGCACCAGATCCCATCTTTCTGTCCCGATCCCACAGCCTGCCAATAATAGCACCTTGACACGGTACTTTTCTCGATATTATGAAATATTAGATTTTATAGGGACTTCTATGTGTATTACCAGCTACGCCCGGGGAGTAGACATTGCGGCGCCATCGATTGACAATGTTAGAGCATAACGATGAAGTCATACGCGACAAGCTGTGTTTCAAATGCCGATTTCACTCGCCGATATTATACTGCGTGTATTATTACAATCTGAAATATTTGATTTACACTAGCTCCGATTCACACGTGCTATAGAAATCTAATAAATGTAAGTACTCTCGCGACGCGGAGGAGAAAGCAATCTCGGTGCGGTTGTGATGACGTCATCATCATAGCGAACAGTGGTGAGTTGATGACGTATAATCGCCTAGTTATTTTTCGAGTGCTGGCAGACGAGAGAACGGCTGGGGTTATTATACGACCGGTGGCTGTGAGGTGATTCTTTCTATTGTATTCCTTTTAATGACGTATTGATCACCTCGGTTACACTTGCGTTGCTCCTCTTAAGCCGTGCTGCCAAAAATAAAAGCTTGTGTTTGAATTCATAGTCTGTGGATCAATGACTGTGATGTGATATCTCGAGTGTGGGCATATAGTTGGGTAGCTCTGGTTTAATTCGTTAAAAGTGTTGCTGAAAAATATTCTCTGGGTTACTCAAAAGGTTTGTATTTGTCACCAGTGAGCCTTTTTTCGTGACGGTTTGTTTTAGTACTGGTCTCTGTTCTCCTGAATCATGCTCAAAGGCTCAGATGTAATGTTAGGATAGCGCAGATGGTAGGAAGGTATATAAGATGCGCTTCCAATGATGCGCTGTGACATACGACAGCTCCTGAATAGCTCAGATGTTTGAGCAATGGATGCATTGTTCTCGAGATCGCTGGGAGTGGGCTTAAATCCCACTCCCAGATTTTCATCGGTACTTCTCTAATTCGGATGATGACCTTCTGAACATCATTGATAAAACTGTTATTTTCAGGGCAAGATGGGTAGATCCCACTCGACGGCCATAGAAAAACGGAAAAGACTCTACATATCGTACGAAAACAATGTTGAATCGGTTAGAACTTGCTTTTTGTTTTTCAATCGAATAATGGATTCATCATTGAACCAACTATTGAGAGTTGAGACTGAATAAGAATAATTGTTGGTCTCTGAACGAGAAATTATGGATAAACTGCGCAAATTCTTAATTTTCCTCCCCTCTCTAGTCCCCCTCACCCCACTCCATCTCACCCTTCCCTCTTCAGATCGCTTTCTCCCCCTCATTCCCCCCTCTTCAGATCGCTTTCTCCCCCTCCTGCACCTCCAATGATGTCAGGGAACTGCTCATCACCATCTGTGGTGCCCCTCACATCAGCTCCCTCAAACTCGTGGATCATCTGGGTCAACTCGTGCCCATTTCACCGACCTTGGAGTGCAATTCCGCAGAGTGAGTAACAAAATATTTCCTTGCGTTTGAGTTTATTTATATGGCTCCTCTTCTTATTATGGTCAATTTGAAATTGAAATCAATTTGAATCAATCAATTCGAAACTGAGGTGGTCTATCTATAGATGCGATATATCTAAGCCTTTCAATTCGTGCCTTGTTTCAGTAAGCCGTATCGCCTTATCGTGACTACAAAACGGAGAGGTAATTTGCTGTTTCATTTTCAATTGATAATTATCACTTAATTGAATAGTGAATAACATTGAAATAAGATTTTCTAACTGCAAAAGATTTTATAAAAACACAATTCTATGACAAGAATTGAACAAACAAACGTAGGCCTCTACTTAAAGAAATATCTTTTCAGATTCCATTTTGGAGATCAAGAAATTAGTCTCAAATATGGGAGAAATTTTTGAGAAGTGAGTTTTAGTTGTGATAGTAATGCCAGTATTAATTATTATTTAAATTCATTGGAACTCAAGTTTTCTCCGTTATAAATTACAACAAGGTTTTCCCATTTTGTTAATTAGAACGGCAGTTTTTCCCCGTTTTTGGAGTAAACCCCCAGATCAATGGAGTTATTACCTTCGTTCAGAGTGGTGCAGTGCCATGGTAACCATGAGGACCTCATGAAGAAGATAGACTATCTGGAGTCACAACTGCAAAGTGAGTCTGAAGTAATGTCTTCAATCCGGTCATGTTTTCAGACTCGATTATAACATTCCCAGAAGGTTTTCAGATAAGATTCTTTCTTTAATTTTAAAACTTACACCAATTTTCGAATAACGAATTTCAAATGTTTCAGTGGACGGGTATCAAGCGATAGAAATTGAGAAGTGCAAGCACGATCTCATGCAGCTAAAATCTAAAATAAATGAAGAAATGTAAGTGTGTTCCTTTATTTAGAAACCTTGATAATTTATTTGATTCGACTGCCGCAATGAATTTTCTGATTTCCAGTATATTTTAAGCGTAATTTTAAGCGTTTCCATGTACTATGAACAGTGCTCCTATGTCCTCATGCCATGTAAGGGCGTGTAGTGAGCGATTTAAACTCTTATCTGCCAGGACCCGACTCCACGTTACTACGCCAGTCACTGCTAAACGAGACGTTCCTCTCTACCCTAAGGTATGTGGTGCATATTCTGCTTTTTTGTTGTTTTATGCTTTTATTCTTTGCGACATTTCAAAAAGAATGCCACGAACTCACACTGACACAGTCTATAATCTATATGACGTCACCAATCACCCATTAAACGCACTGGTAATAACTTAACACTCCCCAACAGTACATCCTATCTGGTGAGACGATCCAGTACCTCAAACAACCCACTTTTGACATGTGGAACTGGGAACCTAACGAGATGCTGGCTCTACTGGAGCACATGTACGTGGATCTGAACCTGGTGATCGAGTTCAAGATGAACCTCAGCGTCCTCAAGAAGTGGCTGGTGAGTACGGGTCTATATTCTGCAACGGAAGTTCGAACAAAATGAGCAGTTCTGAATTCTGTCGCCAATAATGATAGAATTTGAACGAATCAGCTATTTTGACTTCCGTCACCAAACATGACAGAAGTTCGAATTGACCTTCCTCTATTTTAAGTAATTGCTAACGTTTTAATCATATCCCCAGAGAGCTGTCCAGGCAAACTACCGGAACAACCCTTTCCATAACTTCCGACATTCGTTCTGTGTTGCTCAAATGGTGAGTAACGTGTGAAGCTGTTGCGCAGCGCGTCCTGTCTGATAAATAGTTCCTCAAACCGAATGAAGTTTCTGTCTGTATGAAATTAAGACTGCTTTTATTGTTTGTGCTTATCAATTGAACTAAAACTGATATGTGTGCACATGCATCAATATTCGATGAAGGGATTGATAAAGACGCACATTTTACAGTGCGTGCAATGTACTTAACATATCTGAATTTCACTGCAACTTTGTTCCGTGTTTTGAAATAGAATAAGAACCGTCACCTTCTCGCAGATGTACGGGATGGTACACACGTGCAACTTGCAGGAGAAGTTCAGCAGACAGGACCTTGGGATCCTCCTGACAGCCTGCGTCTGCCATGATCTCGACCACCCCGGCTTCAACAACACGTTAGTTTGCTCCCGCTATATAAATCACTCTGACTAATCAGAGATAGAATGAATAATTCTTTCTCAGCTATCCAGAAATTAACCTATCAAAGAACGCATTATTGGTTGGAAACGTACATCGCCCACAGCTCCAAATTTGATGTTTCTTCAATTTAAAGCTCTTTCAAAATATTTTCTTTTTCTATTGACATGCATTATTTCCCCCAGATACCAGATCAACGCAAGAACTGAACTGGCTGTGAGGTACAACGACATATCTCCCTTGGAGAACCACCATTGTGCGGTGTGCTTCGAGATACTGTCAGATGTGAGTTTCTTTGCCATGAGATTTGGTAAAAAATGAATGATTTATGTGAAAGGACATCAGCCGGGTGTCAGCAGAACACCAAACTGCTGTCAGCAAGACAGACTGGTGTCAGCAGAACTACAGACTGGTGTCAGCAGAACACCAGACTGGTGTCAGCAGAACACAGACTGGTGTCAGCAGAACACCAGACTGGTGTCAGCAGAACACCAGACTGATGTCAGCAGAATACCAGGCTGGTGTCAGCAGAATACCAGACTGGTGTCAGCAGAATACCAGACTGGTGTCAGCAGAACACCAGACTGGTGTTAGCAGAACACCAGACTGGTGTCAGCAGAACACCAGACTGGTGTCAGCAGAACACCAGACTGGTGTCAGCAGAACACCAGACTGGTGTCAGCAGAACGCCACACTGGTGTCAGCAGAACACCAGACTGGTGTCAGCAGAACACCAGACTGTTGTCAGCAGAACACCAGACTGTTGTCAGCAGAACACCAGACTGGTGTCAGCAGAGCACCAGACTGGTGTCAGCAGAACACCAGACTGGTGTCAGCAGAACACCAGACTGGTGTCAGCAGAACACCAGACTGGTGTCAGCAGAACACCAGACTGGTGTCAGCAGAACACCAGACTGGTGTCAGCAGAACACCAGACTGGTGTCAGCAGAACACCAGACTGGTGTCAGCAGAACACCAGACTGGTGTCAGCAGAACACCAGACTGATGTCAGCAGAATACCAGGCTGGTGTCAGTAGAATACCAGACTGGTTTCAGCAGAATACCAGACTGGTGTCAGCTGAATACAGACTGGTGTCAGCAGAACACAGACCGGTGTCAGCAGAACACAGACTGGTGTCAGCAAAATACCAGACTGGTGTCAGCAGAACACAGGCTGGTGTCAGCAGAATTCAGACTTGTGTTAGCATAACACAGACTGGTGTCAGCAGAACACTGACTGGTGTCAGCTGAACACAGACTGGTGTCAGCACAATGCCAGACTGGTGTCAGCAGAACACAGACTGGTGTCAGCAGAATTCAGACTTGTGTTAGCATTACACAGACTAGTGTCAGCAGAACACTGACTGGTGCCAGCAGAACACAGACTGATGTCAGCAGACTACCAGACTGGTGTCAGCAAAATGCCAGACTGGTGTCAGCAAAATGCCAGACTGGTGTCAGCAGAACACAGACTGGTGTCAGCAAAATGCCAGACTGGTGTCAGCAAAATGCCAGACTGGTGTCAGCAGAACACAGACTGGTGTCAGCAAAATACCAGATTGGTGTCAGCAGAACACAGACTGGTATCAGCAGAATTCAGACTGGTGTCAGCAAAATGCCAGACTGGTGTCAGCAGAACACAGACTGGTGTCAGCAGAATTCAGACTTGTGTCAACATAACACAGCCTGGTGTCAGCAGAACACAGACTGGTGTCAGCAAAATACCAGACTGGTGTCAGCAGAACACAGACTGGTGTCAGCAGAATTCAGACTGGTGTCATCAGAACACAGACTGGTGTCAGCAAAATACAAGACTGGTGTCAGCAGAACGCAGACTGATGTAAGCAAAATACCAGACTTGTGTTAGCATAACACAGACTGGTGTCAGCAGAACACTGACTGGTGTCAGCAGAACACAGACTGGTGTCAGCAAACTGCCAGACTGGTGTCAGTAGAACACAGACTGGTGTCAGCAGAATTCAGACTGGTGTCATCAGAACACAGACTGGTGTCAGCAAAATACAAGACTGGTGTCAGCAGAACGCAGACTGATGTAAGCAAAATACCAGACTTGTGTTAGCATAACACAGACTGGTGTCAGCAGAACACAGACTGGTGTCAGCAGAACACGGACTGGTGTCAGCAGAACACGGACTGGTGTCAGCAGAACACAGACTGGTGTCAGCAGAACACAGACTGGTGTCAGCAGAGCACAGACAAATCGATAATTTCAGTGTTTGTTTTATGTTTTTCATATACCCATACACCTATAGATGAGACTTTGTGACATAGATTTCTTCCCATTTCAGCCCGAAACGAACATCTTTGCCAACGTGGACCGGGAAACGTTCAAGGTAATCCGGCAAGGCATCATTGACCTGATCCTGTCAACTGACATGGCCCGCCACGGGGAGATAGTGCAGAGCTTCAAGGCTATTACTGGGTGCTTTCAGTGGAGTGATCCCAACCATATTAAACAGGTGGGTGGGTGGGGTTAAGGAAATGAGTCCAAATGTTTATGGAAGTCTAAGTCATACAATATTATGTTCTGGGAATGTTTTATTGGATTTTGATTTCGCTAGAAAAGTGAAAATTTATTTTCAGATTTATTTACAGATTTCACTTTCAGTTATCAGCGATCATGATCAAGTGCTGTGACATTTCCAACGAAGTACGGCCTTTCAACGTGGCAGAGCCGTGGCTGGAGTGCTTGCTGGAGGAATACTTTACTCAGGTAATTAATAATCCTAGTTTAAATCAGAACTTATTAAGATCCATGCTTTAGCACAAGAAGAAGTTCTCCTGGGCACAGATCCCACTTTGCCCTATCTCGGATCTCCCAATAGAATGAAATGACTGATTCAGTCATCTATACACCTCGATATATAACCACCCAATCATTGACACCACCCTATCCTCACTCAGAGTGACCGTGAGAAGTGCGAGGGACTCCCTGTGGCCTCCTTCATGGACCGCAGTAAAGTCACCAAACCCACTGCTCAGATAGGCTTCATCAAATACGTGCTGATACCGCTATACGAAACTCTATGTGAATTGAGTAGCCATAAATATTCACGATTTCCGTGAATTTTTATTCCAATTCATCGTCAGAAACACAATTGCTGACGGCCAGATATTTCAGCTAACTTTTTTTGGTCAACCTTATATTTTTATTAAAATTCTCCAAACCCTCCAGCTGTTTCCTGAGATTGAACAGACCATGTTACAACCTCTAAAGGACGCCTATGCTTACTATGAAACGAAGAAGCTAGAAGAGGATCTGGCTAAAGATGACACCGACCGTTCAAAGGTGTGTGATTGAGTGCTTGTCTAAGAAAAACCTTAAATTCATATATTCAAATATTCAAATATTCAAATTGTTATTCTGGATGTTATTGAGTATTTTTGATAATTCCTTGAAATTCACAACTTTTCATCCCAGACCATCTTGCCTCAGACATGCCAGGCGCTGATGGACGAGAAGCTAGCTTTGGAGAAGAAACTTGAGGGCGCCCAAAAAACCATATCTAATCTGACTGTCGTCGTTACCAACAGGTAGAATTAGGTGGACTGGAGTTAAATCGATTTGATTTATGCTATGGAGGAAAATCATGTACTATTTTTTCCTATTTGGTTCACCTGCTTTTCATTTCATATTTAATTTTGATCGGTTTTGGTATTTCTCGTTTTGACTGTCTTTTTTCAGTGATAATCAAACAACCACGATACCGGAAAAGTAGCTTGAACAGTAGATCATTCGGAGATTGACGTACAGCTTCGACGAATATGAATTGAAAACTTTTGCTATTTATTATGAATTATTGCTTTTGACGCCTTGTGACTATCGTGTAACCGCTATCTTCAAAAGACTACGTTAATTTTGAATATAGACTTTAAGCACCCCTGTGTAATTTTATATTTAGACTCTGGAGCAATGGACTCCTCAAACCTGCTGAGTATAATCATGTTTTTGGAAGAAATATCAGATTTATGTCCAACTCTGGGACCCTGTATCGAAATTCTAAATGGAAACTCCTGAAAAGACGCTGGGATCCAAGAATCATCTCATGAAAATTGCAACCTTTTGAACAATTTAAGTGATACACTCGGTCACTCTGATCAATCGTGAAAGTGATACCATAAAATTTGAAGGTGATCTTTACGAGTCGTGCCGTAGATTGTTTGGAGATTCCTTTATTGTATGAGATTTATTTATTTTCTATCTTGCCGTGACAAACCGGTGACCACTTGCTGTAGAACGACCCTGGATATAGTATGCATTATTGCATTAAGCTCATACGATAAATTGGCAGTTTAGAGGGCGTTACCGTGGAGTCTTGATCTTTTATGGCGCGGCGTTTACGCCGCGCTTGGTTACTTTTTTGCGGCTTGTGATAGCGCACAAATATGCTTTACTCATACTATTTTTTGCATAGAAAGTACATTTGCGCGCTGTCACGTGCCACAAAAAAGTATCCATGCGCGTTGTAATACGCCGGGCATGGTACAGGAAAGGCCCTCACACCAGTACACCACGGTCATGATATTGAACCGCCTATTGAGCCCATTTAGTTTTGTTTGGGTGAAATTGTGATTTTGAAATGAATTCGAGTTAAATCAAATTAAGGAACTGATTCGCATCTTCGTAATTGTAACCATTAATTTAGAATATCATTCTTATATTTTTTGTCCGATTATTATATTTAAACATAGAAAATATATCAGGAAGAATGTACTGTCATTGTGTCACCTTTATGTTACAGTATATTCATTAATGAACTTATTCAATATTATAAATTGTTGTCTTCTTGGTCTAATTTCCATTAAATTTAAATTTTATTGAGATTTGATAAAATATCTGTCAATATCACTGTCAGTGTCAATTCATCATGATTTCCATTTTAATCGTAACCTTGATTTTTTTTCATCAGTAAGTTACTGTAATTCAATTTCAATTTCAATTATCACTCACCATTCCACATTCACATAGCAAGATGACATGTGAAATTGATGAGATACTGGGTATTCAGCCAACAAGCGAAGGATTGTACTACCCCTTGCAGCCTGCACCGATGTTGACTGAATTGTGGTGAGTTCATGTTTTATTTTATCGTTGAAGAAAATAGAGACGATTTTGCGATGCATCAATTGAAAAAATGCAACAAATAAATTTGTCCATAGCATTCACAGTCATTTTCAGATTCAAATCACTATTTCACCATTTCAAATCACCATTTCACTTCAATATGGAACCAGTAAATAATCCAGCATTTGAATACCGCTTTTTACTCCATATAACGAAATAATCCCAACTAAACTCCAACTAATTACCAAATTGTTCCTCCTCCTGGCTCCCAACTCTGTACCCTCCATCTTCCCTATCACCAAACAGTAAACTCTCTTCCTCCTCCGACCGCCCAAAAAAGAGGTTCTGTTCTGCTTCTGCTGCTGAATCACTCCACTTCATTGTACCTTCTCCACTGTTCCCATAGCTCCCGAATGTATCCTCTTCACTCTTCGAGTTGCCATAGCTCCCGAAGGCCAAGTTTTGCTCCATGAGAACAGCAGCTGACCGAGCTGATCTGAAGTTGTTGTCACCTGACCTCATGTTGTTGTCACCTGATCTCACATTTGTGTCACCTGATCTCAAGTTGTTATCCAGGCTCTGGGTGTGAACGGTAAGGAGGTGGAGGATAAAGAGAACCGATAAGAGGTGTATTGTCATGTTATCACTGTTAGTTCCCTGGAATATTTTGTAATTTATAGTTATCAGCTAACAGCTTCTGTATCAAAAATTTTGAGTATTTAAAACTTTGAATGTTTATGGCGAATTTTTGAGAAAGTCCGGGAACTCTAGCATAAAAACGCTTAAAATTTATATGGAAAGAAACTCAAACTGACGAGTTTCTTGAGCCATCGAACGTTTTAAATAGGCCATTTATCAAGGTGGGGTCTATCAAAGGTATCATTGAACATAATCGATCTTTCTCAAATCGAAATTAAAACCTAATTTGGAGATGAAATTATTTCGCATGTATAACCTACTTTTTCAAACTGAGCTCGATAATTTGGGATACACCCTGCAGAGTAATATTTTCAGATAAGATCAGGCACGTGAAGAACGAAATAATTCAAGATCACGTTGATCTTATGGCCTTGGCACTCCAAAAAATCCCTCAACTTTTGAGCCCTTGAATCGCCAATCGGTATTTGCTACCTTTTTTCGAAAATAAATATTGAACAGTGAACTAGGAAAATTTCTGGTTTTTTGTGTCTGTAATAAAGAACGTGGAGTCTTGGTTAATCAAAAAATGCTAAATGTAAAGAAAAAACTATCATATTTTTAAGGTATATTTTATTTTGAAATAGAAAAATTACATAACTTATGGAAAGCTACGCAATTATGACAAAAAACTTAAATCGATGAAAAAATCGTTACCTAAATTAAAATATTGTGACAATATCATGTCGCTTATGATGCACAAGAAATCTAATCGAAAATGAAGTTCAAACTCAAAGTTATTTAAAATTCAATAACATTTGAATTTTGAATAGCTTGCTCAGGACCTAATTGTGATGAAAGTCCATCATGGCATTAACTCCTAGTGGCATAATAATCCATCACCATCAATTCGATTTTTGGCGAATGGCAAATAGCGGTCTAAACCAAAACAGTGATACTGTTTTGGTCCATGCCTGGCTAATCTTTTTCTATCTAAAAATATCAGTTCGACCGATCGATCGTTCGTTTCCTAAATGATTTAAATATTGTGTCACTTTCATATTTTCCGCACGTAGTCTCGTTCAATTTGACTTCATATCATCATTAATTGTTCATGTCTCCTCGATATCAAATCCGTTGGCATAAGACACTTTCAAGTGCCTCTCCAGGGCACTTTCCCCGGCACATTTTTCGCAAGCGAGGCTTTCGGGATCCACGAGCGAACAGTTGATATCATTAGCGGTCGCTACAAAATACATAGACACGGTGCGCGAAGGGATCTATTTCAGATAGAACCCGCGTAGCGGGTTCTATCAATTCGCTTTGTAATCCCGAGACGAAGTCGAGGGGCTATAATTTAAATAGACTCTGAGAGCACCGTGTCTATGTATTATAGATGAGTCCGTTGCATGAGAGTCTAAAACACAACTAATGGAAATAACCAACACAATTGGCAGAACAAGCATTTCAGCTTTTCAAGAGATTCAGTGCTTTGATTGGTTGATTTGAAACTTTGCAGAATTGACTTGAGGATGGCAGGAGAAGGATGGTTCATGAACAGTACTAATAAGTCTATAAATTAAACGGGAGTATGTTTCAAAGAGGACTATTGTCTTATTGTACGATAACAAATGCAACAACAAAAACAATATCAATCAAAGAATCAAAACAACAAACACAATATCGACGAATATTAGGGCATTACGATAATCTGCAGGAGCATGCAAAAGAGGTAAAGTGACCTCTTCTCGCCGTGTTAACAAGTAAGCAAGTAAAGCGGAGCCAGAACGGCGAAACGAAACAGAAATTAAGTGCAAAAACTGTGTATGAGAAAATGAGAAACCGTTTGCTGAAGGATATTGCTCCGAAACCAGTGGCACGTGCGCGCGCAACACGACCTTGATTTGGTACAGTAACAGTGGCACGTGCGAGTCACGTGGGACGGTAATTACATGTTTACTGAACGAAACATTTGTATACGAGTAAGTGCGTGTTGTTTGAAAGGAGTACAATACACTGAAACTATGTGATAGAGACAGTGAATGTATTTGATAGAGGGATTATGCCAGCGTGTCTATAAAATAGATAGACACGCGCCTATCGGGTCCATTTGCCGAGGGCGTAAGCCTGAGGGTGGTATCCGGTTTCGAGCCCTACAAACCAATATGGCTTGCAGAGGTCGCTACAACCTCCCATATGTCTCTTCCTTATTAGCACATGGCGGACTAATATTCTTGTTGATTAGGTGGGTGCGTGTAGCTACTGTAAAACCAGTGTTGTCAGGAGGAGGGTGAGGGTGTAGAGGAGGAGGGAGGCTTTACTGTGCGAGGAGGAAGAGGAGGAGCTGGAATCCTCGGTCTGTGAAGGGAAAAGGGCGTGAAGCCGTGAAAAGGGGCGAGGATGTTAAAAGTATGCTAAAAAGGGGTCTAAACTGCAAGGATCAAGAAGTACCTTCAGGTGTAAATGAGTAAATGGATGAAAAAATCAGCAGAATGAACTCACGTTGACGACGGTCATCTCGACAGCCAGCTGTCCGTCAGCGACCTGGAGTTCAGGGGTGTTGAGGGTAGGCCACACCGGGTCTGGGGTCCAGTCGCTGGGGGCCACTAACAAACACCCCTCCCAGACCCCCCGACTGATGGAGATCAGCTCGTCCTGGGTTTTGTGTCGGGCACCTGAGGGGTGTGGAGGGTAAAGTGTACATTGTACAATGTACCTGAAGGTTGGAGTGGAGTGTGTGAAGGGTAAAGAATACTTTGTACAATGTACATTGTACAATAGTACAATGTAGAACAGCTAAACGTCGCAATCACAATCCATGTCTCCGTGAAATAACATGGATGATGTTTTAAAACAAGTAAAACTTAAGGCTTTATAAATATGATCGGAACTGTCGAGTTTGGCAGTCGAATTATCCGGAAATCATTACCCATGGCAACATCGAGGGTTCGAACATCGTTGAAGCTGAAGTCGGCGATGCATCCTCTGAAACCATTCCTACCGTAGGGAGACTTTCCGATGAAGATGTTGCCTGAAACATTGAGTTAATGTTAAACTGGTGTTTAACCTTCAGGATGGATGTCAGGCTGGGTGAAAGGCTATCAAACCAGAGCAGTGTTGTCAAGCACCTGATGTTGTAAAGCACATAGTGGTGTCAAGCACCTGGTGTTGTCAAGCACATAGTGGTGTCAATGACCTGGTGGTGTCAATCACCTGAATGGTGTCAATGACCTAGTGGTGTCAATCACCTGATGGTGTCAATGACCTGATGGTGTCAATGACCTGATGGTGTCAATGACCTGATGGTGTCAATGACCTGATGGTGTCAATGACCTGATGGTGTCAATGACCTGGTGGTGTCAATCACCTGAATGGTGTCAATGACCTAGTGGTGTCAATCACCTGATGGTGTCAATGACCTGATGGTGTCAATGACCTGATGGTGTCAATGACCTGATGGTGTCAATGACCTGATGGTGTCAATGACCTGGTGGTGTCTATTGCCTGGCTCACTGAAGACTGCATCACTAGACACTCTATTAGTTATCGTTCCAGTGTACTCCTCATCGTTTACTGCCATCGTTAATTCCCTCCCGATCCTGACGGTATGAAATTGTGAAGAATTATGTATAGAATTATGAAATTGTGCTTTGCAGAGTTTTTAGATTAAAATTTCACGACAATCATATCTTTTTCAAGTAGTTGACTTGGGGATGCCTACTTCATTTATTGAGGCTGTTTCTGTAGGTTATGGTGGATACGCATTGTTTAAATAAGAAACACAACTCTATTTTTTGCTTTTTCCTACCTGGTAACATTCACCCTGACGATTTCTCCTGAAGCTGCGACGTTGGGTCGGGATGTAAGCGTGATAGGGGGGCTATTCCTCTCGAATGACCACTGAAATAGTTCAAATAGTTGATATCAAACTTTGTCCAACATTTGTGAATCATATCATTAAACGCTGTGTTTTTAATGTCTGCACTCTGCCCAACAAATTTGTTTCTCTCCCGTTTACGATTGCCGGCTTTCCATGGACTTACAACCTTGGACTGTGGCACAAAAATTATAAACTTCTTTTACTTTCATTCACCGAACTGTTTGATAATAATATGCTAATAGGCACCGAAAATTTACTAATGACCTCAGATTATTCTTAGTAACAAGTATACGTCTCCAAAGGTTACCTAACGAACCTCAAATCTCAATACTGGCAGATTTCAGAATTGAAATGATAAGAATATTTGGTTATTCTGAGTAGTAAGCTCTGTTGAGAGGAGAGCTTGAGACTTTTTCGAGGGAAGAATTCTGATTAAGCGATTGTTTTGAAATTAACCCTTAAAGAAATTCCTCGAATATCTAATAAAACTCTAAAATAAAACTCTAAACTAACATCGAGTTTGAGAACGTCTTTAACTTCAGAATCGAGGTTGGAGTGAAGTTTGATGCTCAGTTCTCCCGCTTTCCAGGATTTTATGGTCAGTATCGTCGCGTCATTCTGCCACTCTCTGGGGAGGATAATGGAGAATCAGCGAATTAATAATGGAAAATTAGCGAATAAATAATGAAAAATCAGCGAATTTTAAGCTCTGAGATCTCTATCTGATGTATTATAAAGTGGACAGGCGTTGTCCATAAATCAGATTTCAAACCGAGACTGGTTCGTGAAAAATACGATGCTCCTATTTTCTGAAAAAAGGCGGATGATCCAAATATCTGATTTTGATCCGTGTTCTAAATTACATGACTTACTTTTCAGTGTAGAAAGTGAAGGCTATCGTATCGGAAGTGGTACTGCCGATATCGTACAACTCATGATCGATGTTTCCATACCCGTCGAAACTTGCTGACGATGCTGAGGAGAAAACGTAAGTATTATTCTTATTGAGGCTTACAAAAGTGGCAAGATGGGGCAAAAAGCAGGCAAAAAGGAGGCGTCGATGGAGCAGTCAATGACCAAATATTTATTTCGGGTGTTATCGTTTCAAATATTAAGACTGTTTTTTTGACTACCATAATAAAACGATATTAATCTACCCCGACACAGTGCCCTGACTGTCTCGATAAATTTCAAATAAAAGATTTCCTTGTGTTCTACTAACCACATTTAGGAATGGAGCAGTACTGTCGCTTTCCACTCTTCACGATACACCATGGTCCCCGGGGATCTTTGTCTGGGTTTCTACAGTAGTTATTGTCCATCGTACCGTCGACTGAAAGGTATTGTTATTCATTATTTTTCTGTTCTTTTGTTTTTTATTTGTTTTCGTTCTTTTCTTAAAATTTTGATGCCATTTTTAGGCGGCTACCTATCGATTTGCCGCCTTCTTTTCTCCTCAGATTGTCATTGCATGCTTCCTTTACCCTTAGTTTTTTTTCTGGAATTTCAAATTCAGATCCGGAATATTTAAATTTCTATGGGCAAAATATAGATTAAGTTGGAATGAAACTAACTGAATGAAGCACAATTCTTTAAACTCAAGAAGGAGGATCTATTTGTTGAGTATTACGTAGCTTAAGTACTTTTTATTAGGCCGGCTCGTATATTGAGAGTGAGAATGAGACAGGGACTTCTCTTACCAGTGAACCTCACACTAGAATTAATACCTATTCCGTTTTAAACTTCATCAACTCAACATTCCATAGATATTACAATCCACCGAATTCCATCGATACACCATTCCATCAATCCGCCATTCTATTTCTATCAATCCACCATTCTATCAATGCACAATTCCATCAATCGGATCCACGATTTCATCAATCCACAATTCTATCATGATCAATTCACCATTTCAAAAAGTGGCATATGTATGAACCGATGAGTATAGAATTATCACTTATCAGTGCACAGACTTCAGCTAATAAAGTTCGTGATGAAGTGGTCTTTAAAATTACGTCTTCATCATAATATTCGTGGTCAAGTAATGACGTTTAGCCATCTATTTTTAACCCGCGGTTGTACGTGTACGTCCGTTCATCAGTCCCAGATTACTAGCACCTTGTATGTATACAACGGTTACTTTTCCATCATCGTACTGAGATTTGAAACCTTCATTCCAAACCAGATTGCACGGCACATAAATTGGTAAATTTCGAAAAGAAAAAAATTACCAGATTCGCTGCTGCTTGCAAATTTTGCTGTTTAATTATCCGAAAAAAGGTGTCGTAAAGTAATATTAAAAAAGATAAATTTTAACATTAATGGCATAAGTGTTAGTAAATGTTCATAATCGTTAAATGTGAAGTCGTTCATGTGAATTAATCCCACTAATGGAAGTCCTGCAGACTCGTCTCACTATAATGCTATAGTGCTGGCTTTGGTTAACTCTGCATCTCACTATAGTGCTGGACATCCTAAACCAGTTACCAGTCACTGATGAGGAGAGTTACGAAAATAGCAAGGGTCCGTGCGTCATACTGTGATTGGAAACACCGGAACGTTGAGAGTTGAGGAGGAATCTTAGGGTTTATATTTCCTACCGAAGGGGTAATGCGGAAAATTCAAGAGGGAACTAAAGTGCTCAGAAACTGTAGCTAGAGCTTGAAAAGTTAATCAAAGCACTTTAATTTTTTTTAAACTTATAAAAAGATCGGATGACCTGATCAGATGGGATGAACGACATTTGATCTCACGACATTTCATATCAGGAAATTGAAACTAAACCAGAAATCTAACCCTTCCCGAGCATTTGCTCTGGTTGAAGTTAAGCTTTCGTGTGGTGAAATTTCAATGGAGATAAAATGTCTTCCGTTAGGATCAACCCGATCAGATGCCTATATGACCACCGACACGTAGCAAGCTGTCGCTGTGGGAATGGTTGATTTTGAGATATTTTGAGTAAAAATGAGTTAAAAATGAGTGAACATTCGTTCCGTTCTATCAACGCTACCAAGGTAGTCTATATCGTAACCCACCGACACGTAGCAAGCTGTCGCTGGGGGAAATGCTATTGGAACCGTTCTGTAACTTGAGTTAAATTTGAGTAAATTCGAGTTAAATTGAGTTAAGCGAATTCTAATGTTTGGATATTTTACTATCTAGGTACACAGTTTGTGGTATTCATTCAAAATACGGTGGCAAGAACAACTATAAAATTCTTCAGATTTTGCATCTCACATACCTTTTCTGAACTCGGGATTTGTTGATAGAGCACACATCAAACTCGCTGAAATAGATAAACATTACCAAATTATTGACTGAATCTAGAACCAAGGTACCGAAATCCGAATTGATTAAAGTTAACTATCTTCGAAATTTCAATTTATTTAATAACTGAAATTTAAATCAAAATCTCTAACTAAGCTTCCACATTTTAACATCAGCAATTCTCACCTAACAATAAAAAGACAGTTTCCATATCAAGTATAAGATGTCACATTGTGTACTGGGTGTCCAAACATGCTGCTATCATCGCCGTTTCAACGTCATTTTTCGCTGCAGAAAACTAAATGTGAATGTCCATATCATGAGTTAATGATCTTTGAAATTTGTATCGAATCAACGTTGTAATCGACTATACTTTATGTGAAGGTTA
Source organism: Beroe forskalii (assembly GCA_011033025.1). NCBI lineage: Eukaryota > Metazoa > Ctenophora > Nuda > Beroida > Beroidae > Beroe > Beroe forskalii. The sequence goes on along the minus strand of WFMF01000088.1, from coordinate 150,568 downwards.
GCAACTTAACTAGAAGAAGTTCCCAAATGGAAGAAAAACGAACATTCCCACTCAAAAACTACCAATCGACTGAAAGGTTAATGAAACGAAGAAGGAAGAGAACTACATCTAGAGAAAATGTGACACGTTTTTAATAAAAATGCTGCTTATGCTCTGAGAATTGATGGGAAAATGAGGCATATGGTTGATGAGACATATATTGACAAGCCTCAGCTGAGAAAGTCGTATCTCAATACAAATATTAAGTCTCACTATTGGTATATTCAGTAGTTCTGTGCACGAATGATAGAAGGTTGAAGGTGAAGTCATTATCATGGTTTACAGTGATCAGTTGATGGTCTGTAGAACCTTTTAGAATTTCAGCTTTGAGAGTGACTTGTGTGTTGAGAAGGACTTGTGCTGGACCGCAACTTTTGGATTTCTTGACACGTGTGACAATCAAGATAAACATTTGGCTTGAAGAATGAGCATCAAGAATGAGCTTGAAGAATCTCAACGTTTTCAGCTGGATGAATGGAATTGTGATTTTTAAGGGTGATATAATCACGTAAATGTTCATAAAAGCAAGGAACTTATATTGCAAAATTCGATGAAAAACACACTTTCCTACAAAACGAATTTAAACTTTTCGTACATTCTTTGATTTAGCCCTATCAAAGCCATGGCAATAATTCTCGTCCATAAAAGCATGAACACATAATTAAACCCGAGATATTGTAATGAATACTGGATAAAGCTGTTAAGATGCACCAATCAAGGGTCCGTAACACACCTGCAAATTTAGCCCCTTAGAGTGTAGACTAGCCCCTCCCCATTTTATTAGCATCAGTCTTAAGTACTTTCATGTCAACTAATTTCATATTCTTACTAATTGAAAGTCCCTTGATCTTATTGATCAAAAATTTCCATCTAATTGGTTTCAGGGTAGGGTGTTTAGTTCATATTGATTTGTTGAGACATTGGGTTCTAAGTACAAGCAACTGTGAGGATAAAATTAATTTTTGAGTTGTGAGGTTCTTGAAGAACTTATCAATTCGTATCGTTATTTCAGGCGCCCGTATCAAAAGTTGGCTAGTCGACAGTCGTTTGGCTGATTCTCCAAAATACCCAAATACTTTCGTTAGGAGCAAATTCAAAAAAGTTTAATTAGCCTTGTTTCAGATTATAATTAAGCTTCAAATTGATAATGATCTCCAGCTGAATAAAAGGAGATTGATAGGATAGATCACATTATGCTGTGTACTAAACGGCACAGAGAAATGTATCGAAAGGAAACTAATGAAACTTTTTCAAAGTATGATATATATCATATAGCGCGACTTAAATATAGATTAATTATAAGTCCAATGAGAGCCAATCGCTGGCCTTACACTTAAGTGTACCGTGCTACTGATCTTTTCATCATCACATAGCAATCAGTTTTCTGTGTCGACTGTGACCGAGTTTTCTCTCTTTTTCCCTAGTCTCTACACACTATTATTTGGCGGTATAGTCGCTGCGAGACCATTTGGAAGTTCAATGACGTCATTATCATAGCTCAAAGTGGTGTGTTGATGACAACCGACCGGCTATTTCTCGTGCGCGCTCTGAGTTGGTGGTAGTGTATGCCGCATGGGACCTCAGCAGTGAGTATACCATATGCAGATCGATACATTTTGATACTCTCGCACCGACATTTACTACTCGCCGCCTCAAGCTAAGTAGGCAGTTCTAAGTCATCAAGTGGGAATTTTAAGCTATGGTAGTGACGTCATATCGACAGCCAGTGAAACAAGTAGCAAATTGAGGTGTATACTTCGGGCTGGTACTTGAGTAGAGTTCTGAGAAAAGGTCTGAGAAAAATTGGAAACATTTACTTGTGTTTGAAAAGGACACCTATTGGTATCTGGTATACCCGCGCATTGCGGAATCATCTTAGATATAGTTGGAGCTGATGGTTGAAATGCAGAAAATTAGGATACCCTGTTCACAAAAGGAAAGATTTCATTTCAAATTAACCATCCTAGGCTATGATAATTTCGTCACCACTGTTCCTACGCAGTCGTGCGAAGTAACATACTGATTTCCCAAAGAAATATACACGGTTCTTGGGTTCTTTCGGGAATAAAAACAGACACGCATCACTCGATCACTATAAATTAGCATGAGAAATTATTTAAAAAAGGAGATTTAAAGACGGAAAAGTAAAATTATACTACGTTATCTTCACCTACTGCTTCCCCTAATAAACTCGCTGTTTTAAGAAAAAGAAAGGTGAATGTTGAGAATGGGAGTTCGGTCTTTTCCTCTCTGCCCCGTCTGAAAGGTGTATTGAGGGGCACACAAAATTTATATGTCCTGCTAAAAGTTATCATCACGCGCGAAAATAAGCCGCTTTAACGCAATCAACTCGCGAGTTTAAGCCGTGATAATGATGCTTTTTCAACGGCCTATTTGCGTTCTCGTAATATTAATTGTGAAGTTAATCCCACAGTCGTGTCGCAAGTTTTATATCAGCTTTAATAAATGTAAATTTAGATTCATAAGCCTAATTCCGTAATGATATTTTATTGCGTTGCGCGCAGGAAAAATATGTGTAATTGCAAGGAAATTCTTTTCACGTACCGTATTAGTTACTCATAAAATGGTCCTGTCTATTCATGCCCTACACATTGAAAGCGACAGTTTGATGCCACTTGTTCTTCATTTTAAAGCCCTTCAAATGGCGGCACTCTGAATCGCTTAATGTAAGTGACAAGGCTCGATTTAAACTTGCGAATGTACCACTAGTGAGTTTTAGGACCCGCCTTTGCAACTGCTACCTTCAACGTGGGAACATATTTGAGTCGATATTAGGGATTAGGGAGTGGTCGAGAAGAGATCACGTGGTATATTTAGACTACCGCATATTATTATTAGCTTCCCACAGCACGTCATTCCCTGACCAATCAGCACACAATATCATACAAATGCAGCACGCTGATTGGACAGGACTCAGCCCTCTGTGGGTATAATATGCTATTGATGATAGAGCAATCGGATGGTAACCCGTAACAGTTTCAGTATTACTATTATTAAGCAATGGTAAGTTGAAAAAGCAAGTGAATATCTTGATGAGTTCAGTAGGGCATTTCATCTCAGGAAACTTCATCTCCCATTATACCCCAGTTAAAATATTAAGAGACCAAGTGGCGTGAGATTGAACGTCTCGAGATATAATGTCGCGAGATTAAATTCCGTTCCTTCTTCAATATTAGGTCCTTTCAGCCGAGTTTAATGCACGCCGTGTGCTGCTGATCATAGGAGTAGTAACGGTTCAGACTTAGATACTAGGGAGCTGTGATCTGGGCAGAATCTTTGGGTATAGTGGCCATTGCCCAACTGTATCTCAATCTACTTCTAGCAATGTTCTGGACAGATCAGTTACATCTTTTGAACTTGAACGTCTTAAAGTTTAAGTTTAATTGAGATGACACGTATCTCAGAATATGGGGCGACACCTCTGAGTGCACATAATGGAAGTTGGTGACGTGTATCCATTATCCGAATTGCGTATCGGATATATATTCCGTATCTTACGCAGATACAGCCTCTTTTTGTAATCAGTTTCTGGATTATTCATGATAATATGGATAAGATATTTAGCACTTAAATGTTTAAATTGAGGGTCGTGTTACTAGGGGACGTCTTATAGTTTTAAAAGAAAGCTCTCATCTCGATTAAATTGCGGGTTCGCTCACGTAGTTGCGATTAAGTGCTATTAGTGGAGTTATTGAAGCTTTATCCCTTCTAATTCACTGCTGATTTCAGCTGAGAAGGAACTATACTTAGCTTTGAAGGAGTCACCAAGGCTTTCATGTCCCTATGAAATTGAGCAATTCCCCTCAGAAAAGGAGTGGTATTGTGGCTAAAAAACTGTCTGTCTGCAGATTCTCATCATTATCCCGTGAAAAATGCTATAGAAGTTAAGAAATTATTACACAAGCTTATCTCAACATTCGATCTATGTGCCCTACGTATCCTTTTCAGCTTTTAGCTGAGTGTCTTCAAGCATTAGAATTAGAAACAAATTGTCGCCACTCACTGGTCACGTTCTAAGACATACTGAGTAGTCCAGGTCAGCATTGTGCTTCAGCTTGTGGTCATTGAAAAAAGTAACCACCATACTGATACTGTCTGATATTGATATCATCATATTCATAGGCTCGACCTATCAGCACTCAGCTTCAACTTCAAGGAAATCCTTTCTGCACCGATTTGTCAAGCCTTATCACGCTATGCATCAACCATTACCAATTTTTTGCCCATGATGCTGATAGTCAGTGTCAATCTGTGTGCGCCAGGAATTAGGAATTAATTCGTTAACAACTCGAAGAGACTGCTCACAACTACAAGTAAACTATCTTAATCTAATTCTAAACTGCTAAGACATCATTGCTGAGCATTGCAAATGCTCTTCAGGGTTGCAAATACCTGGTTTTGAATAGTGGCCCTTGGAAGCACATTAAAGGTATGACGTAATTGAAATTGAATGGAGCTCTGTGATTGGGTAGAAGTTATTTCATGCTGCGTGGTGATTGGTCGGACTTCTGATCACGTGACAGTGACAGAGATACGACAAAATGAGGGTGGCTGTTATTTTGACCGTCAGCACAGCTTACAAATACAATGGTGTAACTTAGTACAGGTGCAAACAACAAACAAGCGCCTGGATCTTCTGCATTCTGCTGAAGTGAAGGGTATAGAGGGAGCGGACATTTGATCTCACGACATTACGACAACACAAGGCCAAGGCGAATTTGATTTTGTCAGACGTTGCCTGAGTCCTGACCCAATACTCCATGGCAATCGGCGTTGAATCGGTGCTGCTCAGCGCTAATCGGCGTTGATTGCAAGTTCAACATCTGCCTACTCCATTATATTTATTTTGAATCATAATATTAATACGAGTCTTGCCCCCCCAATGGTGCCCAAATCTTTCCTTCAAGTTCCCCTATTCACAAGAACCCATTCCTATGTTATGGTACAAAAAATGAGACGGGAGCTTCGTTTCGATAAAGATTAAAATATAAAACATAAAATGAAATTCAACTATTAGATACAAACAAAATACCGAATATAATACAATGTGTCTATCATATATCGAACGTTGTGCATTTATTACCAAAGTGAAAATGATACAATCCCTCATATTCTCACAATGAAAGCAGCAGCATTTTCCCCGAAAATCCCTGATTTGAATCTAATAGTAAAATTATTTGATAGGAAAAATAAACAGCACAAACTGTTGTCGGATTGACCAAATCGTTTTGTCCAAATCTAAGCACATAATTCAAGGATCATAATTTGTATTCTGCCGAAAACCAATTTTGATATCTTATATTGAGTGCAAGGAAATATTTCAGAAATGAATCTCACAGAAATATGAGTGTTGGCTTGATTTTTGCTCCAACAGATTGGATTTGATCGCTTTCCCTGCAGTTAACTGGCACGAATGGTGATAAATCACAAAACCATATCATAAACTGCCCACTATATTATTGTCATTTCCATCTACTACTATAATCGATCTTAAAATTACAAGGGGTCTAGCTAAAGAAGTACAAGTAAATATATTACCAAATCTAAAAACCAATGTATAGAGTACGTAAAAATTCAAAGATGTAATTTCAGACTAAACCAATGTTCCTGGAACAACTTTATGAAAATACAATAATTGTCACAAACCACTTGTGCAGGATTATGATGTAAGTTCAATGCTCCCAAATTCTAAACTCATGATGGAAAAATCATTTCATTTTCAGCATTATGAATTTCAACTTCTACCTTTGACTTATTTGCCAATGAATTATTCATACTCATAGACATAAATAAATCAGCACAGCCTTATCCTGTTGATAGATAACAGACTTGAATAGATAACAATTCAATATCAAGGAGTTCACAATTACAATTACATGTTAGGATTGTCTTTAATTGTTCGATTCCCCATATCCTTGTTCAGTATTTAATAGATCAGGGAATCGCCCCCTTCTGACATCTCACAGTTGATATTATATCGAATTCAACAGTTGAATTCAACAATTTCAGAATATATTGGGAGATACAACATATATCAGGTCACAGTTTTTAGATAGTTCATCTAAGGCTTTTCGATCTTCAGAATATGTGATGTCAGAATACAGCTTCTCATGGCGAGTGATCCCTCCTCTCACGCGTTACCTGTAACGCGTTACCTTTCACGCGTGTTGCTACCCAGAATATATCTTCCTCCACTCTCTATCCACGTCACTTTACATCAACCACTCCTGATGTGAGTATTGCTCTAAGGAACTTAACATGAAGCACAGTTCCCAGCTCCGTTACTTGAAGTTATCGTAGGGGTGGTGGAAGGCATCCCGGTTGTTGTGGCGGCTGTCAAACCCCCGCTCCGGAAAACAGTTCCTCTCCCGGTTAAAAGCCGCTGCAGCTGCGCCTCCCCCCTCCGCAATAGTTCCGGGAGGCCGGAAGTCCACGTCAGCGAAGTGTTTGGAGTTTTGCTGCGCCGGATCGATGTGTTTCTGTATCCCGTGTAGGTCTGGGTGGGAGTATTTGATGTCTAGAGGTTTGAGCTGCTTGGGAGGCTGGATGTAGGACTCCTCAGGGTTGCTCCGCGACATGATGGCGGGCAGTTGTCGGGGGTACTTCGCTTCTAGTCCTTTGAGGTGCCCTGGGGGAGATAGAGTTTAGGTTAAAGACTTTCAAATATTCATTCTGTGATAATGTTATGATTTCCTTCTATTTCTAATTCTTCAAGTGAAATTTTATCAATAAAATTCGGGATCTAGTGATTTTTAAAACTCTACAAAATAATTGTCGATTGGTTCCAGCTATTTAAAAAGCAAACAGTAGCATAAGCGTTGTAATAGCAAACTTTGAAAGCAGCACAGAAGCAAGTTTAACTTTGAAATGGCTTTAAAGGTAGATCTGATACAACTGGGCGTTCAATATCTATTTTAGCATTTGAACAGTAGCTTAGTTGTCTAGTGGACAGGTTCCTCCTTAGCATTTAGCAATTGGCAAAGAAACAGCAAAATACACGAGAAAAGCAGTAGTGATCCGAATGGCAACTGGCAAGTAACAATGAGCCCAATCGGATTTAGCAGTTAGGCTGGCAAACTGTCCATGTAGCATTTGACGATTAGAATATGCCAGCTCCCACTTCCTCAGCATAGCCCAGTGTAGCAAGGTTAGCCCAGGCTAGCTGCTAACCCCTGAACGGTCTGGTAGTCTCAGCAATGGTAGTTCCCCTGACAGAAGGCTTGGGAGAGAGACACGTGACTTGGTGCAGGTTAGTAGTGGAGGACATGCGGATAGGCGGGATGTTGGGAGGCCCTATCCCGTGGGCTTGTATTGGGTTAGTGGGTGGAGCGGGGTGGGGGTTGCTGGCCAGCAGGTTGGAAGTGGAGTGCAGGTGGGTGGATGACGTCATGTGGGACACGTTGGAGGTGGAAGGCAGAAGACTGCACTGGCTCATGTTGGATCTCAGGAGGGTCCGGGGGGCTGTGCGACCCAGGAGAATGCTCGTGTCTCGCTCTAAAGTGGATAAGAGGGGAGGGTTTACAGCCCCCACTCAGGGAGGGGTGAGAACGAGGCCAAGAGCTACCAATTTTAAAATCATCCCAAATATTTTTTTGGCAAAATATATCCATTACACATTACCCTTCGTCAGTTCCCTGTTACAGATTATCTTCAGACATAAGACTAAGTGGAGTTAATAATGTGACGTTAGTCACGTGATCTACTCACCAGGGGGATCGTGTATGTTGGACTTGAGAGATATGTGGGGCAGTGTATGCTCTGGGTCGTGAGGAATGGGGTTGTTAGGGCGCTCTGACTGCAGGATCGCTTGGTTAGATGCCGGCTGAAATGGAGGGGAAACGTTAGATTGGATACTGGAGATAGGCCTGTCAAGTCTTTAACTTGCCTTGCATTCCAAAAAATATTGGGAAAGTTTTGGATGGCCAAACGTTTAACGTTGACGTGAAAATACCACTCTTAAATTTAGGATTAGACTTGAGAATATTTAACTCCAACAGTGAAGGAAGGAAGGTATATCTTCGAAGGAAATAAGGAAAAGGCTGGTCGAAGTGCATCACAAAAAGTCGAAGAATTGAGAAGTCAAAATTGCTGTCATGCAAATGTTTTCTAAGATAATTCAAACCGTGATACATCCAGTCAAAGTCTTATTTACTGATAAATTTTGATAGGAATGAAATTGCTGAGAGCACGATCTCAAAATGCTAATAACATCACTTAAAATATGATTACATCACAATAGGAATGTTCACTGGAAGTGGAAGTTCAGGACAGTACAACACGCATATGAAGTAGGTATATACTCTTACCCATCCTTCCTTTAAGATCCTCCTAGTGGTTCTATGGGATGGAGACTGTACGACTGTTAGTTTCATTTTCATGTGTGTAGATTGAGTATTGAGATTGTGGTATAGTGACGTGACAGTGACACAACAGTGGGGGTGAATCCGAATCAATGGATGAAGGTTTCTCAATCCATTCTATTTAATGATTGTGATCAATCCTGAATGATTGTGGTATTCCCTGTTATGCGACAGTTTCAAATTCCCAATTTCAAATGAATGATTTTCTGAGAAGAAATAAAAGATATAATCATCTGCATTCACCTTTAGTTTCTTTTCTGAATTACTCTTCTTCTCCATATTGACGAGCCTCTACAGAAAGTTAAATTTACAATCACAAAATCAGGGATTCAGGTAACTTGATTTAATTTCTATCAAAGGAATAAAATCAAGAACATTGTTTAATCCGAAGGGCGTTTCATTCACTACAAAATGCAAATTTTCCAAGTCTGAAAACATAATTAATGTCTCAAAATGCCCATGAAACTACCACCAACTTGTAAAATTAACAACTTCTAAAATTGACGGATTTATCCCCCCCAACTCACCGCCAGCTCTATCTCGAACCACTCCCTGAAACCGTCAAAGAAGGGGTGATTGAGGAGATCCTCACAGGTGGCCCTCTTACTGGGGTCCATTATCAGACATTTCTGGAGGAAGTCCATGGCTTGAGGGGGAACTTCTACCTCCATTCGCTCGTGGAGCGGTTCCTGGGGGTTGAGGTATTCGTAAAACATGCAATATAACCAACCATGGAGAGAAATGATGGAGAGAGAGAAAACGTGGGAGGTGAAAGAGGTATTCGTGAAATTTGGGTAGGTCTCCCATATAAACGGGAGCCTTCATTATCTATGACAATGACGTCACTCAGGAAAAATATAATTAAGCGCACCTAGCGCTTTAAGGACTAGGGTTAGGGTCAGGATTTGTTAGGATTAGGGTTAGGATTAAGGTTAGGGTTTTGGTTATGGCTATGGTTAGGTTTAGGATACAGAAAAATTGACGTTAAGATCTGTGACGTCACTCAGAGCCGTTTATATGGGAGAGATACCGAAATTTGGAAGCTTTACAGCAATGGAGATCGAAAGGAAATAATAGTGAAATTCAACGTAAATTGTTGGGCAATTACGAGAGACTTACATATTTTTCAGGATCTTTCAACTGTACTCCTTTGAAATACGAACTACTGTTGTAAATCTTCATGTGTCTCGGTAATAGGTCGCCTAGAGGAATTTAAAGTGAAAATGGAAATGAAATAATTCCTTGAAAATCATGAATATTCAGAAAAGCGCATTTGTGATTCAACGCTTTGATCTTGAAAAACATGCCTCCTGGAAAGCGGCACCCTGTCTATTTTCAGCTGGCAGGTCTCTAACAGCCAGTTTATACAGGCTCAAATATTTAAAAGGACGGGTTGATACTTGATATGCTGAGAAGACATAAATTGATGGAATTCCGATTGAATAACGATAATCATGTTGTGACCAACCTAGTGTTTTTCTGATGAGGTATATCTGATCTACGTCCCCTTTCCCTGGCCAAAGTGGTTGTCCTGTCAATAACTCACTGAACACACAACCTGGAAGAACAATTCAGTGTTTCCACTTCCAGCAATTTAAAGCAATTGTAAAGAAATTCTGGTAATATCTTCAACTGAAACTGAAGGACACAAAATATAAAGAATCCTTTCGACAAAATCTGTTTGCCAATCTGTGCAATGTTTGTTCTACCCTCCTGATATTTCACTGATTTCTCAGTACTCACCGACTGCCCACACATCAACTGGAGGTCCGTACTGCGTATCTCCCACCAGTAGCTCAGGGGCCCTGTACCACCGTGTAGCTACGTAGTCTGTGTATTCTTCTTCACCATCTGCAGGGGAAACTTGTTGTTATAGTTAGTGTTTTGTAGAAGAGAAGGGTATTGCTACTGGATTAAAAGAAAAATATGAAGTATGGGTTTAAAACTTTCAGTAACACGAAAATGAACCTTTTAAACTTTGAAATCAAGACTATCTTCGATTTGACGTTTAGAACAAAAAATGAATTAGCAAACAGTGATACGTTATACCACTCATTTTCTGTAACTAACTAAGTAGTCGAGCGAATCCGAAGTCACAAAGCTTGACTATCCCACTCTTTGTGACAAGAATGTTCTCTGGTTTGACGTCTCTGTGTATGCACTGAAATAGAGGAATGGTGTCAAAAGGTGTGAAGAGGCCCACGGAATGGTGTCAACAAATTGTCTCGAAAACTGTGTCAAACCGTCAAAGTACCGTGTAAGAAGTGGTGTTAGTAATGCGGAGTGGTGTCAGTAATGAAGAGTGGTGTCAGTTATGTAGGGTTGTGTCAGTAATGCAGAGTGGTGTCAGTAATGCGGAGTGGTGTCAGTAGTGCGGAGTGGTGTCAGTAATGCGGAATAGTGTCAGTAATACAGACTGGTGTCAGTAATGCAGAGTGGTGTCAGTAATGTGGAGTGGTGTCAGTAATGCGGAGTGGTGTCAGTAATGTGGAGTGATGTCAGTAATGCGGAGTGGTGTCAGTTTTCAGTAATGCAGAGTGGTGTCAATAATGCGGAATGGCGTCGAAAATGCGATGTTACATAATACTGAATTTGTGATCTGTCCGATGGCCCCCATGGATAACACCTTTAATGGTGCAGCGGAGAATTTGAATTCTGAGAATTATTCCATCATCCGTATCGGCCATCACACTATAATATCCCTGATGAGAACGTTCCCGCTGTCACACGTACACTCCATATGGAATACACAGAATAGTTTAAAAAACCTTAGTCCCTGCCCTAATAACCTTGGTGCTATTTTATTACAATTTCCAAAATATCGGATATAATAAACCGCATGTCTGTAATTAATAACATAGGTCACCCAATTTAGAAGGGTCTTAAATGTCAAATAATATCGCCGTTTAGTTAATGGACTAAAGAACCAAACTACGTTGCTACAGCCCTTACCTAGTGATGGTCCTTTGTGAACTCATATCAAGGTTAAATTAAGTAACAGAATGATGTTGATCGATTCAATCACGGCAAAGAAAACCCTGAAAATAACCAAAGGTCGAAGCAAAAAAAGTATCACGTGTTTTGAAGCCGAAAATTCGGAATTATTTACATTTTCGCCAACACGTGATCTTAGATGAAGAATTTTAGAATGTGTGCGCGGCGTTCGCGCGGCGCTAAACAAACTGCTGAAACGCATATTTGATCAAAAAGGCGTTTTCGCGCGTGACGTCAAAAATTCCGTGTAACATAAATCCAGTAGGACATAAATCGAAAGTGTACCAAGAATACTGCCGAAAGTAAGGTGTTTTGGTACAACAATTTTGCGAAAACTACTCGTCAAATTTTAAAGAAACTTTTCAGTTAAGTCAAGCTTGACCCAAAGAATATAGAAACGTCAAAAAATTGGTAGGTCTATGTGCTAACTTTCGAGATATAATCGAACACATGGAAATGTTATTTGAGCGATTTTTACGGTATTTTGGTACATCGATTACTCGAAAACTGGTCGTCACATTTTTATGAGAAATTCCAATTAGACTATGGCCCAACTAATATAAAAACGTCAAAAATTGGGTGGTTTATCAGCTAACTTCCGAGCTATAACAAAGAAAAGAAAAATGGTATTTCCTTGTGTTCGGATATATCTCGAAATTTAGCATATAGACCCCTCTATTTTTGACAGTTTTATGTTCTTCTAGTCATGCTCGACTTAACTGGAAAGTTTTATTAAATGTGACGACCAGTTGCTAATTGTACCAAAATACTGAGAAAAATCGCTAAATTATATTTTCTTGTGTTTGAGTGTAGCTCGTAGGTTGGCATATGGACCCCCTAGTTTTTTGACGGTTTTATGTTCTTTGGGTCGTGCTTGAGCTAACTGGAAAGTTTCATCAAAATGTGACGACTAATTTTCGGGTTACATACACTTGTACCAAATCCCATAATTTGGTACACTTGGTACACTTAGGTCCCTCTCCATAAATCGAAGGACATAAATCGAAAGTGTACCAAGAATACTGCCGAAAGTAAGGTGTTTTGGTACAACAATTTTGCGAAAACTACTAGTCAGATTTTAAAGAAACTTTTCAGTTAAGTCAAGCCTGACCCAAAGAACACAGAAACGTCAAAAAATTGGTAGGTCTATGTGCTAACTTTCGAGATATAATCCAACACATGGAAATGTTATTTTAGCGACCTTTACGGCATTTTGGTACATCGATTACTCGAAAACTGGTCGTCACATTTTTTTATGAGAAATTCCAATTAGGTCGACTATGGCCCAACTAACATAAAAACGTCAAAAAATTGGGTGGTTTTTATGAGCTAACTTCGAGCTATAACAAAACAAAGAAAAATGGTATTCCCTTGTGTTCGGGGATATCTCGAAATGTATATAGACCCCTCTATTTTTTTGACAGTTTTATGTTCTTCTAGTCATGCTCGACCTAACTGGAAAGTTTCATTAAAATGTGACGACCAGTCTTAAAATACTGAGAAAATCGCTAAATTATATTTTCTTGTGTTTGAATATAGCTCGTAAGTTAGCATATAAACCCCTAATTTTTGACGGTTTTATGTTCTTTGGGTCATGCTTGAGCTAACTGGAAAGTTTCATCAGTTACATACACTTGTACCAAATCCCATAATTTGGTACACTTGGTACACTTAGGTCCCTCTCCTATAGCAATGACCTTGACTAGCCTGTTTGTTTGTGGATGCCGCGAGGTAAACACCGTTAAAGTTAACTTGTCATGATATAAATTATCGTTATGATGATCGAACCTCTGAATAATCATTCCTAGGTCCTTGTCTTAATCAGTTAAACCGAATGCGTGGGGGTAAAAAGGTCATTGGGCCATCAAAAGCAATCAAATAACTTCGCTTCACATTACACACACACTCGCTTCGTTTTGTAGCGAGTTTTCTAGCGTGTACTGACGTAAAGGACCTTTTGTGTGCGCCTCCAAATAGAAACAAAAGGGGGAATGAATAACACAATGCAATGATTGTATTCATTTTAAATGCGCCAGACTGCGAGGCGACAGCGTGCTCAACTTCACACTTATATTGAGAAAAAAGAGAAGCGTATTGTGTGTGTATAAGGTTGGTACAAGACGGAACGTATTGTGTATACAATCACCGATTAGCTGTTCTATAATCACAGGATTTTCTTTTATGAGAAGGTGTCCAATAGGTGAATCACCCAACTTTATTCATATGCTAAGGACGTGATCATTTAGAGCGGCTTAAAACAAACTTATATAAATACCTGTTTTATGTATAGGACTAATTGTTTTTTGCTATGAAATATAGCACTGTATCATAGGCAACTGTTTAACGAAAATCGTATATTTTCTCAGTTTTTATATTACTTGAAAAAAGAGACTGTAATCGGTCTCAGGAAATGTAACAAATAACAGGCCTGCCGGAGGAAGCCGGTGTAAAGTCGTGGGATTAGTTTACTAATGCCACTCAGAAAAAGACAAGTTCGTTAGTCTCAGAAGAATATCGTAATCGTTAAGTTGTTACTTTCTATCAGTGATGTAATGAAAGAGACAATTTAGGTGACTCTGATTGTTTTGTAAGTGGGGGGAAGTGGGAACAGGGTGAAACTGTGAATCAGATAATGGTCGATTAAAAGTGGCAAGTGTGACGTGGCTGATCGATTAAAGTACCTCCTTACTTCTTACTTTGACATCATAATAACCCGAGACGGCACACACCCTGGTCTTAAAAACTTTCAACTTTCAGGGTTTGGAACATTTCGGTCTGAAGAGTTCAAAATAAGGGAGAAAATTCCAAAGAAAGAAACCATGTTATCTTTTTACCTACTTTACAACCAATCACTTCATTACCATGGTTTCTAGCATAACATACCCGCTATATCAGTGGGCATATAAACCTCATTTTTGCGACTAAGGCAACTTTACTCCATGCTTTGGGACAATGACACTACACACTTGGGGATATACTATATTCAAAACATAATAATATACCAGATCTGGCTCTTTCTTCTTTTCAAGTCAGGGAGGACTCTAAGGAAAAGGGCGCAGAAATAGGCAACTCAGCGGAACTGGATACTTTGTACTGCTGTACGGCATGTTAAACAAGGAATGAAACTTTGAGTTGTTATTGTGACGAATGTGATTATGGCATCAAGATTTAGATTGAGTTATGAAAATGACGTCATCACCTCACCAATTTGAGCTATGATAGTGAAGTCATCTCAATCAACTATTTCTATATACCGAAAGTGCACATGATACCACATGTCTTAGAGTTTAGCTATGTTCTTTAGTGCATCACGTTTGTGTACTATTGTAGAAGAAAACATGGTTGTTTTAGAGTTTTACAAGGTTGCTAAGCATTGAGGCGCAGGACATGTTAAGTTTGACATATTTGAGCTTTTAGGGGGGATTTTCTCAGAAAGATGTCATTATAATGTGAATTCTAACACACATATTTCTCAAACTCACAAAGACACGACCGTTTTCTCAACCTTTTGTAATTATATTTATTTCGTTGTTGTAATTATTCACTGTGTGTTAGATAGATAATTGATCAGTTGTCCGCAGATATAATTATCGTGCCAAGAGGGAGCAGTAATATTATGATTACACTTTTAGAGGAAATAACAAAAAGTTACCATGTAAACGCTAAAACAAACACCTTGTAAAGTTGTAATACGTTCAGGCATTTCCGTGTTTCACTTTTCACTGAGGATCAAAACACTTATTGTAAACGTCAACGTCTCATTTCAAAATGAATGAAGCTATATTTATAAGTTTATAGTCACTCAAACCTTCTGTTATCATTCGTACATTTCTAGGCTAAACACAGCTCTAATTCCCGACGCTAAAAAGGTTAAATTGACAGCAGCTTGGTGCAGCGTGGTACTAAACTGACAGTACCATAACACAGAGTGACACTACAAGAAGCATTGCTTTTTATAAAACATAGGATATACCTACGTTTTGCATTTTTAGCTCATCTGATAGAGCGACCTCAGAAAATAGCCAGATCTACTTTAACAATTACCTACCTCTGAAGCTAATAATGACGTAACTCTGACCTATATAACTCTTAGGTTACCTGCAGTTTATACCCCCGGATGGAGCCGTCTCCACGCATACTTATTCAGGGGGAAATTCGACAGAATCAGAGCGATTAGCAGAGCGTTTACCAGGCTGAGTTCACACAAGCAGTGGACGGCAGTGAGAGGCAGGTTATTAGCTGTCACGCACGGATACGGCGTCACAAACACAACATTCTAAACCATGATAATGACGTCATAACGTCACTTCCGAGAGCTAAGTAATCCTGAGCAAGGAATCTAGCAAAGGGTTCTTATTAGTTAGCGGGGTAAAACATCATGCCGCATATACATTGGCGACTCAAAACGCATCAATTTATAAATGGAAAATATATGAGCTCGTTATATGCATGCCGGTTAGAATTGGGTCACGCACCGTGCTTCCAGGCGTGCTCAAGGCTGTAAGAATCATGAAATGGGAGTGAGAAACCAATTATTTGCACTGCTACGCGGTGTGCTTATCAGTTTGCTAACTTTCAGTAAAGTCTGGCAGACAGACACCACTGTCTTTACAGGACAAACGACACAAAACAACCCTGACTACAGACAAACTCCAACCACAGGTGTTGGTACAAACACACCACTTTGTTACAGTTTTACAGACAACGCGGCCAGCTTCAGAGTCTGTAACAGTGTCTTTAACAGAGTCGCTGTGCACACCTTGCATTGGTGGAGCGTGTCTCTGCACGCCAACAAACACACAATGGTCAATGTGTGCACCGTACTGTGCAGTGTCAGATACCACACACATACCTATACCACACTGTATTCCTGTACTAGTAAAGCTTGTAGAGTAGTATGTGTAGACCGTAGAGACCTCCCACAGGGAAATCTATTAAACGTAAACACTTTACATTACTTCACTAATATGTCCGTAACAATATGATACAATTCCAACAGAGATGCTAGAGAGATACGACATATTTTCATGTTTATTTTCCTAAATTTCCATCTACTCAGCTATAATAGAGATATATGAGCAATAATAGAGATACGAGATATTTTCATGTTTGTTTTCCTAAAGTGGCTCAAATGGAGTCATTCCCACTCAAACTATAAATCCTCACATGACCTTCAAAGTATCACTATTCACTACATCTTCTTGAACTAAGAAGATCACCGCCTCAAGCGTGGCAAGAGGCGTGTGGGCAGTGAATAATGTACCAAAAATCTTCTGCTTCTCCTTCTATCGTCATAACATCAATGCCATGGCATCCTCGCCATGTCCCCACAGGCAAACTCCTGCTAGCTCAGTATAACTACACACACGCCGGTTTATTTGTGTCCTGTGATGGCAATAATACTACGGCTCCACGACCTCCACAAACTCTGTTTCAAATTTCAAACAACAAATTAAATAACAAACACAGAGTATCTAATGAGGTAGAAGTTATTTTATATTTAAATGACAGATATACGTTTTCAAAATTGTTATCCCGTAATATTGCAATAATAGAATGCCGAAAGTACAACGCTCATCTAAGGCTTGGAAGTGTTCATGTGGCGAATGTCTCGTCTAAGCATTCTGAGAGATGTACCAATTGCAGAAAGCCAAAAGATCAGGGCGAATCTCTCTTGGTTAAAGATGGTGACTGGCGTTGCTCTTGCTGCGATGCAACAATTTCGCTCATAGGGTAAACTGTTATAGGTGTAACGAGCCAAGCCCGAGACTTCGACAAAGTAAGGAATCAGGATTTGGGCTGCTGATATATATTATTGATTATATACTTAGTTAGGTCCATATCACATTGAAAATAGAATATATGCGTTATTTGAATTATTCGAACTTAACTTTAAGTTAGAAATTTTAAACATTGCATTTTGCTGCTCAATGTTGAAATATGGTATATGCTTATACATCTTTTTATAGTTTAAAGGTATAACTATGTCGTTACTCGTTTCATTCCCTCATTGCATTTTCAACAGTTTCTATCGTCCAAAGTAATTCATGACACCTCCTTTCGTTGATTGTGTTAAGTCAATGGCGACCTTAATAAGCCACCTAATAGCGTTGTTAAATCATGATTAATTCAAACGCATTAAACTTAGTTGATACTATATACATTATACAGGTTTGTATGTCTAACAGCTTTCAGTGTTCTCATTGCAAACGTGATTGCAAGAATGAGTATAACCTAACAAAGCACCTCCGTTCCTGCAAACAACTGCAAAGGAGCACATGTAGGAACAATAACACGCTTATAACCCAGTTTTTGACAAAGGTAAATGCTTATCAAAGTCACATATTCCGTAATTATTAAGTTGTTTTGACCCACGGCAGGTACCACTTCACTGAGTAAAGGGGAAGGGTTGTCACATTTGCTTTGTCAGGAAATCAATAAAAGTGAAAAATAAATTGATACTTAACTTTTGAATTTGTGGGTCAGTTAATAGAGGTTTAGTCATACATAGCATAGATACATGCTAATCTTTGACATTTTAATTTCCCAATGTGATGTTCCCCCTGAACCCATGAAATTTGGATTTAAATACTATTAATATTATATTTGTTAACAATATACACTATAAATTATACCCTATACTTACATGTTTATTATAAATGTAGTATACTTTAACAAGTTACATACAGCATAATGTAAGTCCCCATTTGCCAATCATCTTTTTTTTCCCAGAGACCCCCCGAATGATAATCAAATATTTTGGGCCCTTTCAAAATGTACTAACAACTAATGACAGCTCTGGTAATCGGTCTCAGAATGTCCAAAAACCCTTAATGAAAACTCTGGTCTGGGTCTCAAAATGTACTAACAACAAATTCCCGCCCCCAAATGCCAAAGTCTCGAATGTACTAACAACTAATGAAAACCAAAGTAATAAAAGGTCTCAGAATGTACTAACAACTAATGATAGTTCTGGTTATGCCGAGTCTAAAGAATGCTAACAATTTGGAACCAGCTCTGGAATTGGGTCTCGGGAATGTTACTAACAACTAATGACAGCTCTGGTAATCCTGAGTCTCAAAATTTGTACTAAAAAAAAACCCCCAGCTCTGAAAATGCTGAGTCTCAGAATTCCCTAACAATTTAAAAAAATAGTTCTGGTTATCTGGTCTCAAATGTAACTTGTCTAACAACTAATTGACAGCTCTGTAACTCAACATTTTCCAACTTTGATAACTCCCACCTGGAAAAGCCAATTTAGGCTCTACGGGAAGGGAAACAACGTCTTCTTTTCATGACATTGCTACAGAAGCGCATGAGAAATACTGTGGTAGTTTTAACGTGGAATTTCAATTCAAAACCTTTTCCCTTTTAAACTTCTCACGATGTTTCTGCGAAATGGTCACAAAAGAATAAATCATGACAAAATACACCATGAGACTTGCTTTAATAATGTAACTTTATCATTACAGATGAATATGTTCTGATTTTAAAACCCAAAAACAAATGCTGTGAAAACCCTTTCGTTATAAATAAAGCTTTAAATGAAATAAAAGGGTTTTGAGCATGGCTGCTGTTTTAACTTTCCCCTGGTTGTAAATATTTGAATTTTACTCAGTTAAGTGGACGGGCAAACCCCAATGAAACGTTCAAATAAGCTTAAGTTGGAAGAGTTAAATTGTCAAAGGAAGATAGCTAACTTGTAAATGTTTAAGTCTTATGAAAAACTTGTATTTTTAAATTTAAAATAACAATGTTCCCAAGACTAAAAAAGAACTACTGACTGTGGCTTTGAAGGGGTCATTAAAAGCCTAAAACTATATTGGGGAAAAAATTAAAAAGATACCAAGATGGGCATTTAGGGAAGACCCTCACAAGAGGACAAGGACCTGGCTTTTTGTGGTCCTAAAAATTTGATGGCCCCCCTTCTTGATATTTGCTATAAAGCGAATCTTTTACCATCATCATAAACCCAAATTAGACTGGCAAGAACAAATGAAACCTTTTCGCTCCCAAAAACTTGGTCTTTTTTTTGACTGCTTGAATAATAATTTTCCCTTGGTTTCATCCTCTTATGCAGTTTTCCGTAAAGGGTTGATGAGACCTTTTGTTTCCCCAAGGTTAAAATTCCCTTTGGCCTTCAGACTCATTGCGGGGGTTTTTTACAAACATAAAAAAGAACATAAAGGTTTTTTAAAATTTGACAGTTTTGAAGAAGCACAGCTAATTCGGGGTGCAGTGAAAGGGGGTTATACATGTCCCTAAGGATAGTCTTGTTGTTGGGTTGAATAAGCCCCAATACCCAGATGTTGTGAAATTCCCATTTCTTGGCCTACTTGCAGAAAAGATGATTTTCATGGAACCAATTTTGATCGGTAAGGAATTTTGAAAAATTTTCCCTCTGGAAAGAATGGTGAACTATTCCCAAATGGAGATGGTTTTCCCGGGGGGTTTCTTTGAAACCCTTCTTTCCCCTCAACTAATTTGACAACTGATGTTGGTAGATCTATCCAAAAGGTTTTCCCATGGTTGACCAGTTTTTTGTGGCAAGGGCAGAGACCGCCCTTTGATCCTAAGCATCTAAAAAGATTATGGCAAGCTTTACTAACAGTCGGTGAAATGGCGGGGTTCCCTTTTGAAGAAAAACCTCATTGACCTTTTAGGTTTTCTTTTTTGGGCCTTTTTCCTTGAGGGTTAATCCTGGGGAAAAAACAGAATTTCCCTTTAAAATTCTTTCCCACATTCTTTTTAAAATTGCTAGATGAGGTAACATAGCAAAATTCCATTTCGTCTGCAAGGCCATTTCAGGCTTAAACTGTATGCATTGGTGATGGAAGGCTTTTCACTTCTTTTCTGGCCCCCTTTTAAAAAAAAATCCCAATTTTTCCCCCAAAAATACATACTTTTTGGGGGTGTATCCCCGCATAATACTTAATTTATAAACAAAACCGCCTTTCGATATACAGGTAAATTTTTAGATGCCCTTTTTTCTCAAACAAAAGGGGAGTTTTCTTTAACAGAACCTTTATATATGGTCCCAAAAATGGGACTGACCCCCTAGAAAAAAAACTTTTTTAATTTTGGATGGTTTTAACCAACCAAAGCGATGATTCAGCATCTTGGAAATTAAATTTTTTCCAATAGAACAGTGTGACAAAATTCTCACTGTTGACCATCCCGAATGGGGCCCAAACAAGTTTGAGTTTCAGGAAGGATATCACTTGATAAGTCCCCAGCCCATCTTGGAATGCTGATCCCCTAATGGAGATGAAGATGTTTCTCTTCATTTTGGGAACACTGGCAGATTGCAGGGACTTGCTGATTTCTAAAACATCTAGGACAAAAAGTTCAAAAAACAAGGGGAATTTGGGCTCTCCCCTTTTAAAAAACCAAAAGGGGCTGATAGGCGAATGAGGGGCCGAGTTTACCTTGGAGCAAATGAATCAGTGATGGGGAATCTGACCTTTCAAGTATGTTCTATTCAGATGTAGAATCAATGATAAACTACAATCTCCATATTTCAATTTTGAGCAATGAATGGAGCAGTAGTTAGGGTGGTTATATGTTTACATATAACTTTTTAAAAAGCTTTCCTATTATCTTAATTTACCCATGTCACATTTGATTCTAATGAAAAATCCCAGGAAGACGAGCAGTGATCTTAGGGAGCAGTTGCTTGCCTCAAACACAATCAATATTGATGATACTGTTGTTACAAAGCAACTATCATCAGGAGATGTTTTCAAGTGAATCCCTATCTAGATCGACTCAAACGGATAAGAATGACTAGAAACATTAGTACTATTAATTGAATACCTGATTTATCTCAAATGAAAGTCCAAAAAACTCAAAGTCAAGTTATTATTAGAGACTGGGCCAGAATATGTTATGGTTAAAAACTAAATAATTTGGTTAATCATGGCATCATATTGGCATTATATTGAGTCCATTGTTACATTATATTTCACAATTTAAAAACAGCAGGTACCACATCACTCTGATGTGATCAAATTGAAGGGATATCAGGATTGATTCGGTTTTGATGAAGAAGAACAGGTGTTTTGTTGCAGCAATACGAGGTATAACTATTGCAGGAAAGACAGCTAAAAGTTACAATGTAAAATCAACAACATTGTCCAACTCTTTTGCTCACTATTCAAGAACTGGATCTCGTCGAACTTGTTCCTGGTAAGCTAAATTGGAATAGTAAACACAAGGCTCGAGTGGAGAAGGTGCTGGGTTCTGAAGTTGCCAATAAAGCCAGGGTTGAACTTGAATCCACCAGAGGGTAGCACAGTGTTTACTTTTTGACAAAACTACATCATGGACATGGGCTTACTCTTTCAGAAGCCTCATCTGATCTATCACATGGAGCTAAAATAGCATGTAAACTGTGTCCCTCAAGGTGAAACTAGAACATATAAGGACAGCATGTGGCGTCCATATCCTAAAACAAGGACTTAACTAACAGTTGCGGATTTTGTGGGAGACAACATGTTCATTCAGTCTCAACAAAAGAGTTCTAAGGGGCACTAAGGTCTTTTTCAAATTACAAAGTAACTGCCCATACTTTTGTCAAAATGGGGTAAATCGCCAACAACTTACTCTACTAGAAATCGATGTACTAATCATGTGTGAAGTGTCATACATGTCAGGCTGATGTTTGGAAATATAACATCCCACATCACTATGAGGGTACATCCTGACGTTGAGTAGTTCAACATTACTCATTGAGAAAATGAGAAAAAATTTTTGTATCTTCCTGAATCTTTAATGCCAATTATGCAATATTATCATAGATTAAATTTTATACTAATATGATAATGTATCTATTCATGATACACTGATGTTGACTAGTTTTAAGACTTTTTAATATTTTCATATATCATCAATCACAGACTAGCAGTAAATTATTATTTTCGAAAGGTTTTTTATTTCATGCAGGTATCTATTTTCAAACATATTTTTTGAAAATGGACATTTTAATAAGAATTGCATTTTTTAGTTTTAAAACAGATTTTTTTATTTTTATGATGGAGAATACACAAGCAATGGAATTTTATAGTACAATAAGTTGCTTTATTTTTATTTCTTCCAAAAGATTGAGTCTCAGATACTGATTTAATGCAATTAAGGGGTGGTCCCATTTTTTTCATGGTCAAATGCAGTTAGTATAATGTACTAAGTGTTGGGGTGGGTGGTCATGATTCAAAATTTTCAGAAAAACTCGGTTAGTACACCCTGTGTCAAGCACTTAGTACCTGATCCCCCCCCGGATGGTCGTGTTGTACTGAAAGAGCATTGAACACACTTGAAATCACCAGAGCTTCTTCCATCTCTTCCAAGAGAATGGATTTGCTCGTGCTTATCTAATAAAGCTTTCTTACTAGTGTTGTAAGAACATGAGCGGCAACTCCACTTTCTCTTTCCAGTGTGTGTTGCTTTGTGCTCTTTCAGTTTAGTAAGATCTGCACAGAGTTTAGAACAAAGCTCACATTTAAGTTTATGAGATTTTTTATGGTCCCTGAATTGAATTGGGTCTTGAGTAAAGTATGTACAAAATGAGCAATACTTTATTTCATGGGTTTTTGAATGATTTCGAAGCTTCGGCCTTGTATGGGTTTGAAAGTTACATTGTGCACATTTATATCTTGGGGCAGCATTTTCATGTGTTTTTTCGTGGGCCAGTAGTGATGATTTTGAAGATGCTTTATAGTGACAGTTTTTGCATTTGAATGGTTTCTCTCCAGTATGCTTTCTCATATGTATTCTAAGTTGACCACTCTCTGTTCCGGACCAAAAGCAATATCCACATTTGAATGGCTTAATACCTTTATGCCTCCTGATGTGTGTCTTCAGTGACTGTTTGTGAGCTGTTCTGAAGCTACAATATGAACATCTGAATGGTTTTTCTTGAACTGTTTGGGTATTGACATGGGTCAAATGGGTTCTAAATATATTGATGCTATCACAAAATGAACTTGCAGTTGGATGAGAATCTTCACAAAGCACAATATCACATGGCATGAATGAGCTACAACCTGCAATTTCTTCAACTTTATTCACATTGGAATTAGGAGAACATCTCTTATCATCAGTTGATATTTGAAGATCAGGAGTATTGTTGACCTCATTTATATTCATTTTTCATAAATCAAAGTAAAGTATTATTCTTTTATCTTCCTGTGACTTAGGTAATCTGTTGCAGTATGTATGCTGAAATTTGCTGGTAATGAACTCTACACCATGACCTGAGGAATGAGGGGTGTTGCATCAAAATTCTCAGTTCAAATTCAGTCTCCATATTGTATCTATAAAACTGTGTAATCAGATAGAAACTAGGTTTTCACCACATTGTGGGAAATATTTTGATACTGGCAATATCCATATTCCAAAAGTTTATATTTTCTAAATTTTCTTCTCAACCTTGTATGCATTGGATTCTAAAATAGTCCACAAAGAAATTTATGGTAGAATCAGGTGGACTTGCCATGGTCTACTGAAGTCTATCAAAAATTAAGGGCCTGCAACAGGACAAATAGTCTTACATGGAAAATTACACCTGAAAAGTCTGCCAAAAAATCAACTTTCAGACTCATCTGATTCAATAAGGCACAGCTGTTAGGGTTAGGATCAGGGTTAGGGATAGAATAAAGGTTAATAGGACTGGGCCTAAGGTCACTGGCAGGGCTAAGGTTAGCTTTAGGGTTAAGGTCAGGAGTAGGTTATGGTTGAGGGTTGGTGATATATCACTGGAACTGTGATTGATACACAACATGTTGCTACTTGTGGTGGATATGCTGGGGGGAGTTTCAGTGTCCCAATTGTCCCTGTCCCAATTTACTTTTTTTTTAGTTTGGGACTGGTTTTTGGGACAACTGGGACATTTGGGACAGTTGGGACAACACAAAGTTGAAGAAATCAGTCATTTATCATTTTTACATTGATTCAAGATTTTCTATCATTGAAATGAAAGTTATATTCATACTAGTATACTAAGTACATATTTTTGTTGTGTTTGTTTGCAGTGGTTAACACCCCGTACACGTGAGGTAGTCAATTGTGCTAGTAGTGTGTGCACAGTTTACGGAAGAACGCCAATTTGGTGGCAAAACAGCCCAATTTCACTGCTCAATCTTGAGATTTGTGTAATTGGGCCATGACCATTCAATAGAGCACAGTTGAAGGATTCTGATGGTGAAACGATCATATAAATACTCCCAGTAGGTCAGAAGTAATGTACTGAAACAGCTCGCAACAGGAAACAAGTTTTTTCAATTGTGGCTTTTCCATGGACGACTGTGAAGCTCAGGAACATGATATTGAAAAAGTAAGATCAATGGGCGCTCTGAAATTTATCTAACTTGTGATTCCTAAAGTTTCAAATCTCTACCTTCAAAAATGTGGATTTCTATAAAAACAAACCATGCGTATGTAAAAATGACCACTTCCTGGAAACGTGAGGTAGTCAGTAATTATCACGTGACTTTTGTGCGTTGCGTGCGCATCCAAACGCCTAAAACACATGGAAACCATCTCACATCGCATGCTTCATTACTCACTACCACACTTGTTTCATTTCTGTGGCAAGTGTGTAGGATTGGTCGTTTTGAGTCGTTTACACGGTGTTTTACAGATTTACAGTCTTAACATGATAACTTTTCTGAAAAAAAACACGACCTCGATTAGCCTCGATTAATGTTATTATATACTATGTCCTGTTAACAGGATGTAAGACAGAAACACTAAATGGCCACTCAAAAACACAATCATTTGATTCCCAGTTGTCTGTCATTTTTGTCCCAAATGTCCCAGTCCGCATTCACTTTTTTGAGTCCCATTTGTTCCATTTTCTCTGTCTCAATTGTCCCAGTCCACATTCACTTTTTTTAGTCCCATTTGTTCCATTTTCTCTGTAGCATTTGTCCCAATTGTCCCATTTGTCCCAAATTTCCCAATTGTCCCAGTCCGCATTCACTTTTTTGAGTCCAATTTCTTCTTTTTTTCTCTGTCCCATTTGTCCCAAATATCCCATTTCTCCCTGTCCCAATCCACTTTTTCTTGAGTTTGTGACAATTGGGACAGTGAAACCCCCCCCCCCTATGCTGCAGGTTTGTTTGCAGTCTGCCTTATACTGGTTGACAGTCCAACAGCTATGCAATAAGTCCACCAAAACAGTCTGCTGCTGATCATAGCTGAACTTTATGAAACACTACTTTAAAGGTTACTTATACTCAGCAGGTTAATTAAAGGTTACTTATACTCAGCAGATTAAAATCTTCATGGAGTTAAGTCCACTGTGGAGTAAGTAGACTTCACCAGTGGACTCCACCAGCAGACTTTGGTCCACTTGCAGAGTCCACCATGTGGGTCCTTTATTTTTTCCCTCCCCAATCGCCTTTTTTGTATACAAAAAGGCAAATGAGAGGGTTGGCAGAGATCGTGGTCTGGTAGGGTGAGAAATAGAATATGTGTATATCAGGTCAAGTTTTGCAATACAACTACTGTAATTTCTGGAAAGTGCCCGGATTGCTCCTTTATAATATCTGGGTTGATATAGTGGAGTCTATTATTGGGGCTGCTTAGTGCTTTGACAGAATCCCACAAATCACAAAACTTATATTCCCAGGGAAATAAAATATCCTCTTGTAGGTAACTCTTCTACCTTTGCAAATTAATAAAGTAGTCCAATTCTCTGTAAAGGTGTATAGATGTATGACAAAAATACTAAATAGGATAAATACTGAATATCAATTTCAAAAGATTAAAGTTTAGATAGAAAGGGGATTGGACATTGAATATCGATAACAATAGCAATTTTGGTTCAAAAAATTTTAAATCACACATTTTTTGATTATCCCTAAAGATAAGGTTATCTTTGCCCTAACCAGGCCTAGTTGCATTTACAATTTTCTCGGAAGTTTTTGATGTTGCAGCTTGATTGATTCTAGTAGTGTTTGTGGAAAAATTTCAACAATCTTATGCTTCAACAATCAATCATTTGATGCTAAAATGTGTAATTTGATGTTCTTTCAAAATGTTCATAACTATTTGCAAGCCCATGTTACTTTGCAATGCCAAATGCAAATGCAATACGATTCTTCTTCACATCCAGAAGCCTTATTCTCCATGATAAGAATTCATTTTTATTTCAATTTTTAATCTGGTATTCTGGTAATCTGTATTTTGTATAATATATAGTTTTGGGCTGCTCTGTATCCCATACAGGATTCCGATCCCTGGTGTAAATTTGGCTACATCTGGGTGTCATTTTAGATAGTTTGTCTCATTTAAGACCAAATTTTGTCCATTTTTTGATCTCGAATTTCTAGTTTCTATGTAAGTCACATCTGTCAACTCCTGGTGTCAACTCATGCAGCTTTGTGGTACATGTTTCCACTTACCCTAGTCACAGTATGAGCTAAACATAGCCCACTTTTTTCTTCTCAATGTGAGCATGTATTCCATGTTTATCTAATGTTTTTACTGACATTTACTTACTGAAAATTTCATCTTGTTTCATTTTCTATATTTGAGGCGAAATGATTTCCATTTATCTATTGTTTTGTACTGGCAAGTTTTACTGTGAATTTCATCTTGTTTCTTCGTCTATTTAAGGCAGAATAATTTTCATTCTATACTTTACAATGTGACATGCATTTAGGGCTGGTTATTACAATGAAAATTTTAGATTTTGGTGCCACTTGATGTGTCTATTTGAGGCACCAATTGACTAATTTTCGGTAAAAGTGTCATATTGTGAATTTTGTCCAATGGATCCAGTGGATTCATCATGTCCAATGGACTTCCATTGGACATCCAGTGGACATCTATTGAACATGATGTCCATCAGTAAAATTGTCAATGGTCAATGGATCCATTGGATCCATTTTGATGTTCAATGGACATGTACAATGGATCCAATGGATGTTCAATGGATCCATTTGAGTGGATCCAATGGACACAATCACCAAACATGGTTTGGTAGATGGACATCAGTCTGGTATTTTTGTTCAATGGATCCATTGTGTCCATTGAATCCAATGTGTCCATAGAACACCATTGGACATGTCCATTGCACACTGTTTCCATTGATCCAATGGATTAATTTCGTCCATTGGATTACAATGGATCCATTGGACAATGTGCAATGCATCCAATGGATCCAATGGGCATGTTCAATGGTGTTCAATGGACACAATGGATCCATTGAATCCAATGGACACAATTGGTCCATTGAACAAAATAATACCAGACTGAGGTCCATCTACTAAACCATGTTTGGTGATTGTGTCCACCATGGATCCACTCAGATTGATCCATTAAATATCCATTGGATCCATTAAACATGTCTATTGAACATCAAAAATGGATCCATTGGATCCATTGAACACCATTGGAAAATTTTACTGATGGACATCATGTTCAATGGATGTCCAATGGAAATCCATTGGACATGTACATTGGACAAGATAGATCCATGAATGGATCCATTGGACAAAATTAACAACCCTTGTGACACTTTTTGACCTTCGCCGCATGTCAATTTCTATCTAGTTTACTGCGCTATTCAATGCCAAGTATTTTACTATACAATTTTTGCGATCTAGATTTATTCCAACAAGGATTAATTTCAAAAATATCGAAATCATTGTTCTGCTTTCGGCGATTGTATATAAGTTCAATTTAGTTTTAAGTTTTCTATCTAGGTTACTTTATTCAATGCCAAGTTTAACGCATTTAATCGGCGATTTTCGACATGGCAATTGCCCAATTAATGTTGTCGAACATAAACAGGTATTTTTTAATCTAGGGATTGGTAAGTTTTCACTAAAATTTTAAAAAAGACTTTGGTTCGCTTATGATGCATGTAAGTTTGAAACTTAAACATTGCCCAATTTTGATGCCCATTATATAGGTCTGATATTTTTTGGGTTCAATTTTTCCATTTCAAACTTTCACTAACAATTTTAAACAATAATTTGGGTTAGTTCTTAGGGCATTAGTAGCAAATTGAAGGTTTTTATAATTGCCGCGAACTTTATCCAACCCGAACACAATGTTCAATCTAGGCAATGGGTTAAGTATACCCCAAGGGTTTGTTTGGGGTTCACTGAAAGTTGTTTTAAACAAAACCCATGAAACTTTTGAGGCCCCATATTGCCGAATTTTCATGCCCTATTTGAAATTGAAGTTATTTTACCATAACCCTAGGTTGTCAAGTTTATTGTACCCATCCCCCGACAAACCTAACAATGAGGCTCCAGCCCAAAAAATGTCAATTGGACGTAATCGGAATAGGGGTCGCCGACATGATAAAATACCAAACGGCGAACTGTTTTTTGGATTTTCATGGTCGTTTTGCCGGACGTTTTCACAGAACTAAATTAGTTTTGGTGCCACTTAATAAAATAATATTCATGGCAATTGCCCAATTCTGATGTCTAATATAAACAGGTATTTTTAATCTATTTTATGGTAAGTTTTCACTGAAAATTTTAAAAAGACTTTGGTGCTGCTTATGATGCATGTCTGATTGAAGCAAACATTGCCTAATTTCCATGCCCAATTAAGCAATATGACCTGATATTTTCTGTCAAGTTCAATCTAGTCCATTTTAAGTTTTCACTAACAAGTTTTACAGATAATTTCATCTAGTTCTTAGAGGCAAAGTAGCAAAATATTGCCCACTTTATACTCCCCAATATGAACATGTATTTATGCTCTTTTCAATCTAGTATATTATTAGTATACAGTATTATATTGTAAGTTTTCACTGAAAGTTGTTGGTGCCACTTGATATGTACTTTTGAGGCAGAATATTGCTGAATTTTCATGCCTGATTTGAACAGTTATTTTAGGTCAATTATAGGTACTCAAGTTTATTGTAAGTATCCCTTGACAAGTTTTACAGACAATTTCTTCCAGTTTTTTTCTATCAATTCAATTTAATTCAAAATATTGGTCTCTATTATGATATACCCAGACACTTTGCCAGATTTGTCAAGAGAATCTTTGATGAGCGGTTTCCTAAGGAGGAGAAGACAGGATCAAAGGATCAAGATCATCCAAACTCGACCACCTCCTTCACCAGTGACGGGCAACTATCACAATCTCCAATACTATAAGCAAAGACTTATTTCGATTATTCATTTCATAGTTAGAATTTCATTTAATCGTGAGTTAGAATCTCAGTTAGACTTTAGCCACTAGAATTTATGATCTTTGTGGAAAAATCTTGATATCTTCATTTCATCGTATCGTAGAAAATTGTTTTTAGGTAGTTTTTACAGTGGAATTCACGAATCACCATTATTTTGTGGGCATTAATCTATTACAGACCTTCCTTTTTTTCATCTCATCATAGAGTTAGTATTTTGGTTAGATCTTAGGTAGTAGAATTCATGATTCGCCTTTGTAGGTGTACTGTGGTGAAGAAATTGTGAACAGATCCTGGTATTTTCGTAGAGCTAGATCTCTATAGTTACATTTTAGGCACCAGTTTCCATAAGTCGACCTTTAGAAGTGAACCTTACTTAGTGGTTAGTTCTGATTTTTCCATTTCATCGTAGAGTTAGATTGTCACTTGGAATTTAGTCACTAGTTTTTCTTTGAATCGCTCATTGAATGGGAACAATTTATCTTAGACAGGTCTTGTATTTTTCATTTCTTGTTAGTTAGTTTAGATCTTAATATATATTTTTATGAATATCCTATGTTTATAAGTCTGACGTTACTGCTCTGTAACTTAGCTTTGTATGTACATTTCTATTCTATTTCTACCCACCAAATGGACATGTGTTTACTTGATTTTCAATTTTGTTTATTGTATATTTTTTCACTGATCATATAAACTAGAGGAAATATATGCATTGTCATTGTACTGTAAACTTGTTATTCAAATTAAAATTCAAAATTTAATCTTACTTTTGTTGTATATTTGAAGCAAAATAGTTTCCACTTATAAACCCCCCCCCCCCTTTATATGATCATGCATTCATGATTTTAATCTTTTTTTGTAAGTTTTCACTGACAGTTTCAGCACAATTTCAGTACCAATTGATGTGTCTATTTTAGGCAAAACAATGCCCAAATTTCATGACCATTATGAAAATGTATTCATGTCATTTTCAATCTAATAATTTTGGAATATTTCATCAAGTTTTTGTTGTCCACTAATGTCTATTATGGAAGACAAATTGCCCACTTTTACTCCACAGTATGAACATCTATCTATGCTATTTACATTTTTTTCTTATAGCACAGTATTAGTTTTCATTGAAAATTTCACCTAGATTTTGGTGCAGATTGATATCAGGCAAAACTTTGCTCAGGCAACCCTTTTGTCAGGCAAAACTTAACTGAGTAACTGGTATGAACAGGTATTTATGTCAATTTCAATCTAGGATTTTTGTAAGATTTCACTGACAAGTTTCACAGAAGATTTCATCTCTAGCCTTTGTCTTTATTTGGGAAAAATAGCAAAAATATTTTCCACTTTATTCTTCCACTCTATGAACAGGTATCTATTTATTTTCAATTTAGTTCATAATTGTAAGTTTTCACTGAAAACTGAACCAAATTTTTTGTACCACTTGATGTGATTGCTTGAGGCACCAATTGCCTAATTTTCATTCACAATATGAACAGCCATTTGATGGGAATTTCAATCTAGTTTATTGTAAGTTTAAAAAGGGTGGGCGACATCTCATCTCACGACATTTCATCTCAGGACACTTCATCTCCCTGTCCTGACCCTAACCATAACCCTAACCCAAACCCTACCCCTGACCCTAACCCAAACCCTAACCCTGTCCCTAACCCAGACCCTAACCTTTGCGTAGAGCTGACCTATTGCGAGATAAAGTGTCCTGAGATGAAGTGTCGTGAGATGAAATGTCCGTTCCCCTTTAAAAAAACAACTTTTTCAGAGAATATAGTCTAGTTTTCGTCTATCTGAGGCTAGATATTGTCCACTTTATTTTCCGCTATATAAAAATTTGGCTAAAAAATGGGTGGACTTAAAGGCCAACTGATCATTACAAAAAATTTTGAGATAATTATGCCAAACCACGCCCGACACTATATCAATAACATGTATCAAAGTCCGGGCATTATATATTGTACACAGCGCTCAGTATAGGAAGCTGAAATATCACTGCTTACGTATGATGTGGGAATCGATGGGATATCACAATACAAACTACTGTAAAAAGGGCCGCATTCCAGAGCCTGTAGCTGGTGCATGTTAAGTCGTAATTAATTTTTGATGACGCGATGCGGTAATTCAATCCTTTATCCAATCAAATTTTCGGATCAATAAACATAAATATTACGATTTCTAATTACTATCATTTTTCTGTACTTAAGCCAAAATTTAATAGCTAAATTATTTTTACCTGTAATTTCAAGCTATAAACTCCCACCTGCTACGTCACAACATGTTCTTAAATGTGTCATTTTCAGCAATTCTGTCCAGATATGCAAACTAAAAATATGCGGAATCTTAATGGTTCATATGAACGATGTTATTCCAAGCATTTGTAGAAAAACTTGAAATGATCAGTTGGCCTTTAACTCCGCGGCGGACCCGCTGCGGACCCGGTGGACCCGCTGCGGGTCCGCCGCGGACTCCACTAAAGTCCACCAGAAAATTTTTTTGGTGGACTTTGGTGGACCCGCAGCGGACTTTTCGAAACTCCGCCGCGGAGTGGTGGCTCCGCTGCGGGTCCGCTCGGGCTCCGCCGCGCACTGGTGGACAGTCCACCGAAAAAGTCCACCAAAAAAGTCCACCGTGGACTAAAATAATTGTGGAGGTAAGTCCGCCGCGGAGTCAGTGGACTCCATCGGCGGAGTCCACTGGCGGAGTCCAGTCCACTGGCGGACTCCACCAGTGGAGTCCACTGGTGGACTCCACTCCGCCAGTGGACTCGACTCAGCCAGTGGATTCGACTCCGCCAGCAGAGTCGACTCCGCCAGTGGACTCGACTCCGCCAGTGGACTCCGCCGGTAAGTGTCCCATATAACTCTGGCTGAGTTACGTCATAGTCACGTGACTTGTCATCCAATATAAAATAAGTATTATATGCTTCAGAATCAGTGTGCACGTCGCCGGACTAGGTCGTCAGTTCCTGAGTTAAAGGTAAAGATCATGGGACACAAGTACATCGGATCGAGAACACTGGAACATCGGATCATTAGATCATGGAACACAGGTACGTCGGATCATTAGATCATGGAACACAGGTACGTCGGATCATTAGATCATGGAACACAGGTACGTCGGATCATTGGATCGAGATCACTGGAACATCGGATCATTAGATCATGGAACACAGGTACGTCGGATCATTGGATCGAGATCACTGGAACATCAGATCATGGAACACAGGTACGTCGGATCATTGGATCGAGAACACTGGAACATCAGATCATTAGATCATGGAACACAGGTACGTCGGATCATTGGATCGAGAACACTGGAACATCGGATCATTAGATCATGGAACACAAGTACGTCGGATCATTGGATCGAGATCACTGGAACATCGGATCATTACATCATGGAACACAGCTACGTCGGATCATTGGATCGAGATCACTGGAACATCGGATTATTAGATCATGGAACACAGGTACGTCGGATCATTGGATCGAGAACACTGGAACATCGGATTATTAGATCATGGAACACAGGTACGTCGGATCATTGGATCGAGAACACTGGAACATCGGATCATTAGATCCGATGATCCGACATTCCGACGTACCTGTGTTCCACTTCCATGATCTAATAATCCGATGTTCCAGTGTTCTCGATCTAATGATACGACGTACCTGTGTTCCATGATCTAATGATCCGATGTTCCAGTGATCTCGATCCAATGATCCGACGTACCTGTGTTCCATGATCTAATAATCCGATGTTCCAGTGATCTCGATCCAATGATCCGACGTACCTGTGTTCCATGATCTAATGATCCGATGTTCCTGTGTTCTCGATCCGACGTACCTGTGTTCCATGATCTAATGATCCGATGTTCCTGTGTTCTCGATCCAATGATCCGACGTACCTGTGTCCTTGAAGTTGATCTATTGTACTGATGTTCCTGTGTTCTTGATCTAGTGATCCGATGTGCCTGTCCCATGTTCCAGTGTTCTCGATCCGATGTACTTGTGTCCCTTGATCTATTGCACTGATGTTCCTGTGTTCTTGATCTAGTGATCCGATGTGCCTGTCCCATGATCCAGTGTTCTTGATCCGATGTACTTGTGTCCCATGATCTTTACCTTTAACTCAGGAACTGACGACCTAGTCCGGCGACGTGCACACTGAAGCATATAATACTTATTTTATATTGGATGACAAGTCACGTGACTATGACGTAACTCAGCCAGAGTTATATGGGACACTTACCTGGACTCCGCTGGTGGAGTTTTTGTCCACCGGTGGACTTCGCTGGTGGACTCCGCTGGTGGAGTTTTTGTCCACCGGTGGACTCCGCTGGTGGACTCCACCTGTGGACTCCGCTGGTGGACCAAAGTCCACTGGTGGAGTCCACCTGCGGAGTCCACAGGTGGACAAAAACTCCGCGGTGGACTCCAATCCGCGGCGGACTTTTTTCCCTGGTGGACTTTTTTGGTGGACTTTTTCGGTGGACTGTCCACCAGTGCGCGGCGGAGCCCGAGCGGACCCGCAGCGGAGCCACCACTCCGCGGCGGAGTTTCGAAAAGTCCGCTGCGGGTCCACCAAAGTCCACCAAAAAAATTTTCAATTGTTACTGTTTTTGTTATTTATGTCATCAATCTAGTTTTAGCTGGAATTTTCATATAGTGTTTTGTGTTCTTAATTTTACACTTTTACACTTTTACACACTTTTCTTACACACTTACACATTTTTTAAACACTTACACTGAGGCGCTGACAAAATACACACTCACACACACATGTCCTGACGAACTTACAAAGTTACAAGCTTTTTGCACACTATTTATTACACATATCCTGACACATATCCTGACACTCTGACAGGATAAACCCCAACCAATAGAAAATTCCAAGTCGAGGAAGTTATGAAAAACTTAGGGTCAGGGTTTGAGTTTGGGTTCTGGGTTAGGGTGTTTGTAAGTGTGCATACTGCATAATAGACATATTACTTGGTGTAAGTGATATGTCCATTTAAATGGACATTATTAGTTGAGACCAAAAAGGGAAAAATTCCGATGAAGTTAAGGAAAAATTTTTCTACTTGTTCCCCTAATTAAATTCTTCATGTAGACATGGGTGCATCTGGGCCCATTCATTGCAGACGACTCATTTCAAAGAAAGAAGATACTTTTCATCCAGGATTTCACGCAGGATATATCAGAGCTATGGACTGATGATATAACTTCCTATATCTTGTTATACCGTGAGTGTTCTACTTTGATATTAATCTATTCCAATGTTTTCGTGGCACAGCTGTGCAATTTAATTTAAGTTTATGTGCCACTATAATCTAAGACGTTAAATTATCATATTATAATTATTTCTAACTGGTACGTGATCATGAGGTTTTGATAAAAATGATGCATTCACACTATCGGCCATTTTCAGGTGACTTGATGACTAATTGCAATACTCCTTGATCTGGAATCCTTGATGGAATTCATCCTCGCTTCTCTTCTGTCAATTCTCCTCTGTGGACGTTTTGTAAATGGTACGTAATTTATTTTATGTTTCATAAAGGGGACACTGGTATAGTTCCTGACACGTCTTTTTAAGCAAAATTATGTTAAACCAATTTCACTCTGCAATTTGAAAAAGGAGGTGTACCAAACTCTTCTTGTACCTGCTGCTTTTTTTTATTTTTCACAGATTTTTAGAGTTGAAAATAATTGGATTTAATTCTAATTTTTCAGTTCTATCTTGCTAGATTAATTTGCAAGATACAAATTTCAACTCTAAAAGCCTCTTTTGTCGCTGGATTGTGCCGTAACTAGAATCTTGTCACCTCTATTGAGTCACAAGAAAGTAGTAACTTCTATTGAGTGACTAGTAAGTAGTCACTTCTAAACTTCTATTGAGTCACTAGAAAGTAGTCACACACTTCCAGTTATCAACCGCAAGGCCTTATATGAGTTCCCAACGCAATCTTAAATCCCAAAAATTATTTATCGGCAAAACAGAATTGTTTAAAAACTGAACAAAACTTTTATACAACTGACCATGTCATAAAGTTGAAACTTGGAATTTTAATTGACCAATCAATGATACAGATAGCTAAATGAACATATCTATTCCCCAAACTACATACTTTATCTCCCCTTATTTACTTATCTAGTTTTATTCTATGTCATTGCAGACGAGCTCTGAACTTCAGGAGTTCATGTTGGGCAACCTTTTCTTTCGTTACGCTGGAGAAGAGAAATACCTAGACCTGCAGAATGCAGATCTTACCTTGCAAGTGCTTGGGACCTCACCAAACCTCGCTCCCTGAATTCGTGATTTCATGAATGCCTTCATTTCAAATGTGAGTTGAATTTTCAGGTTTCGTGTGACAAAATCTTCATTTTGAACGCCTCCATGAATTCAAATGATATTACAAATGCTTGTATTGGCTGTGTACATTCTACAGGGCGTCCCAAAACTAATGAAATCACATTTGAATTAACCAAAATTTCGAAATTGTAACAAAAAAAACCAGCTTGATTCATTTGTAAGATTTAAGATTCTTAGCAGGTACTTGTGTTTCTCAGGTAAATGAGGGCTGAAACGGTTTTCCCGCTTAATTAAAGTCAATTGAAGTTTATAAATATCATATCCCTGGGGTCTGATTTTAGCTGTCCTGCCTACTGTCCCCTAATGTGACCGTGGGTTCCCCTGGGGATATCATAAAATTTCAAACTAAATTCTCAGAAGAACTGAGCATCTAAAGATAATGTCAGATATGAAGAAAAGCTGAAAGTTGTTTTGCTGACCCCTCCAATTCACTATTTGAACAAAAATCAAGTTGTCACCCCTTACCCCTGGTGAAATTCGACTCATCACCTTAATTCATTACTTCCTGATACATAATTGTTTAACATATATTCAATACTGTTTTTCCGCATTTCAAATCTCACTCAAATATTATTGATGACGCTTTATTGTCACAATTGCCACTGAATCAAGGCAAATTAAAAATGAAAACAAACGAGTCAGTTATATTTTCTGTTGTTCGTTATGTTAAATCTGTTATTCAAGTCATTCAAATAAGTCCTCACAGTCACGTTAGTCAATTATTCAAGTTTGATTCAAGGTTTCGAATTTTGTAGTCAACTATCGACAGGTCTCAAAATTGGTCAAATTGGTCAAGATGCCAAATTAGTCAAAATTTATTTTGGAAAATCAAATTGCATCCAAGTCATTTGTTTCAAATGTAAAAACTCGGTCCAAAACTTTTATCAACTGATGTCATGTCAGTCATTTCAGAAACTTGTCATTCAAACTGACATGAATTCATGATACATTTACTAAATGAAAACATGATCTATTCCCAGACTGAACATGACTTTAATTTTCCTTATTTAAAATCATTGTGATTTGTCACATGCACACGAGCTCTGAACTTCAGAAAGATTTATTGAAAACACCGACCTGAAATACCTGACCTGACTGACAGAACTGACTGGAATGACCAAACAAGACTTTACGTGACTGTCCAACTTATTTGACTTTTGATTTAAACATAATTAAAATCTTACGAACATGAAAAATATAACTCGCTCCAATTCGATGAATTTTTGGGTGAAAAATCATTTTTCAAATGTGAGTGCCATTTTCAAGGTTTCGTGTGACAAAATCTTCATTTTGAACGCTCCATGAATTCAAATGATATTACAAATGCTTGTATTGGCTGTGTACATTCTACCAGGCGTCCCAAAACTAATGAAATCACATTTGAATTAACCAAAATTTTGAAATTGTAACAAAAAACCAGCTTGATTCATTTGTAAGATTTAAGATTCTTAGCAGGTACTTGTGTTTCTCAGGTAAATGAGGGGGTCTGAGGTTTCCTTTGTTACTTGTCACTCATCAACGATAGAACGGTTTTCCCGCTTAATTAAAGTCAAATTGAAGTTTCATACAAAATATCATATCCCTGGGGTCTGATTTTAGCTGTCCTGCATACTGTCCTGTGTGAATGAATGTGACCGTGGGTTCCTCTCTCGGGGATATCATAAAAATTTTCAAACTAAATTCTCAGAAGAACTGAGTATCTAAAGATAATGTCAGATATGAAGTGATAAAGCTCAAAGTTGTTTTGGCTGACTTTTCCGCCAATTCACTTGAAAGGTTGTCACATTTACGGGCACTTAAGGTGAAATTCGACTCATCACCTTAATTCATTATACCTTAACTTTCATGTAATAAGGTTGTTTAAATAAATGTTCAACACGTTTGTGTCTATACCCCAATCCCCATATCATATCTCCCCTCAAATATAATTTGATAAAAATTGTAATTGCAGACGAGCCCCGAACTCCGCGTGCAAATTGCAAGATGCAAGTGGAGAAGTACAAGTGGAGCATCCTTTTCTTTTCTTGGATTCGGTAGAGAAGGGAAATAGAGAAGTGATCCATCGATCTGACCCCACCAAACCTCACTTCCCGAATTAATGATACCATGACACGTGAGTTGAATTTTCAAGTTTCGATTGTGACAATATTCTACATTTCGAATGTTTGTATTGCTTGTATTGACTATCGACTGAAATTATTTATTGAAAACAAATTGAGAAAATGATAACTTTACAAGGTAACCCAAGACACGTGTCCAAATTTAAGCAGTCAAAATTTTATTTTGCAAAGTGAAATAGCTCAATCTTGATTCGATAGAATCAGCAATGCCATTTTTTCAAATGTGTAAGGCCTGCTCCTAACTCCCAAGAAATGAACCTAACTGAAACAATTTAGAAGTAATAATATAATTTTATTTTTGGAACGTAAATCGGAATATTTAACATCTCAAAACACAAAATCATTCTGTGTATTTGCTGTTTCATAAAAAATGAGGCTATTTAAAATGTGTTCATGAGTCTTGGGACACCCTGTATAATGGGCGTATGCCATTCATGGATATTTTGAGAAATCCGTAAAATTAAAATTCTAATTAAATCATCATAATAATTTATTTACTGAACTGCTCTGTTGAGGTACAGCTTTGAATAATATTGATAAAAGTTACTTTCAGATGATTATGTTGATGTTGTCGACAGAAGAGTCCTTTCGAGTCTGACAGACGACACAGACGGCAGATTCAGATTGTGACTCTTTAATTGCTTTCGGTCGGTAAGAATTTCGACCAAAAGTGAACCAAATCGTGCTCATAAATCTGCGTTATTATATTTTATTACTTATTCTTCTTACAAATCATGAAATAAGAAAGTTCCTCGCAGACTGACTATTGAGGATAACTCATAATAACTAGAAATTAGAAAATGTTATCTATGCCACGGTTCTCAAAATTATATCTCAAAAATAAGCACGTAGACCCTCAATTTTCTGATGGTTACTGAAAGATAATGAACAACCCTGCAAAATTAAAGAAATTTCAATGGTGGGAACATGCCAAAATTCGACTTTTGGTCATTTTTGAGCCATTTTCGTCATTATTTCCTTGCGTTTGACATTATATCTCGAAAATCAGAACATAGACCCTCAATTTTCTTTATGGTTTCTGAAATATAATGATGAAATGAACATCCCTGCATAATTTCCGAAAATTTCAATGGTGGGAACATGCCAAAATTCGACTTTTGGTCATTTTTGGGCCATTTTCGTCAGTATTTCCTTGCGTTTGACCTTATATCCCGAAAATTAGCACATATACCTCACATTTTCTTGATGGTTTCTGAAAGATAATGATCAAATAAGCATCCCTGCAAAATTTCAAAAATTTCAATGGGGAACATGTCCAAAATCGACCGTTTTGTCATTTTTGAACCATTTTCGTTGGTATTTCCTCGTTTCTGACCCCTATATATTTCGAAAAAAAGGCACGTAGACCCTTTTGTCACTTTTCTTGATGGTTTTGGCATTATGATGGCTACTGAAAGATAACGAACATCCCTGCAAAATTTCAGAAATTTCAATGGTGGGTACATGCCCAAATTCGACTTTTGGTCATTTTCGAGCCATTTTCTTCAGTAATTCCTTGCGTTTGACATTATATCTCGAAAATCAGAACATC
Organism: Beroe forskalii; assembly: GCA_011033025.1. Taxonomy (NCBI): domain Eukaryota; kingdom Metazoa; phylum Ctenophora; class Nuda; order Beroida; family Beroidae; genus Beroe; species Beroe forskalii. The sequence continues at coordinate 110,941 of WFMF01000088.1, read as the reverse complement.
GACCCTCAATTTTCTTTATGGTTTCTGAAAGATAATGATAAGATGAACATCCCTACAAATTTTCAGAAAATTTCAAAGGTGAAAACATGCCCAAGAATCGATTTTTTGTCATTTTGCACCACTTTCGTCGGTATTTCCTTGCGTTTGGCATTATATCTCAAAAATTAGCACATAAACCTCCCATTTTCTTGGTAGTTTCTGAAGGATAATGATCAAATAAGAATCCCTGCAAAATTTCAGAAAATTTCTATGGCGGGAACATGCCCAAAATCGACTTTTTGTCATTTTTGAACCACTTTCGTTGGCATTTCCTTGCGTGTGACCTTATATCTCGAAAAAAGCACATAGATCCTCAATTTTCTTGGTGGTTTCTGAAAGATTATGATAAGATGAACATCCCTAAAAATTTTCAGAAAATCTCAATGGTGAGAAAATGCCCAAAATCGAATTTTTGTCATTTTGAACCAACCACTTTCGTCGGTATTTCCATGCGTTTGACCTTATATCTCGAAAATTAGCTCATAGCCCCCAATTTTCTTGGTGGTTTCTGAAAGAAAATGATAAAATGAACGTCCCTGCAAAATTTCAGAAAATTTCAATGGTGGGAACATGTCCAAAACCGACTTTTGTCATTTTTGAACAATTTCCGTCAGTATTCCCTTGCGTTTGACTTTATATCTCGAAAATTAGTAAAGCACAGAATAGTTTAGCAATCAAGATTTTAAGATTTGACTGTCAATTGACATAGAACACTGATCCGTGTGTAACAAGCAGCAGAGCATCTTTCGACTCCCGGGAATTTGCCCCACTGGTCACAGAAAATGAGAAAAAATTGACTTGTATGGAAGGCGCCGGACAGCTTATGTCTTACCAATGCCACAAGCTTGTGCATCAAATCTTGTAAAACCCTGGGCGGCGCTAAAAACACGTAAACGCCGAAAAGTAACTCAACGCAGACTAGGCTGTGGTGTGTATGTCATGAATTCATGACAACAGTTAACATACTTTCGATATTTGTTCCTTGCCATTTATGGTACCATGTGTGCCATCAGACTGGGAGCTAGTAGGGTGCTGTGTGCACTATTTATTGTTGAACATCAACGCACATCTTTGTTAATTATTGATATTAATTAATTTGGCTCGATGGGCTATGGCCGAGATCATCAATAGAATTACATGCAATTCTGTGTTCTTTTGACTGTTTGAAAGTTCTCATCTGCTATTTTCTTGTATTTGAAAACGTTATATCTCTCGGTTTCTGGATAGTTTGAAATACTGCCATAAGGGCTTTTGCTTCGTTATTTTACTAAGGTACTGTGAATGAACACAGCGTGCCTGTGCTTCTTGTGTGGCATAAAAGGCATTACAACAACCTAGAGATATAATTGCCCATGCCCTCGGCATTTCAAAACCATGAAGCTTTTATCGGTGTGATATGAAAAACTTTTGAGCAAATGCTGTAGTAATGTGGTTATGGAATATTTAATTCCTTTGAGAATGAAGTTTTCAATCTGTTATTGTCAATTTGATCTGTTATTGTCAATTTGATCTACCGAATTACAATCAAAATCGACGTGGCTTTTGATGTAAAATCTATGAATACGCGGATTTTCTCTAAATCTCGTTTGTCGATAGTTAGAATCTCACCGCGCATTGTTTTGCGCCGCGCGCAATGGCTATCAAGGTTGCAAAGTGACGTCCAAATAACCAAATGTGGATCGTTGCGCCGCGCGCGATCCGAGGGTAGGGTAACATCCTACGATTAGGGGAATTACAGGTCTACGTATGCTTATACGCTTCCTAAGCTCTTCCTAAGCCCGCATAGGTGTGCGTACGCGCCGCGCGTTGCGTTTCCCTACGGAAGCCAAACAGGGATATACGTGTTTAGTAACCTAAGCCCGCATAAGCATGTGTACGTGTACGCACGGCGCGGCGGCGCGGCGCGGGCGCTTCTGAGGAAGGGCGCCGCCAATTTGAACAAGGGTATACGTGTTCATGTTTACACTTTTTAGTTATGCCATAAAAGCATTGCTTGGCCCATTCATCTGCACTGCACCGGTCACCCGCTAAAAGAGTAAAAGATGATGTCTGATTGTCTGAAGAACTGTTTAAGCAAATTGTTAAGGCAATGCTTTTTGTTTGATTTGCTTTTATTGGACCAATTGGTGGTTTTAGGCACTGCACTCTGCTCATATGCTTCAATGATGTGAAGAGTGATGCGATGGTCAAATATCATTATCCTAATGTTATGTTGTCAATTCACTCAAATAATTTCCTAAGCCTGCATAGGTCATGTAGTTCTTCTGGAACAGAAACAGTATTTAGAAAATCGTTGATGCTGGAGCATCAACTTATAGATGGCAAACAGTAGGATGCGATGTGGTAACTTCAGTGTTTTGATAGCCATTAGATGGATTTCACCCATCCCTAGCGTGCAACACTCGGAAATTTGGAGGGTCGTGTTGCAGACTAAATGGCTCGCGGCGGAGGGTAGGGTAATTCCTACTAGATAGCCATCTTCAGCTGCTCTCCGACTGCAAGTTAAGCCACAATAATACCCTGCCGTTTTTTCGAGGCCCTGGGGAATGTTGGAATGCTCAACTTTGTGGTCCAGGACTGGCTTTTTAAACTTGTAACCCTTAGGAATCTGAGTCAGAGCATCCCTCTGGCAGTTGAACAGCTAAGTTATTGAGTTTTGCACCCTTCATCTGTGTGTATCCGGAGATCTCTTTGGCCAACACAGTAGCAAGATGTAACCTTATTTTAATTCATTTCTATATAATATTTACTCCTTCTTCTTCTATGAAATGCTTCAAAATGTTATTGACAAATGCATTGATAAATGCACACGCTTGTGTCGAAAGGTGTGTTCTTAATTTAAACCAATGGATTGAATATTATTAAGATTTGTGATGGTTCAATAGCATTAATTTTATCTTATCTTATCTTAGCTTTTAAGAGTTGAAATAACCTTAGCTTTCTACTAATAACAAATATAAACTGACTCTTTGTAGCTAGCTCTGTGTTTCACTTGACTGTCAAAATGGTACCAGAGGAACATGACAAAAGTTAGCCTCCATTAGCCTCCATGGAGGCTGAGTGGAGGCTAATTTCAAAAATAAGCCTCCACGGAGGCTAATAGAGGCATGAGGCTAATTTTTGAAAAATAGCCTCCAATATGGCGGCTAATTAGCCTCCACTAGCCTCCATTAGCCTCCACTCAGCCTCCATGGAGGCTAAAATTTTGGTTTAGCCTCCGGTAGCCTCCAATAGCCTCCAATCAAGAATTAGCCTCCATTAGCCTCCACAGAAACTGAAATATAACATTTTTGTGGAGGCTAAAGCTTAAATATGGAGGCTAATGGAGGCTGAGTGGAGCCTAAATCAACTAGCCTCCAAACAACAAAATTTCTTGCTGAAAATGGTGATTTATTTATTTTTTTCAGACAGCTCCAACTATCCTACACTCAGCCTCCACTAGGCCCCACTCAGCCTCCACTAGGCTCCATCAAGCCTCCACTAGGCTCCATTAAGCCCCCACTAGGCTCCACGCAGCCTCCACTAGGCTCCACTCAGCCTCCACTAGCCTCCACTCAGCCTCCACTAGCCTCCACTCAGCCTCCACTAGGCTCCACATAGCCTCCACTAGGCCCCACTCAGCCTCCACTAAGCTCCACTCAGCCTCCACTAGGCTCTACACAGCCTCCACTAGCCTCCACTCAGCCTCCACTAGGCTCCACATAGCCTCCACTAGGCCCCACTCAGCCTCCACTAAGCTCCACTCAGCCTCCACTAGGCTCTATTCAGCCTCCACAAGCCTCCACTAGGCTACACTCAGCCTCTGCTAGGCTTCAGAAGCCTCCACTTAGCCTCCACTAGGCTCTACTCAGCCTCCACTAAGCCTCCACTCAGCCTCCACTAGGCTCCACTAATAAGCCTCCACTCAGCCTCCACTCAGCCTCCACTAGGCTCCACTCAGCCTCCACTAGGCTCCACTTAGCCTCCACTAGGCTACACTCAGCCTCCACTAGGCTCCACTCAGCCTCCATTAGGCTCCACTTAGCCTCCACTAGGCTCCACTCAGCCTCCACTAGCCTCCATTAGGCTCCACTCAGCCTCCACTAGGCTCCACTCAGCCTCCACTAGGCTCATAGTGGAGGCTAAGTGGGTTCTAGTGGAGGCAAGTGGAGCCTAGTGGAGGCTGAGTGAAGCCTAGTGGAGCCTAGTGGAACCTAGTGGAGGCTGAGTGAAGCCTTGTGGAGGCTAGTGGAGGCTGAGTGGAGCCTAGTGAAGGCTAAGTGGAGGCTAGTGGAGGCTGAGTGGAGGCTAGTGGAGGCTGAGTTGAGGCTAGTGGAGGCTGAGTGGAGCTTAGTGGAGGCTGAGTTGAGGCTAGTGGAGGCTTTGTGGAGCCTAGTGGAGGCTGAGTGAGCCTAGTGGAGGCTGAGTGAGCCTAGTGGAGGCTGAGTGGAGCCTAACACTTGCTGTGTGAGAAACTTTGGTCTATGTTACAAAATGTGCTCTTTTTGTACAAACAATTTTTGGAGGCTAGCATGGCAAAATGGTACCACAGGAACACGACAAAAATTAGCCTCCATTAGCCTCCATTAGCCTCCATGGAGGCTGAGTGGAGCCTGAGTGGAGCCTGAGTGGAGGCTAAGTGGAGGCTTATTTCAAAAATTAGCCTCCACGGAGGCTAATGGAGGCATGAGGCTAATTTTCGAAAAATAGCCTCCACTATGGAGGCTAATTAGCCTCCACCCAGCCTCCACTAGGCTCCACTAGCCTCCACTCAGCCTCCATGGAGGCTAAATTTTTGATTTAGCCACCACTAGACTCCACTAGCCTCCACCCAAGAATTAGCATCCATTAGCCTCCACGGAAATTTAAAAAGTCATTTTTTGGATTCTATGGAAGCTATTTTGACAGTGCTAGTGGAGGCTATAGCCTCCAAATGGAGGCTAAAATCACTCAGGCTCCACTCAGCCTTAATGGAGGCTAATGGAGGCTAATTTTTGTGTTCCTTTGGTACCATTTTGCCACTAGCATATTATCTGTGGTTTTCATGATTTTAGCCTTCATTTGGAGGCTATAGCCTCCACTAGCACTGTCAAAATAGCTTCCAGAGAATCCAAAAAATAACTTTTTAAATTTCTGTCGAGGCTAATGGAGGCTAATTCCTCAGTGGAAGCTAGTGGAGGCTAAACCAAAATTTTAGCTTCCATGGAGGCTGAGTCATGGAGGCTGAGTGGAGGCTAGTGGAGGCTAATGGAGGCTAGTGGAGGCTAATTAGCCTCCAAAGTGGAGGCTATTTTTCAAAAATTAGCCTCATGCCTCCATTAGCCTCGGCGGAGGCTTATTTTTGAAATTAGCCTCCACTCAGCCTCCATGGAGGCTAATGGAGGCTAATTTTTGTCGTGTTCCTGTGGTACCATTTTGTCACTTGACTCTGTGGCTGAACATCTCTCATAAAAACTATGATCCTAAAGTTCTGATAAATAGTAATTATCAATTATGATTTTGAGTTTAAGGATGTCACCAAAAGATTCAGATGACCTGGCAACTGAAGGAACAATAGAAATGGTATTTATTCTGAACTCATGCTTGTGGTTAAGTACTTTCTTCATATAATAACCATGAATCTATCAAATAGCTCCTTGTTCATTATCATTTCTTTTTCCAATTTCCATATCTATTAAATTACTATCTATTAAATTACAAAAATAAATTCGCCAAAATAAATCATTGGTTTATATTGATGGTAGACCAGGTCACCCAGTGTCGACTGTCTAGTATAGTACTGAAGTTGAATAATTTCTCTGTAGACTGGAAAATTGAATTTATGTCAATCCATGTGATTTCTTCTTGAAATCAGTTTGAACTATAGCAAATCCATATGGACTAGGTATAAGTACAATAAAACAATAATGCCCTGAGGCGAATGGCTACTTGAGCACAAGGCTTAATTGAGCGCAAATTTGCACTCATGCACCACTCATTTGGGCCCAAATGCACTCACTTATGCTCAGATTGTGATCAATTTGCACTCTTTTGCACTCAATTACCCAAAATGCAAATGAGCTCAAAATTTTGCGCTCATTTCACCTTTTTGCATCCAATTTGCGCCCATTTTGCACCCATATTGTGCTCAGAGCGCAAATGAGCACAAAATTGACATTGGAAAAATTCTAAATTTTGTGCTCAATGTGCCTGCTTAAGCTCAGTATTCAGTAACTTGGAATTGAACTCATTTGCGCTCATTTGCAGTTGCCCTAACCTTAACCTTAACCCTAACCCACGAAATCATGTTTTGCCCTCATTGCTACTGACTTACTGAGTGCAAATTTTCGTTCAGCAGAACTGAGGGCTAAAGGGCCCAAAATATTTTTGCGTTCATTTGCAACCAGCTGTTTTTAGGGGTCTTGATCACAAGTGAGCGCAAATATTTGCATCCATTCGCGCTAAATTGCGCTCATTTGTGCTCAATTATGCCTGATTTGCCCATTTGCCTGGCCAGATACCTTGAACAAAAAGTCGTCTATGACTGAAGATAAAATGGGCTGTCTAATTTTACTTATTGATTTACTCATAATGCTGAAATATTCTAGTTGTTCCTTTTCCCAAATCAAAACTATTTTCTAAATTACTTACTTCCAAATGGTATTTTCTTTTGTTTTGAAGTTCCATGGTACCTCTTTTTGTACCAGTGTGCTTTAAAATTTTTATTCTCTATAAACCAAAAATTTTACTTGCACTCCAAATGTGAATTCACATGAATTCACCTAAACTGAGTTAACATGGTCCTTGGGAGGTACGTGATTCGTTCACATCCACAGTAGCCCTGGCAACAGAGACCTCCCAGGGCTTGGGACTCTGTTTGGATATCTGTTCGGATCTCTTGTTGATCCACCCCCGTTTACTAGTTGTAGAGTTCACATGGATTCATGTGCCCTTTATACGCTTATATATTTCTATGTAGGTAAAGTATTATGGACACCAAAGAAAACGTTAAAATTTTGAGAACTCTTGTCCATCGGGTAAGATATCATAATACGAATACACGGCCATAATATTATGACTTACGTGTGAAATCTTACTATCTTTCATTATCGAATTTATAAATTAATTCCATTCCCAGTCTAATGCCAACCCGGTAACTCGGTAATCTGCCGATGCACACCAGGGACACAACCTGGGCGCTTAGCAGAGAGTGTCATGGTCAATCACCCTGGAAAGATGTTCTGCTCCCTCCAAGAGAACGAGCAACTGCTGAAACCAAAGATTTAGTTTGTTTCCCCAATCCATATGCCTCTATTTGTTATATGTTCTGTGATTGAATAATTTCGAAACATTTATGCTACATCTTGAGCGCTGTTACTGAAATAAGTTCAAATACGACTATATTTCCCGAAATGTGCCAGAGGTGTGCCCGAAATGTGCCCTCAGGTGGTTGTGCCCCCGATATGTTTTGTGCATTAATTGTGTCCGAGATGTGCCCCAAGTGTGCCCCAGGGTGCCCGAGACACATTGTCTTTCTCGTCCCACACAATGGCATAATCCTTGATTTGTGCAAGTTCTTCTGAATTGGCTACAAGTGCAGATGAATTCACCTGAATTCTCCTGAATTCGTAGCAAAGTCCGTCAAAAAACTTTTTGCCGTGGGAGACATAGGTACGTCATATTAATAGAGCACTGCTCTTTTCAAAAGTTTCAATTCAATCACCTTTATAAAAGAATGAAGGGGCTTTGATAGTGTACCTCTGAAGTCGGTGATGCGATTAATTATTGAATTACTGGAGCACCATTCATGAGTGCCTCCATCCCCACTCACATGGGCTGTAAAAAGAGCACTTACGTTCAACAAAAATATATGATGATGACTCCACAGGTGATATTTTCACACTTTGTTAATGTGCAAATCATTGTTGTTTGATGAAGTGAAAGAGTAGTTAAGAGTTACTGCCCGAAGCAATGGTTCATATTAGCGGTTGTTGGTTTGCATTAAGTTTACTAGTAGTTGATCGTCAGGGACCAGGGTCCCTAAAATGAAAGCTTAGCGTTAGCATTGAATTTGGTACGGAAATTGCCTTTTTAAAAAGCTTTAAAAAAGTTTAAAAATTTCCCTCAAAGTACTATAAGTTTCAGAACTTTATCAATTCATGAACCAGAATAGAGGTTGAATTTTCGATATCAAAGTTTGGCTTTATGAAAATAAATTATGTATGCTTTTAATCAAACGGCACCTGTCTAATTCTTTTATTTCAACCGAATTTTTACCGACTTATAGATTGCCATGATTTTTTCTCCTTACCATGGTTCTTACCGAATTTGTTTTTGCTGTCAACTGTCGTTGTCGTCGCTAGATTTGTTGATCAAGAATGCTGAGCAGATGATAACACAGGTTACTGCCATCATCCTGACTATGACTTCCTGCTATGGAGTTATACCCTGTGAGTACATTGATTCAGCAACTTAAATAAACCAGATATTCTTCTACTTCTAATGCAGTAATCTGAAATTTTATTCATAATGGAATAATATGTTCTGTCAGGGGACTTGCAAAGGATCCCCAACACACAATGTAGATCCTCTGATTGTGCAGTGGATCTTGTTTTTCCGAGAGGAGCATCAGAAAATCGGATTGAGATCTTATATCAGCCAGCCACTGAAGATTCGGGACTGTACAAAGCGACTTTTTACAACAGCAATGGTTTGTTATAAACAGCAATGGTTTGTTATCAACAGTAATGGTTTGTAATCAAAAGCAATGAAATTTCTATAATAATATCTTAGCTACCTATAACATGATTTTGATGAACGTGCACACTACGCAAATATTTCTTTCTCTGTCGCATGATAACATTCCAAGTCAACTGAAATTGACCAGGATATGAAGAATTCTACGTATCAGTGAACAGCACCTCTCAGCCTGAAGTAGCTAGTGTGGGAGTGGTCGGTGAGCTATGTGCCTCCTCCACATTCCAGGATTACGATGCTGATCTGAAGCAACATCTCCAATGGTCCATTGTAATAAGCGATGCTAATATACGATTTTCAATTACCGGTATGTGCTTTACAATTTACTCATCTGTACAATAGGCAATACTTAATATTTTTATAACTAAGACTTACTTCTTACTTTCTTAACTTGACAACTTGTCTGCGTCTACTCTGCAAACAGGAGTGGCAGCGTGACTTACCTATTGAGCAGGATCAGCAGTAAGACGTGATGATCCTCTGTCGGAAGTTGAGTGTCCGTATGCGAGGCAGGATCTGGCTACCATGCAGTTCTATGCCGAGCACAGCCCTAATGTGGTCTCCTACGCTACCCAGAAGAAGGGACCAAGTGGGTTTAACCTAGACAACGGGGAGGATTGCAAGAAATCAATACACCCAGTTTATGTTTTTCATTATTAGTGATGTTACGATAGGTATTATGGACTCCAAGTTCTAATAGTTTTAAATTAGTAGGATAAAGGTCCGTGGACTTGACATGAATGTATTTCTGAAGTTATGAATTACTAAATTATTATTTTCTCTGATCATTTACTGATCCGATATCCCAGGAGTTTCACTGATAGGACCCGGCAATGGAAACAGAGTCATGATTTTCGAATCATTGACCCTGACTTGTGCAGTGAAGTGGCTCGTAGAGGAGGACCAGGTATTGTGGCAAGGCACCAGCTTCTCCCCCGAACCAGGAATTGCCGGACCATTGCAGCTAAGCAAGTGTAGGGTGGATCAGGGGGTGTATGAGTCGGCTACAACACAGCGGAAATCCACAATTACCATCCCTCCTTCCGAACTTCGGGGGTGTGGTCAAGTTCTTGTGGTGACGTGTTTTGTCGAGAGGCAGGACGCGAAATATCAAGATGACGTGACCATCTACATCACTTGCCCTAGTAAGATGAGAATGATTCCTACGTATAATTATAACACCCAAACCCAGCTCAGATATGTTTACCAGATATTGGTCACCTATAGCCTTTTATTCGCCTATTATCTTATTGAGTTATTGTATGTACTTTTCGATTTTCTACTAAAACTGTGGGAAGTTTTAGTAGATATCTCTTTATCATTTTCTTATCATTGAATCATTCTAACTGATAAAATCTCAGTTACTTATTTCAACTTACCTTAGTACACTTAAGAACGGCATCACGTAATTTGCGCGCACTTTAAGATCGGCGCACTTTATTAGTGCGGTTTTTTATGAGATCGAAAACGATGTGTAAATATGAATAAAATTTGAAATTTTCCTTTTGATTACGAGGCCTCATATTCATAGAACCAGCAATATACAATTTTACAATTATGACAAGAAACAAATTTTCAACAGTTTTGAGTTGTAGTATCCATTATTTTAATCTACAAACTACAGTACAGAAGTGCTGTAGTTTGGACCGTGCATATATCTCAGAAAGGCAACATAATAATTTCATTCTTTAAACTATCAAGTTTTATTTATCATTATTCATTAATTCATGCCCGAAAAAACCAAAATCGGAAAAAAACACAAAATTCATAAATTGTCCACTTAATTAGCAACCTAACATTTATTTCTCCCCTGACTGACTTTCAAACCATGATGGAGATACCTTGCATGCCTTCAACAATATCCTGCTTCTGAAGTACCAAGTAAAGGAATACGAATGGTTTGCTGCAGGCAAACATCACTGATACTTTGGTTAAAAATATACTCCAACAGTTGACAGTAAATTGGATTAATTTGCCTTAAATATACTTTTCAAGAACCTCCAAAACCACCGTTTCATGTTAATAATAATGCAGTGATAATGAAAAGCAATTCCAACTTAATAATATCAATCCATCATCATTCATCAATTACAAACAATTACTTCTTAAAAACTATCGAATCATAATCATACACAATTCAAATTGAGTGCTAAATTGGGCGATCCGTCTAGGCCAGTATCGCTCCAGTATCAAGCCTACCTCACGCCGTTATCGCACCAGTATCGCACCAGTATCACGCCAGTAGCGCGCTATTAGCAAGCCAGTAGGGCGCCAGAAGCACTCCAGTATCGTGCCAGTACCGCGCTAGGAGCACGCCAGTATCAAGCCAGTATTGCGCCAGTCGAAACTATTACTTAAAGCCAGGACGCCAGTATCAGATTATATACGGACGTGTTACTGGCGTCCTGCCTTTAAGTTAGTGTCTACTGTTGCGTTATTGGCGTGATACTGGCGCGGTACTGGCGTGCTATTAACGCGCTACCGGCGTGATATTGGCGCGATAACGGCGTGAGGTAGGCCTGAAACTGGCGTGATACTGGCTTGATACTGGCCTGATACTGGCCTAGACAGTAGACGGATCGCTCAATTTACCAATTGATTAAACAATAAGTACGGTCCACTACAATTACAATTACGTCCATGATGTTCAATAGTCGGAATTTGAGATTCACGAAATTTCTTAATCATACCGGAGAATCAAATGGTTGGCTTCTAGAAAGTTTTTTATTCCAAGATCTATTAAATCAGCCAATCGGACCGGCTTCAATCAATGCTGAATATGTGGAATTTTATCCATTTTAGATTGATAAGAGTTATTTCCGATACATTTCCTGCCATCGAATTCTGGCTAAATCCTTGTGAGTCTGTGAGTCAGAGTAAGTTTCCTGAACTCTGCAAATCATCATGCAAAACCTTATAATTTGGCTTATTTCCGTACTTCAAATTCATTGCTCTTTCAGCAATGACCTGTGTGTCATTCCGGAAATGACACGATCTGATGCAAGTTGACTCTCCCGTGTTCATCACATGGTGATCCCTCTAAGGGCAAGGTATCTCATCACAATGACGGTAAGTAGCCCAGCTCTACTCGCTGATAATCTGCTGTGTTGACCCGTCCTTAGACACTGCTGCTGCTATGGCCAGGAAGAAGTTTAGCAGGTTGAAGAGGAGGGAAAGCGCGATGAATGCCAGCCAAGTGAGTCCCTTTGCCATGGCGTAGGCATCGCCTATCCAGCTCAGCACTGTGATGCCCCACACTAGACCGAGTGTCATGCACACACCTGACGGGGAGCAATCGCAAATCATATGAATGTCTTGGGGTGTGAGTATAGAATAAGAAGCAACTCTACGACGGATATCTTTATGGGCTATGAATGATAATCGTGGTCATATGTTTGAAGTTATGTTATGGTGAAAAGTGATGATTTTTCCCCGAAAATCACAAGTTTTGCACGATAAAGACCCTCCTCACCAAGTGCATTACAGTGATAATTGATAAAAAGCCACATTTTTTTAGATTCTATAACCTATAGATAATAACGGCAGATTTACTCACAGGCAGCAAGAGCTCCAAAACATTGCATTATCTTGATCCTTCTATTCTCTGAAAATAAGCGGCGTTTATAACTGACTGACTGAGCTTTATAAAGTTTTTAACCATCTGTAAATTTCTAATGATTCTAAATGTCCCCAGAGGAACTGCATGGCCCAGGTCCCTGCTCGGAGGGCATGACTTTGTCTCAGAACCAAGCATCAGCTGACTTGTATGACAAAAGCCTGGCTGTCAAGCTATAATTAGTAACACACGTTGAAACAAACGCTATCCATTATCAATGCTGATTACTAATAATAACACCCAATTTGATGTAAACTGGGCTGTCGAAATGGCAATTGCTCTTCCATATTATCACTCCTTCACTTATTGAGAGCTGTTAATTAGTTTATTGAAACATCCGTTGAGATCCTAAACTGTTGTGATTATATCGCAGAATAACACGACCACGTGAAATTTTAACAAATATTATTAATAAAAACTAAGACTATTTATAATTTTCCGATACAACTTTGCTCACTGATAATAATATGTGTATACTTAAACACTTATTTTATACTACTATTTCTTGGAAAGACAGATTCTCATAATTTATGTTATTCAAAGCATAAACTCATAGACTGTTGTCCTACTGCTCGACACATGCACAAGCTGATGATGATACAGCGAGGTAATATGCCACTTTGGTCAAGAAGTAAAGCATTCAAGCAGCGAGACCCTACAAAAGTAACGTTTTTGACTGTTTTCACTGTAAGTAAACTGTATAAATGTACCTGGTTCATTTGAGAACTGTGCGATCCTGAGGAAGACCAGAAGGATGTCGAGACAGGTGCCTAAGATGCCGAATACCTCGCCCCACACTGAGGGAATGGGTTGGGTTTAAAGTTCATGGTGAGGAGTCTTGTTATTGATAAAGGAGCACCTCGTGAGGCATCCCAATTGATAGCGTTAAATATAATTGGAACCTTTTTCAAATCCTTATTGTTTTTTTGCCCAATTTTGATGTATTTTAGTTGGGGCAAAGCAAAATTTAAAGCATATTTGGGGCATGATTTAGTATTTGGGTCAAATCTGGGGTTGTGTTAAAACAAACTTTGTAGGCATACCAACATTTGACCCAATATTGCTTTAAAAAGCTAAAAAACGTCACATTGATTCATGAAATTGGGCAGATGTCCCGATTACTCACATATCTTTTCTCTGGTGTTTCTCATGGCAAGGAATATTATTGTTAGCAATGCTGCCAACGCAGTAACGATACAGCCCAATACACACTTCTTCTTAGCCATTGCACTAAACTGTAATGGGTAACGGGTTTCTGATGGCCACAAACCTTGGAGCTCCTCAACAGAAGATTCAATAATTAATACCGAAATATTGATGATACGATAATGAATAGTTATAAGGTTTTAAAAAGTCGTGATGCGGGAACAGGAACATCAGGATCAATAAAGTAAAATTCTATTGTATTCCGTGTATAATTTCCATTTTCCAACTTGATTTATTAATATTGATAGATTCTTAACAATATGTCAAAAATATTGAAATGCCTCAACAGACAATCTTTGAAGATTGACGTATTAGCACTACACAAAACACACTACACACTACACGGTGTATTGGTATACTATCATGAAGTGGGAGCCATTAGCTGCTCTTTCTTTGTTTGTTGTTTCTCAGTGATGGTACTTTTTCAGAACTCTTGGTCGAGGGGAGATGAGCTGCGAATGTGGAAAAACGTTATTGTTATTGGTTTCGGCTTCATGTTCCTCTTCACTGCATTCCAGGTGAACTTTTGCAAATATTCCCAAGCAAATTCTATTGTGTTTGCTTTTGTGCTAGCTTTTGCACTCCGAAGATGCATTTTTGTGCCCACATCTCTCATCCTACACCTTCTCCTCCGCCTCTTGATCCTCCTCCTCTTCCTCTTGATCCTCCTCCCCTTCTCCCTATAGCATCATCCCCCTAATTCTCCAACGGCTGTTTCCTCCTCACTCACTATTTTCCCCCACTAACCCCCTGCACTAAGTCCTGTCCTTCTGTTTTCAGAACATGGCAGCCTTGCAGTCCTCTCTGAATCCCAGTGAGGGTATTGGAGTGTACACCTTGGCTATAGTCTACGCTACTATCATCCTCAGTTGTCTCTTCCTGCCAACTCTTCTCATCAAAATGTGAGTTTTGAGAATGATGCGATCTTACAACGTTTCTAAATATTATTATGTCTCGCATGAACACCACGGAACATAAGTGATTATCAAAAACCATGCCTATTCATTGAGTCATTTATGAAGGATCCTAAAAGTAAATCAGGAAAACGAAAACAATCCTGTTGTAGCTGTGTAAGAGTCGTTTAAGCAGTCTTTAATGTAGTCTACAGGCTTTATTAGATTATTTTTACAAGGTTTTACAATCCTTACAATTACATAGTTCTATAGTAATTGTGAGCTCCTATTATATTAGTATATTGTTATCGAACAAAATTATGAGGTTTCTTAATCAGAGACAACTATTATAAGCTTGTGGGTGAAAGAACCATCTGAGCGTGGGAATTAAGGAGAAATCTATAAAACGCTTGGAGCAGAGAATTGCATAGGGTTGCGTCCCATTGTATACCAATGCTTTTTGCTCTGTGAAGTTGCCAAACGTTCTGGTGCGATGCCAAACGTTTTGGTGCGTCGCAGGCATGATTCGTGTATAAAACTTTGCGATGTGAGATCGTCGACAGAAAAAGCCTCGTACACGCGACTGTAAGAGTGAGCTATGAGCGCACAACACAGCGCACAGCTCAGCAAACTGTAAAACTATAGATCCATCACCCTCAGCAAGTACTCTAGTAGTAGTAGTTGTCCCCCTCCAAGTAATCTATAGTGCTGTCACGGAAGTTTTGACGTTAGAAGGTGCTCTGTGATTTCATGTCACGAATGTCAGTGACGTAGGTGCTACCCATTGCTGTCTAGACTGTTTTTAACGTTATCACTTGTCATACTAACATTTTCAAGCTATGGGCTGGGCTATTTACGGCAATTTAAAACTTGCAAACAGCCAATGATAAAACATAACTTTATTTTACTAACTCACAATCCTATTTGGTTTGTTGCCCATGATGCCTAATTGGTGGCCAAAATATTGGCCTAGGTGATGTTTTGTTGGAGTTTCTGATTGAGGGAATCCCTTTAAGTAGCATATATCACAAATTACTTACCATGGCTTGTACAGACAAAGACGCAATAGTGATTTAATTGATCTGAAACTGTCCTATCTGCTGCCTGACACACCTAAAAAAGCCGTAGTAAATCTCAAGTTTAACATATTCAGACCTAGAGTAACATGGTGATCTCATCGTTTTATGGAAGCAGTTAGCAGTGCCATTGCATAACATTGCTTTGAGAAAAGACGCCAAAGACAGTGCGATTATAATAGCCAGCCATCCAAGATGGATGAGAAAATGTCATCATTCTCGTTAATGAGTCCTGCTCCTACTTCATTTTAGTACAATCTTTCGGCAAGTTTGGGGCAGAATAAAGAGCAAACGGCTGCAAAGGATGCTATTATGGTAACCTAAGACTCCAAGAAAATCGCTATCAGCCACGACAAATGGCGGTCCAGGCTTCCCCTCTGTGCTCTCTAGGCAGGTTTTAGGGTGTCATTCCACTAGAATTTGTACGTGTCATCATATTATAGTATTATGGAATGTTGTTCCTTGGGACGTAGAAAAGGAATTCAGAGTACAAGACACTGAATAGTTGGTCACAATGGCAATAAAATGTAGGAACTTCAGATTAGTTCAGAAGTCAGACAACAATTTAATCTGTCACCATGAATAATATAACTTTACGTGTTAAAGTGACATATTTCATGTCCTTTCTTGAAAGGAGGTTAAACTCCATGTAATACCTGCTAACTTATATTATATTTTGCTCGAATAACATTTTATTCCTCACGACTCTTGCTATGAAGTTGGGTGCCGGGTTAGTATCGACAGTACTAATTGTGATGCTGCTTCAAGTGTCCTATCTAATTAATGAAACAAGGCGCGGGACCCAATACCTTCGTAACACTATCAAAGCATAATATCAGTGAGCTAATTACATGTCGACCAAATGTAAACGCCTTCTGCCTCCACTCTGCTGCAAGTCTTGTCAACAAGGCAGAGAAAGTACAAGAATTGGTAGTGACCTAGCAATTTCAGTGCTTATAAGTATCCAACTTTCAAATTTCCCAGCAGCAGACGGAGCCTACTTAGGAATTAAATATTGAGATAAATAATTAAACACTTTGAACTGCCAGAGAAAGGAATGTGCTGCCTGAAAAAGAATTTTCTAATAATCTCAAATATCAAAGTATCAACAAATACTCAAGATTGATGTCTCTCATTTGCTCTGTTTATGGGAAGGACTATTGACGCCCTGTCGATTCATTCAAATGAAGGACTCAGAGTCTCGTCAAACAGAACTGAGATTTACTCTGAAATCTGGATTATTGTCAGAACAATGAACTACGTAATTCATGCTCATATTATGCTACGGGACCAGAGACCCCTGTATGCCGTGTAATCATATGTAATTACGACAACATAAAACTGAAGAAAGCACATACATGCAACCCGGCCGAGGAAGAGACTAAACGACGACACAAACTTATGCTCTTATAGAACACACGGCACTTTTAAACCCCCAAAATTTTCGACGTTTTGGAGAATTTATGGTAAAAGCATGTTAAAAAGTGGTGTTTTCTTGTTAAACAAAATTTTTCTCCGAGTAGCAACTGTAACCTTTCAAATTTTAAAACAACAATAAAACAAGAGCAACAATTGACGAGATATACCAATAAAACTGATTTTAGACTGAATATGTGATAATATGAAAGGTATAGCCTGCAAGACCTCGGTCTATATGCCGTGTAGAGCAGTGTTAAACTATCAGGAGAAACTTTCCATTATCCCAGCTGTTAGCTACTGCAACGGTAAGCGGCCCGAAGATTACTCTGGTTTCTGCAGAACAATTGCCGGGCTTCTTATAGGTACCTACAACGACAATGTAATATTAATGGTATATTCTGACGTCTATCTATCATGCCTACTATGGCCCTTATTCGAACTATATACCGGGCCGCTTTTTATACGTTTCCACAGTTTCTCACCCCAAACTCGCTACAAGTGTTAGATCTTAGGATAGGAGCTGCAGTGCAGTTTAAAATACGCTATTAAATCGAGATGTTATAAATTAAATATATGAGTATATGTTCGAATATATGTAATGGAATCTGGAATAGCTTGTCGTAGTACGAAATGTCCGCGGAGAGGTTCTTTAAATTAAGGAAAGCCCTACAAGAGCTGCCACTGGGAGTGATCTCCGGTAAGAAGGAGAATGTCTTGGGGTGGTTTGTGCACTGTTGCTGTAGTGTCTGTGCAATCAGCTTCCAAGCAACAAAACCCAGCTAATTTGTTAATGGAATCAAGTGCTTATCTACTTCCAATTAGCGTTTAGTAAGAGTCTAGAAAAGAGCAAAAGGAAAATATTAACTTTCATTGCTCGAAGCGCTATGCATACAAGAACGGGCCATTGTCTTGACGAAACTAACGTTTTTTATACAAAAATCAAGACAAAAACACTGCTTACACTCCCTTGGCAGCATACACACCAGCTAGTGAATATAATACTTGTGAACTCGTTTGTACTGTCAATCTGATCATCGAAAACATCTGATGATAATTTAACTGGTATACGGCCCGGGTATTCTAAATATGCGCACATTCAAACTACAGCAGCTGAGACGGGAAGCCAGATTTTCTGGAAATTTACATCCATTAATTTTAATGAATCATGATGTATAATATTATAGACTCTCCTCTATATTTTCCCAAAGTGAAGTCTTGAGGGCGCTGTTTGTAAATATGACGGGTATGATTCTGTCCGAGAATACCATCACGCCTCACAGAAACATGGGCTGTAGAGCACAAGATGGTATCCTCAGGTTGGAATGGAGCGGTTGTTACTTGACTACTTAGGATAGGAACTTACCCTGGGAGCAATAGGGAACAGATAGCAATTATTGTGGGTCTCAGAGCCAAGTGCTCTACAGCTGTAGCACAATCCTAGACTGGATGATGCCATGCAACTTATTTAATATTTAATAACTTTTCAAAGCAATGAATCATCAAAGATTGAAAGATATAGTCAGGATCACATGTTGCAATGCCTGTAGGTCCTATTCCCCGTTTAGCTGGCTCAAAGGAAAACACTAAGGACGGCGTAGGACCAGTTAAACTGAAGACTTGGAGCGTTCCTTTCGAATTTCTGAACCAAGATATACCAGGGTTCATTAATAAATTGCTCAACATTTATATCAGAACTGGGGACTGTTATTCAAGTAATAATCGAGGAATTGGGATGATCTAAAATGAATTGATTAAAAGATAGTCAACCTTAATTTGTGGTATGTCTTTGCTGACATTAGATTTTCGCCTTGTTAGCACCTAATATATATTTTTCTACGAAAAATTGATCGATTTTATCAGGCACAATTATTGATGACGTTTAACTATGCTATAGAACAAACAGTGGTCCTACAATGGCTTGAGAGTTGAGAATATACAGAGATAAGCCCTTCAACACCCTGTAATGATCTTTTAAATCTGGGCGCTACAAACGAAGATATTAAATTAGGCTCTGCGAGATATCAAAAAATAATTAAGAATCTACTGAAAAATATGATATGTAAGGTTCAAAAAGAACAGACTCTGAAATTGAAAACTTGTCCCTAGTTATGATTAACAGTCAAGTCTCTGTCCTATCAAGTCTCTGTATCATGCCTGTTCTGTTTTCTCGTCTCTGTGCTACGACAAAACTAATTTTCGGTGATCTTCAATGAAAATTATCAGATATAATGATTATCTACGCTCTAGAAGAATATACGAATATCTGATTCTTCGATGTAAGATAAAACAAAGGTGTCAGCAAATATCATAAAAGTATCGAAAAGTTCGTAGAGCTGCATTCTCAAAAGCCTTTATTTTTCAGGCAGAAGTTTGCAGTTTCTTTAACATGATAAAGCAGTATACCAACTGTGTCGCGACTCAAATGTATAACAATGTAACATCTTAACATTATAAATGTCATTTTGTCGCCAAAGATTGGACAATGGATATAATCTGCAAGGAAATTCCTGTTGTTCAAATCATGTTGTGGAACTAGGTATAACGAACCCCGGAACAAATTTGTTCCGTCTGTTAATAATCATGATGCCTTTCAGAACTTTTCACTATATTTACAAATATAATAATTATTTAATTCGACTCATCGATCAACGGTAAAGAGTAAAGACACAATGTCAGAGGAAGGAGGAAGCCGGGCTGTTAATTGGGATGAAAGAAGGCGGAACACGGCAAGACAGACAATTGCACTCTAAGGCTTCAGAACATGCTCTGAAGAATGATTGAACTGGTCGTAGTTAGCATTAACTGTTAAGTGAGTAAGTGTCACAGATACGGGAAGAAAGTGTCACAGCAGAAGTTCGGCAGGAAATGACTTTCATCAAAGAAAGAGAGAACTTGTATTGTAAAGCAAAAATACGACACTTATTAATAAAATATGTTTATCTAGAGATTATATTGACAGATAGAAAACTATATAGCTAAACTAGGATTTTCATCCCAAGATTTTGTATGCCTGTCGGCAGTCACCACGCCCCTTATTTACCTATTTCATACAGAAGCGAACGGATGAACATTTGAAATATTCTTTCTGCAACTTCTTGAACGGTAAAGCAAGGAAGCAGTTAATTCGTCAGAACGTTGGCTTAGTTGTGATGAAATTGTAATTAAAATTCAGGAAAGAAGCAAGCACTATTATGCATTTTGCGCTGCTTGTGACCATGGAAAAAAGTATATTTAAGGCTTGACTTAAAATATTACACGTAAAAATATGCGTTATGTCGACATGTCATGGTAAGTAAGTAAATAAATACTAGAGTTTTAGAAGGAACGATAGAAAACTTTGAAATGAAGGAAAATACAGCAGGTCCTTTTTTCCATTCATTAGGATTCAGAAAAAAGAGTATTTCACGTATCATTGTCCGATTATGAATGAATAAATCATTGATTACAATGTGAAAACATTTTCTATATGTCTAACATCAAAACGTCTTCTCAAAAATCAAGATGAGATTACGGAAGCCAAGATGACCAATTTCATATTATTCAAAAGTTTTTCGGCATTTAGATTGAATTCGGAAGCATAAATTCTGGAAGTCAAGGTCATATTCAGACGTACAGTTTCAGCAATTTGAAAAAGAAGAAAACAATGCAAACCCATTATTAATTCCTGAATGTTAGTCAGCAACTGGATTCTGATATAACATACAATTATTGCTTTAAATTATCACTTTGAATTTTTACCCGGATTATGTAGGATTATACGAAACTCTTCTTTTCACCAAAGTCTTATTTAATTTAAAATATGCACATTATGCTGCCGAATTCCGCCCTTACCCACGGTATATAATTATAATCTACTGTCCTTTTAGCTAAATAATTAGGCACTCGAGGAATACGCAAAGAACTTCAGAAAACTTCAAAGAAGCTGAGAGAGCTTCAGACGGGTGGCTAGATACCAGCAGAACTAGACGGAATGCTACGCGACATAGAACTGGCAGTAAACGTGGAAGGGGAGGTTGTTGCCCATTAATAAAAGCTACAATAGTAGTAGTATAATAATAGAGTAATGATGGTATATAATATATCACAATATGTAGGCGTTCTGACAGGAGGCGTTTATAATGTGACCGTGTTTACTGCAGACTTGTCACTAATTATTCTGTCTGAATCCCACCTTGGAAACATTGGAAGTACCCAATTAACACGCTGAACCCTGCGTGTGAGGTGTCGCTGCTGCCTCGTCAGCAACGCTCCACCTTGAGGTGTGATGATGACGTCATCCCTGCCCGCTATATCACGCACTACCGGGTCTGCAGGTACTTGTACCTTTCAGTAAGCAGTTGCAGGTTTAAAGTTAAATCAGCGTTACAAAGCCTCGTCATGAGGCAACGTGGCGCCAGCGTGGTAGTAGACCTGAACCTGCACTCTAGGAGGTTGTGTGACGAGAATATGGTCCCTGAAGACCAACAGCTATACTGAGGAGGCTGATTCTAAGCTTCACATTTTTGATAAGTTGATCTGGTAATGACTATTCCGTATAACCTATTGTAACATTAGTGTAGTAATACGGTGAGAGATAATATCGAGCCTCAAAGGGGCGAGCTACTATAACGAACCGTATAACGTATACTGCAACCACAGTCTTGAGCATATTTTAATAAGATTTGTTTCGAAAACCACTTGTTTTTAGCAGTTTCGCAACAAAACTTATCCAAAATATATATAGTAGTTGCAGTATCTTATTCTTATTGATACTCAATGGTTTCCAATCATTACAGATGGCTTAAGGGGGCCGAAGGGGGTCCGAGGTGGGTTTTTGTTTTTTTTTTGTTTTTTTCTGATAGAGGAGAACGCCAGCTACCAGTAGGTTTTTACTTCATGAAACATATTGTTCCTAGCCGACGTTATGAATTTTTCAAATCGCGAGTTCGCTTATAATTACAGTGCGCGCGCAAACTTATGACGCGATTTGCCGTAAATCATCTTTAAAATAATAAAATGTATCTCTAGTCAGGGATGAAATGGTCGATATATAAATCCCGTGCTTTTGGAATGTTAATAAAGAGTTCGGACCGGTTTCCGGTATTTTAGACTATGCTGAATCGATCTAGCTATGCCGGCAATTTTTATTTCAATGCCGTCACCCTTTTTTGGCCACGCCCATTTTTGGCCTGTCGTAAGGCAAGATGGGGCAACTCGAAAATTGTTTTTGCCATTACATGGCAAGTAAGGTATCAAAATAGGGGTTTTCTGGGGCGGGAAAAACGATGCAATGATTTTTTTTACTCAAAAATGTTCATATGCAGATTTACGGTGACCACGCCCAATTTTGGCCTTGCGTGATGGCTGAAATTTGGAACCCATCGATTTCATACTAAGGGCCTCATGTGGGGTATCAAAATAGGGGTTTTCTGGGGCGACAAACACGATGCAATGATTATTACAACTCAAAAATGTTCATATGCGGAGTTACGGCAGACCACGCCCATTTTTGGCCTTGCGCGATGGCTAAAATTTGGAACTCATCAATTCCATACTAAGGGCATCATGTGGGGTATCTAAATAGAGGTTTTCTGGGGCGAGAAAAACGATGCAATGATTCTTTTTACTCGAAAATTTTCATGTACGGAGTTACCGTGACCACGCCCATTTTTGGCCTGGTGCGATGGCTGAAATTTGGATCACATCAATTCCATACTAAGGGCATCATGTGGGGTATCTTAAAGGGGTTTCCTGGGCCGAGAAACATGATAAAACTATTAGTTTCATTCGCAAATGTTCATTTGTGGAGTTATTGTGACCAGGCCACGCCCATTTTTGGCGCATGGATTCCATACTTGGTGCATGGATCCCATACTTTTTAACTTTGAGCAGCATGTGGGCTTTCATTATAACGGTTTTTCGGCTCAATGAACAGGATGCAATCATCTGTTTTTATCAAAGGTGGTTCCTAGATGAGTTTGCGGCCGTAGCCATTATTCACCACAGTGTGCAATATAGAGGTTCATCATTATTGTTTGACAAGATCATGTGCAGAGTTATAGTGACCAGTACCAGCGTCCAGTTATGGCCCAGTGCAATGGTTGAAATTTTGAACATAGCTATCCCATCCCAAGGGCAACATGGAGGTATCAAAATACTACTTTACATTGCTAAAGCATGAAGCAGCCATAAGTTTTGATCAAAAGGACAAAAGAAGTTCCTAGGGGTGTTATAATGGCAATCAGCCCCATCTTTCGCCTGTTTGCAGAAATCGTATTTGCCCTTATCAGTTTCAAACATTTTCGGTACTTACGTTAGCTTATTGGCGGTAAGGGTCAAACATGACCCAAAAAAATGTTCAAAAGTATAATACCCTTGCTCCTGATTCTTTTCAGGAGACACAAATCAACTTCTGTTATCACTTATTTTAACAAGATTAGATAATAAATATGGATTCATAGAGACCATGCCTTACACGACGGCTCAAATTTATTATTTACCTATGACACATTGAATTCATACTTCATACTTTAGGCAGGATTGGGGTATCAGCATTGTGATTTTTGAGCACAAGAACTCAAGAAACTTTTTTATTCATTGGGACGCTATGGGTGTGTCATGGCTAGGCCTGTGTAAGTTAAATGTATAAACTAAGGCCGTGAGTTTCACTCAAAAGACCACATTGGCAATAAACTTTTAGAAGAGTGAAAATAGGAAACATGGATGCTTAGTTTCGTATAGCTATTTTTCATTTTCATAGCTTTTTATGCGTGGCTTGAGCAAGTATGAGGAATGGTCACGATTTTCTAAAGTTAAAGTTACTTAAATAAAACAACCAAACGGCCAGCAATGCATTACTATAGTGAAAATGCAGAATTGGAGCGAGCAACTTTTGCCCTGTCTTACTTCCCTAACAGGCCCTTATCAACAGAAGTACAACTTCAAGCTTACAACAGATGAAGTTCAAAGTAGGATCCAGTTTGTACCCATCATATTCATTAAATAGCTTACCTATTAGCCTATGGTTAACTAGAAGCTTGAACATACTAAAAGCTTCAAATTGGATCCA
Organism: Beroe forskalii; assembly: GCA_011033025.1. NCBI lineage: Eukaryota > Metazoa > Ctenophora > Nuda > Beroida > Beroidae > Beroe > Beroe forskalii. Next base: position 86,929 of record WFMF01000088.1, on the reverse strand, counting down.
AGATTACAACCATGTGTGATGGAATCAGAAAAGAATAAATATTGTTGTTAAGTTGTAAATAGAAATTATAGAAAAATATTTCCCAAGAGATCAGACAAAAACGTTGAATTTGTTAGGAACAACAAGCTAAATCTTTATATTGAGGTAGAAAATAGAAATTATAAAAGGATTAATTAGGTAGGAAATAGAAATTATAAAAGCTCTCTAGTCTGTCAGAAACCTCAGAGAGCACATGTTAGGGTCAGGATAATAAGAGAAACAGTCGCGAGGGCGTTTGGCGTGCGGTGATGAGTTGGGCTCCTGTTGGTAGTCCTACAGGAGTAATCCGGGAATACCTCCTGCGACAGTAGCAGTCACGTACTCCAGTAGCTCGATCGTATAACGCACTGACAAAGTTCGAAATAGGCACAATAAGATACAGAAGGTAAACTATAGCAGTATTCCACACTGTGGTGGATAATGGCCGCCACAACTCATCTGGGACCACTTTTGATCAACTGAGGGTTGCATCGTGTTCTTCGAGCCGAAAAACCGTTATAATGAAAGCCCACATGCTGCTCAAAGTGAAAAGTATGGGATCATGTGCCAAGTATGGAATCCATGCGCCAAAAATGGAATCCATACGCCAAAAGTGGAATCCATGCGCCAAAAATGGGCGTGGCCTGGTCACAATAACTCCACAAATGAACATTTGTGAATGAAACTAATAGTTTTATCATGTTTCTCGGCCCAGGAAACCTCTTTTAGATACCCCACATGATGCCCTTAGTATGGAATTGATGTGATCCAAATTTCAGCCATCGCACCAGGCCAAAAATGGGCGTGGTCTGCCGTAACTCCGCATATGAACATTTTTGAGTTAAAATAATCATTGCATCGTTTTTCTCGCCCCAGAAAACCCCTATTTTGATACCCCACATGAGGCCCTTAGTATGGAATTGATGAGTTCCAAATTTTAGCCATCGTGCAAGGCCAAAAAATGGGCGTGGTCACGGTAACTCCGTACATGAAAATTTTCGAGTAAAAAGAATCATTGCATCGTTTTCCTCGGCCCAGAAAACCTCTATTTAGATACCCCACATGATGCCCTTAGTATGGAATTGATGAGTTCCAAATTTTAGCCATCGCGCAAGGCCAAAAATGGGCGTGGTCTGCCGTAACTCCGCATATGAACATTTTTGAGTTAAAATAATCATTGCATCGTTTTTCTCGCCCCAGAAAACCCCTATTTTGATACCCCACATGAGGCCCTTAGTATGAAATCGATGGGTTCCAAATTTCAGCCATCGTGCAAGGCCAAAAATGGGCGTGGTCACCGTAACTCTGCATATGAACATTTTTGAGTAAAAAGAATCATTGCATCGTTTTTCCCGCCCCAGAAAACCCCTATTTTGATACCCTACTTGCCATGTAATGGCAAAAATAATTTTCGAGTTGTCCCATCTTGGCTTCCGACAGGCCAAAAATGGGCGTGGCCAAAAAAGGGTGACGGCATCGAAATAAAAATTGCCGGCATAGCTAGATCGATTCAGCATAGTCTAAAATACCGGAAACCGGTCCTAACTCTTTATTAACATTCCAAAAGCACGGGATTCCATTTCATCCCTGACTACTCCTCCTACAGTTTTTGAGGAAAACCCTTGAAACTTGATAGCTATGATCTGACGCATAAAATAAAACTTTGAATCGACCCGATTTTTGATTTATATTAGGCCTCAGAAGTGACAATATGGCCTCTCAAAGTTGGCTCCTGTCCTAAAATAGTCAAAAATTACGATTTTCAAATTTCAAAAAGCCATATTTTCACTTCTAAGGCCTGAATCAAAAATCGGCTCGATTCAAAGTTCAGTTTTATGCCCTAGAAAGGTTTTCCTCAAAAACTGTAGGGGGAGATAAATCTTAAATTTTATTTTCGGCAAATCGCGTGAGAAGTTTGCGCGCGCACTGTAATTACAGGCGAACTCGCGATTTGAAATATCATACTTCGGCTAGGAACAATATTTTTTCATGGGGTAAAAACGTACTGGTAGCTGGCGTTCAGCTCTATCAGAGAAAACAAAAACCGAAAATCAGACCTCAGACCCCCCGGCCCCCTTAACACAGGCTCCCTCCCGCAGATTGAAAGTGAAGCTAGCGATGGTGGTTTGTCAGTTCATGTACACTCTGTACATTGGGGCTCAGTTCTACCCGAAGTGGGGTACTCTCATCCCAGCATCCGTTGTTTTAGGTAGGAGAGTCTTATATTCTGTCAAATCCGTGACACTATGATTTTTAGATTTTTAATAACACTCAAAACGCCAAAAAGCCGCGTCGTCGTTTAAATGTTTAATAGCACCTTTATTCGCACCTTTGACGCAAATAATAATATTAGCATGGTGAATGATTTCACACAATGCCGCATATCACAAAGGTTCTACACTTTTACGTGAGAGTCTGGTTAAGAGTCTAGCAATTGATTCTATGCATACGGCATACGGTGACAACTAATAACGCAAATTGACTGGCGAACTACGGAAATAAAAACTAAAGAGTATCCTTGACTCTAGTCCGAGAGGCCATAGCACGTGCACAGCGCTGCTTGGCGTCATGGCACATCCTATGAAAAGTCTTTAGAATACTTGCCCGAATATCGGGATTCAGTTAAATACTGCTAACTGGGAAAATATGACAGAAATATTTGGAAGCTGAACTACTTGATGGCTGGTCAATACCTAATAAATGGGCAATTGTCATCGTTATAAATATGTCACGAACCCTGCATTATCACACATAAATGCACTCCAATATGTCGTCTAAGAAGCAGTATAGGTTATACAAGTACACACAGTAGAATGGCATGTTATTCCTGACAAGCCGGCTATAAATCGCTTAACATTATTCAGGTTTTGACACATCAATAATAGGAGACTTCCTTTGATATATTTCTAACTGATCGACTTCTGTCAGCATAAGCTCAATAATTCACGCCCGTTTCCAGGCTTGGCAGCTGCCCCCATGTGGTCTGCTAAGTGCACCTACCTCTCTCAAATGGGTACCTACGCTGGCAAACTGAAAGGAGTCAGTTCGGAGGCTCTGATCACGAAGTTCTTTGGAGTTTTCTTCTGCATGTTCCAAACGTGGGGCATCTGGGGCAACATAGTCACAGCTACTGGTAAGCGGTGTGATGTTTTTGGAGCTCACAGTTTGGGGAACGGACTTATCACCTACCAACATGTCTTCCTACGGTACTTTGTTTCGCCTCCGGGCTCATATGTGTGGGTTGGGTAAGGTTGGGATTATGGTTACTGGTTAGGGCAAGGAGAGAGATAATAATAGAAAGAGTTCCATGAAGTCAATTGTCGTGTGGTTAAAACGTTTATGCCCAGAATGAAAAAATCATCAAAAATTCCCCAGTGCTGGCACCTAAAGATGATTGGAGTGAGCCCACAGCCGAGGAAATTGCTGACAAATGTGGATCTAGCTTCAAGGTAACTGCGGGAGGTTCCTCTGCCCCAGTCGAGAAGTCCCAAGTGTACCTCCTGGCAGGAATCTACTTAGCGTTCGCTGTCATAGGACCCACTCTGATCTTTCTTTTCCTGGACCCTCTGCAGAAGTATGGAGAGGATGAGCGGACAGAGCAGAAGGTGGGTGCTGAGAGACCTTTATTTAGTCATTCAATCTCATTTTGGTAGCAAGCATGAAAATATCTTTTGAAGAGCATTTTATTACCCTTTTTATTTGTGATTTGTAATCATATAAATCATACCGTGCCCAGGCCCGAAGCCAGGATTTTTTCCGGGAGGGGCCCTTGCACCGGGAGCGAAGCCAGCAAGCTGGGGGCGCAGCCCTCAGCAGGGTCAGCAGGGTCTGGGGGCGCAGCCCTCAGCAGGGTCCAGGGGCGAAGCCCCTGCCAAGGGGTTAGGGGGGCGGAGCCCCCGGAAAATTTTAGGGAAATGAGGGTGCTGTAGGATGATTTTTACAATAAAGAAATGTACAGGAAATGAACAGGGTGCTATTTGTCAAAATCAGAGCATTGAAAAACTATACTATCAACTAAAAGCGAGCTATAACAGTCTGAATAAGATTAAACTGCCACTATTTAACCAAGCCAAAGTATATAATTATGATTATCAGTCAAAAAACTTTTATTCTAACTATTTTTTTGAAATGGTACCTTTTCTTCCGAGGGGGGCTGCAGCCCCCCTAGCCCCCCCTCTGTCTACGGGCCTGACCGTGCCCCACTGAAATGCTGGAAGTTCCCCATTCTGACTCTCTCCCTCCCCCAGGGGAAGTCAGGATTACAACTCCTCCTAGCCACCCTCTCCCACTTCTCCAGTAACAAGTATCAGATGCTAATCACACCCTTAACCGTGTGGAGTGGCTTAGAGCAGGGATGGTTTGGAGCCAGTTTCACTGCCGTGAGTAATATACCATAGTACTTAAATGTGCCATACAGTTGAGAGTATAGGTGCACCATGAAGTATAACTTGATTACCGTGTGGTACTAGTATCTTAGACTGACTAGCAATAAATTGGTACTTTTTCTACCATACTAGTTTATTAATATTTGGAATGATTTTCTTTTTTGAAGAAGATTGTTAGGTATGTTTTTATGTTTGCCGGGTTAATGTAAAAAGGGCAGACTGCAGAGGGACAGTAATAAATTACTCTCTTTAATGAATAGGAGTATGTCCTTCGAGGTCCACTAATTCAAACGAAATGTAATATTCAATGATTGATCAAAAATGCAGGGGCGATAATGATCAATTGTAAGAGAGGTATCGATTTCCAGTTCGATTTTGTTAAATCACTAAATTTAGAAATCCATTAGCAACCAGAAAGTAGAAACTATGAACAAACAATGAAATGCAAACACATGCTCATTTTCAGAAATGAGGTGCGACATTATTGTTCTTATGAGAATTTGTAGTGTAAGTGTCCTTCATCATGATAAAATGAGTTATTTTAGGAGCAGAAATCACTCCTATTACTCATTTTCTTAGAACAAAACGCTTCTAACTCTCAAAATATGATTAGCTGGGTCTCAGAGCCAAAGTGCTCTACAGCTGTAGCACAATCCTAGACTGGATGATGCCATGCAACTTATTTAATATTTAATAAATTATCAAAGCAATGAATCATCAAAGATTAAAAGATATAGTCTGGATCACATGATGCAATGCCTGTAGGTTCTATTCCCCGTTTAAGTGGCTCAAAGGACAACACTAAGGACGGCGTAGGACCAGTTAAACTGAAGACTTGGAGCGTTCCTTTCGAGTTTCTGAACCAAGATATACCAGGGTTCATTAAATTGTCCAACATTTATAGCAGAACTGGGGACTGTAATTCAAGTAATAATCGAGGAATTGGGATGATCTAAAATGAATTGATTAAAAGATAGTCAACCTTAATTTGTGGTATGTCTTTGCTGACATTAGATTTTCGCCTTGTTACACCTAATATATATTTTTCTACGAAAAATTGATCGATTTTATCAGGCACAATTATTGATGACGTTTTAACTATGCTATAGAACAAACAGTGGTCCTACAATGGCTTGAGAGTTGAGAATATACAGAGATAAGCCCTTCAACACCCTGTAATGATCTTTTAAATCTGGGCGCTACAAACGAAGATATTAAATTAGGCTCTGCGAGATATCAAAAAATAATTAAGAATCTACTGAAAAATATGATATGTAAGGTTAAAAAAAAACAGACTCTGAAATTGAAAACTTGTCCCTAGTTATGATTAACAGTCAACTCTCTGTCCTATCAAGTCTCTGCATCATGCTTGTTCTGTTTTCTCGTCTCTGTGCTACGACAAAACTAATTTTCGGTAATCTTCAATGAAAATTATCAGATAATGATTATCTACACTCTAGGAGAATATACGAATATCTGATTCTACGATGTAAGATAAAACAAAGGTGTCAGCAAATATCATAAAAGTATTGAAAAGTTTGTTGAGCTGCATCCTCAAAAAGCCTTTCTTTTTCAGGTAGAAGATTGCAGTTTCTTCAACATGATATATACCATTATTACCCTACCGTGGCTCAAACTCCAGTGTGATAATTATCGATATATCACTCCTTTATAGGACTACTGAACAGTGGCGGAATAATAGAGCAGAATATCGTTAAATAAATTGTTGATTTTATGAAGGAGCACTCGAAAATCTATAAAACCGTTGAATTCAGACGAGGGTCGTCAGACCCGAGTGGTAGGGACTACTGTTTTGTCGGGTAATAATACAATTAACAAACTCATGGATCGTGTGATATCGAAAATTGTCAAACTCGGCTGACGCCTCGTGTGATAATTTTCGATATAACACTCCCATTCGTTTGTTAATCGTACAGTATATCAGCTGTGTTGCGACTTAAAGTGTAACAATGTAACATCTGAACATTATATATGGCATTGTGTGGCCAAAGATTGGGCAATGGATATAATTTGCAAGGAAATTCCTGTTGTTTAAATAATGTTGTGGAATTAAGTATAAGGAACCCTGGAACAAATTTTTTTAGTCTGTTTATAATTATGATGCTTTTCAGTACTTTTCACGGTATTAGCAAATTATTTAATTCGACTCATGGATCAACGGTAAAGAGTAAAGACACAATGTCAGAGGAAGGAGGAAACCGGGCTGTTAATTGGGATGAGGGAAGGCGGAATACGGCAAGACAGACAATTGCACTCTAAGGCTTCAGAACATGCTCTGAAGAATGATTGAACTGGTCGTAGTTAGCATTAACTGTTAAGTGAGTATGTGTCACAGATACGGGAAGAAAGTGTCACAGCAGAAGTTCGGCAGGAAATGACTTTCATCAAAGAAAGAGAGAACTTGTATTGTAAAGCAAAAATACGACACTTATTAATAAATGTTTATCTAGAGATTATATAGACAGATAGAAAACTATATAGTAGTCTCACGACAGGTTTAGACCGATTTAAAGGGTAGCACTATATGCGTAGAGTCGTGTTACCACACGCGCTTTATATCATGTGTTTGTTATGACACGCTGTAATTAAATACCAATTTAAATACACATCTACGCGACCTTTGCTTTTGCGTTACAAAAATGTGCATATCTCCGAGGTTTTTTGAGCAAACTTGATGAAACTTTCAGGATATTTAGAGCTTCATAAAAGCAACATCTCAGTGAAGTTTAGATTCATTTTTGAGCTCCAGAAGCGGAGTTATGACCGAAAAGCCAGTTATTAAGCGATAACTTTTAAACATAAAACCGGTTTATCTAAGATATCTCAATTTCTGAAAGTCAAAAATGTTAGCTACTCTAGGATTATATTGGTCATATGTTGCCCGTAATATCCTGAAAATTTGATCAAAATTGCTCAAAAAACGGCTGAGTTATGCGCTTTTTGTTATGTGTAAACAAGCATTTTGCTTATTACCATATAAGGTAATGTGTGCTTGTTGTGTACAGGGTGTGTCTTGTATACACCGTTCGACTACTATAGTACTTTAGAGGCTCAAACTCACCGCAGAAATATGATTTAGAGCACTCGGCTCAGCTTCGCTTCGCCTCGCACTCTAAATCATTTAAATGTCTCCAGCTTCGCTGGCGACATTTAAATATTATATAGAGCCCTGCTCTCGCAGGGCTCTATATTGTCTGCGTGTTCGTCTTACGCCTCTAAAGTACATATAACTAAACTAGGATTTTCATCCCAAGATTTTGTATGCCTGTCGGCAGTCACCACGCCCCTTATTTACCTATTTCATACAGAAGCGAACGGATGAACATTTGAAATATTCTTTCTGCAACTTCTTGAACGGTAAAGCAAGGAATCAGTCAATTCGTCAGAACGTTGGCTTAGTTGTGATGAAATGGTAATTAAAATTCAGGAAAGAAGCAAGCACTATTATGCATTTTGCGTTGCCTGTGACCATGGAAAAAAGTATATTTAAGGCTTGACTTAAAATATTACACGTAAAAATATGCGTAATGTCGACATGTCATGGTAAGTAAGTAAATAAATACTAGAGTTTTAGAAGGAACGATAGAAAACTTTGAAATGAAGGAAAATACAGCAGGTCCTTTTTTCCTTTCATTAGGATTCAGAAAAAAGAGTATTTCACGTATCATTGTCCGATTATGACTGAATAAATCATTGATTACAATGTGAAAACATTTTCTATATGTCTAACATCAAAACGTCTTCTCAAAAATCAAGATGAGATTACGGAAGCCAAGATGAACAATTTTTTCGGCATTTAGATCGAATTCGGAAGCATTAATTCTGAAAGTCAAGTTCATATTCAGACGTACGGGTTAAGCAATTTGAAAAAGAAGCAAACAATGCAAACCCATTATTAATTCCTGAATGTCAGTCAGCAACTGGATTCTGATATAACATACAATTATTGCTTTAAATTATCACTTTGAATTTTTACCCGGATTATGTAGGATTATACGAAACTGTTCTTTTCACCAAAGTCTTATTTAATTTAAAATATGCACATTATGCTGCCGAATTCCGCCCTTACCCACGGCATATAATTATAATATACTGTCCTTTTAGCTAAATAATTAGGCACTCGAGGAACACGCAAAGAACTTCAGAAAACTTCAAAGAAGCTGAGAGTGCTTCAGACGGGTGGCTAGATAACTGTAGACGGAATACTACGCGACATAGAAGTGGCAGTAAACGTGGAAGGGGAGGTTGTTGCCCATTAATAAAAGCTACAATAGCAGTATAATAATAGAGTAATGATGTTATATAACATATCACAATATGTAGGCGTTCTGACAGGAGGCGTTTATAATGTGACCGTGTTTACTGCAGACTTGTCACTAATTATTCTGTCTGAATCCCACCTTGGAAACATTGGAAGTACCCAATTAACACGCTGAGCCCTGCGTGTGAGGTGTCGCTGCTGCCTCGTCAGCAGCGCTCCACCTTGAGGTGTGATGATGACGTCATCCCTGCCCGCTATATCACGCACTACCGGGCCTGCAGGTACTTGTTCCTTTCAGTAAGCAGTTGCAGGTTTAAAGTTAAATCAGCGTTACAAAGCCTCGTCATGAGGCAACGTGGCGCCAGCATGGAAGTAGCCCTGAACCTGCACTCTAGGAGGTTGTGTGAATATGGTCCCCTGAAGACCAACAGCTATACTGAGAAGGCTGATTCTAAGCCTTACATTTTTGATAAATTGATCTGGTAATGCCTACTCCGTATAACCTATCGTAACATTAATGTAGTAATACGGTGAGAAATAATATCGAGTCCCAAAGGGGCGACCCACTATTACAAACCGTATAACGTATACTACAACCACAGTTTCGAGCATATTTTTATAAGATTTGTTTCGAAAACCACTTGTTTTTAGCAGTTTCGCAACAAAACTTATCCAAATATTATGCAGTATTATTATCTAAAGGGGGCGGGGGGTCCGTGGTCGATTTTCGTTTTTTCATTGTTTCTGATAGAGCTGAACGCCAGTTACCAGTAGGTTTTCACCCCATGAAAAAATATTGTTCCTAGCCGAAGTTATGAACTTTTCAAATCGCGAGTTCGCCTGTAATTACAGTGCGCGCGCAAACTTCTTACGCGATTTGCCAAAAATAAACTTTAAAATGTATCTCTTCCAAAAGTTTTTGAGGAAAACCTTTGAAACTTGGTAGCTGTGTTCTGGGGCATAAAAAAAACTTTGAATCGAGCCGATTTTTTATTTAGGCCTCAGAAGTGAAAATATGGCCTCTCAAAGTTGGCTACTGTCCCAAAAATAGTCAAAAATGACGATTTTCAAATTTCAAAAAGCCATATTTTCACTTGTAAGGCCTAAATCAAAAATCGGCTCGATTCAAAGTTTTTTTATGCCCTAGAACATAACTACCAAGTTTCAAGGGTTTTCCTGAAAAACTGAAGGAGATACATTTTAAAGTTTATTTTCGGCAAATTAAATAGCGTTAGAAGCTTGCGCGCGCACTGTAATTATAATCGAACTCGCGATTTTAAAATATCATAACTTCGGCTAGGAACAATGCAATACCTTTTCATGTGGTAAAAACCTACTGGTAGCTGGCGTTCTCCTCTATCAGAATCAACAAAAATCCGAAAATCGACCTCAGACCCCCCACATTAACACAGGCTCCCTCCCGCAGATTGAAAGTGAAGCTAGCGATGGTGGTCTGCCAGTTCATGTACACTCTGTACATTGGGGCTCAGTTCTACCCGAAGTGGGGTACTCTCATCCCAGCATCTGTTGTTTTAGGTAGGAGAGTCTTATATTCTGTCAAATCCGTGACACTATGATTTTTAGATTTTTAATAACACTCAAAACGCCAAAAAGTCGCGTCGTCGTTTAATACTTTAATAGCACCTTTATTCGCACCTTTGATGTAAACTACATAATAATATTAGCATGGTGAATGATTTCACACAATACCGCATATTTCAAAGGTTCTACACTTTTACGTAAGGGTCTGGGTAAGAGTCTAGCAATTGATTCTCTGCATACGGCATACGGTGACAACTAATAACGCAAATTGACTGGCGAACTACGGAAATAAAAACTAAAGAGTATCCTTGACTCTAGTCCGAGGCCATAGCACGTGCACAGCGCTGCTTGGCGTCATGGCACATCCTATGAAAAGTCTTTAGAATACTTGCCCGAATATCGGGATTCAGTTAAATACTGCTAACTGGGAAAATATGACAGAAATATTTGGAAGCTGAACTACTTGATGGCTGGTCAATACCTAATAAATGGGCAATTGTCATCGTTATAAATATGTCACGAACCCTGCATTATCACACATAAATGCACTCCAATATGTCGTCTAAGAAGCAGTATAGGTTATACAAGTACACACAGTAGAATGGCATGTTATTCCTGACAAACCGGCTATAAATCGCTTAACATTATTCAGGTTTTGACACATCAATAATAGGAGACTTCCTTTGATATATTTCTAACTGATCGACTTCTGTCAGCATAAGCTCAATAAGGTAACTCGGTAATCTGCCGATGCACACCTGGGGCACAACCTGGGCACACCTGGGGCACATCTCGGGCACATTTCGGGCACACCTCGGGCACACTTCGGGCACAAGACACACCTGGGGCACATTTGAGTACAACCACCTGGGGCACACCTCAAACACCCTGGGGCACACTTGGGGCACATCTCGGACACAATTAATGCACAAACCATATCTGGGGCACAACCAGCTGAGGGCACATTTCGGGCACATCTCGGGCACACCTGGGGCACATCTCGGGCACACCTGGGGCACATATCGGGAAATGAAGCAACTGGCTCAAATTCCACGTGCCTTATTTCAATGTTCTCAAGACGAAAATCCTGTGTAATATTTCTACAACGTTCACGTGCTCCACAATTCCCATCCCCCTTTATTTCATTATCGAATAAGTTAAAAAGATGATTGAATTCAAATCTTCATTGCAATATCATTATCACATAATATAATAGGTATGTATATCAATCAAAAGGTACATACATAATCAATATCAATATCACATTAGCATATAACACGTCAATGAATCTTACTCGAAAATTCTACGCATCAACTGTGGCAGTTCTCTGTTAAAGTAGCGTCTGATAGAAGAGTCAGAGCGTGTCAGACGGTGCCTCCGCAGCCAAATAAACTCACAGAGGGCCATGGAGAGGGCTGCGGAGTCTCTTCGTGTCCTGCCGTGTCCTCGTCGCATGTGCTTCTTGGCATGAAACCACATCCCTTCGCAGGTGTTCGTGTGAACGCCGGTAAGTGGGTCAACAAAGCCTCTTCTGTGATTCACCACCAAATGCGTGTAGCCATGATGCCGCAGGGCGTTGTATCCCTTCCACTTGTCGGTGAGGATGATGGTGCGAGGAGCAACATGTTGCTTGATGAGGCGGAGAAGGGTGTGGTGGTTCCGTCTGTTGCCTGTGCACTCTGCTAAGAAACAATCCGTGGTCGTTCTGCAGTGGCCTCCTAGGACCCACTTTCCGTTTACCCGCCGTCCTCGGTTATTCTTGCGATTTCCGAATTTTGACTCGTCTATCTCAACAATGTGCCCCTCTCCCCCGATCTTCCTTGTGGCTCCGTTCTCCAGGAGGTCCTCCACCATACACTGTCGAATAGCTTTGTAGAGGGATCGGACTGTTTTCTCGTTCATTGACAGGATCCTGGCTGCATCAGAGATGCTGGTACCGTTCGCAAAGATCCACAGAAGATGAAGGAAGTTTGTAAGGGTAATGCTTCGGTTGTAGAGGATGCTTTCTGCTCTGACCGAGAGGCTGTGTTGATCGCCAGGACAGGACCAGCAGTAGCCATCGCTGTATTTAGAAGTGGAGCAGGATCGTAGCTCCATGTAGATCTGACATTCCTGACAGAAGTGGTGAGGACGAAGGAGTTCCACATCGAGGCAGTACTGAAGTACTCGATCTTCTGAAGAGAGGATCCCAGTTGTTCTGAGATCTTCGTAGGAGGGGAAAGTTTGGGTCATGATGGATGATAGTGAGCCGTTAGCTCATATATTTATATCGAACAGGAGGACCAGGATGGAATACCATGATAGAGGACCAGGACCATGATAGAGGACCAGGATAGAGGACCATGACAGAGGACCATGATAGAGGACCATGATAGAGGACCAAGATAGATTACCTACCATGATAGAGGACCAAGATAGAGTCCCATGATAGAGGACCAAATCTTGAGCGCTGTCACTGAATATGACTATAATTCTCGAAATGTGCCCGAGGTGTGCCCGAGATGTGCCCCAGGTGTGCCCGAGATGTGCCCGAGATGTGCCCCAGGTGTGCCCTAGATGTGCCCGAAATGTGCCCTCAGCTGGTTGTGCCCCAGATATGGTTTGTGCATTAATTGTGTCCGAGATGTGCCCCAAGTGTGCCCCAGGGTGCCCGAGGTGTGCCCCAGGTGGTTGTACTCAAATGTGCCCCAGGTGTGTCTTGTGCCCGAAGTGTGCCCGAGGTGTGCCCGAGATGTGCCCCAGGTGTGCCCCAGGTGTGCCCAAGGTGTGCCCCAGGTGTGCCCAGGTTGTGCCCCAGGTGTGCATCGGCAGATTACCGAGTTACCGCCCGTTTCCAGGCTTGGCAGCTGCCCCCATGTGGTCTGCTAAGTGCACCTACCTCTCTCAAATGGGCACCTACGCTGGCAAACTGAAGGGAGTCAGTTCGGAGGCTCTGATTACGAAGTTCTTTGGTGTTTTCTTCTGCATGTTCCAAACCTGGGGCATCTGGGGCAACATAGTCACAGCTACTGGTAAGTGGTGTGATATTTCATGAGCTCAAGGTTTGGGAAACGGACTTTTATCCTTGCAACAAGTCATCTTACGGTACTACTGTACTATGTTTCGCCTCCGGGCATGTGTTAGGGTTGGGTAAGGTTGGGATTATGGTTACTGGTTAGGGGAAGGAGAGAGATAATGAAGGAGAGTGTCCTGAAGACAAATGTCGTGAGGTAAAAACTTTTATGCCCAGAATGAAGAAGTCATCAAAAATTCCCCAGTGCTGGCACCAAAAGATGATTGGAGTGAGCCCACAGCCGAGAACATTGCTGACAAATGTGGATCTAGCTTCAAGGTAACTGCGGGAGGTTCCTCTGACCCAGTGGAAAAGTCCCAAGTGTACCTCCTGGCAGGAATCTACTTAGCCTTTGCTGTCATAGGACCCACTCTAATCTTCCTTTTCCTGGACCCTCTGCAGAAGTATGGAGAGGATGAGCGGACAGAGCAGAAGGTGGGTGCTGAAAGACCTTTAAATCTTTCAATTATTCAATTTCGTTTGGGAACATAGCAAGCATGAATATAAATATCTTGTGAAGAACTTTTTTCGTGATTCGTCCATCATATAAATCGTACCGTGCCCCGTTGAAATGCTGAAAGCTCCGTATTCTGTCTTTCCGACTCTCTCCCTCTACCAGGGGAAGTCAGGATTACAACTCCTCCTAGCCACCTTCTCCCACTTCACCAGTAACAAGTATCAGATGCTTATCACACCCTTAACCGTGTGGAGTGGCTTAGAGCAGGGTTGGTTTGGAGCCAGTTTCACTGCCGTGAGTGATATTCTAAAATGTGCCATTCAGTTGAGAGTATAGGTGCACCATGAAGTATACCTTGTTCACCGTGTGGTAATAGTATCTTAGACTTGCATTGAATTGGTACTTTTTCTACCATACTAGTTTATTAATGTTTGGAATGATTTGGTTTTTTGAGGAGGATTGATTGCGTCAAAAGTTGTTAGGTATGTGTTTACATGTTTGCCGGGCAGACCGCAGAGGGACAGAATATTACTCTCTTTAATGAATAGGAGTATGTCCTTTGAAGTTCACTAATTCAAACGAAATGTAATATTCAATGATTGATCAAAAATGCAGGGGCGATAATGATCAATTGTAAGAGAGGTATCGTTTTCCAGTTCGATTTTGTTAAATCACTAAATTTAGAAATCCATTAGCAACCAGAAAGTAGAAACTATGAACAAACAATGAAATGCAAACACATGCTCATTTTCAGAAATGAGGTGCGACATTATTGTTCTTATGAGAATTTGTAGTGTAAGTGTCCTTCACTGTGATAAAATGAGTTATTTTAGGAGCAAAAATCACTCGTATTACTCATTTTCTTAGAACAAAACGCTTCTAACTCTCAAAATATGATTAGCTCGTCTGGAGTGTTTTCTGGAGAATCCGAGAGTTATACATTAATTGCCGCGAACACAGATCGTGAAAAAGTCGATCCGTGGTTTTATGGAATTTCTAGCAAAGAATGAACGAAATAAACGAACTCTTTCATCCACTAAATTTTTGAGGAGACATTAGAACGTTAGAATGTTAGAATCATCAAACTTAAAGAGAGAAAATAGCACGAAGTCAACTCGTAAAAAGAAGAAATAGTTACCATGAAGTTGGATTTAAGCAGTCAAACTATACAGCAGTTTACTGTTTAGCTAGAGATTTAGTAGAAATGTGGGTAATATTGTTTTATTACAGCGGAGGATTTAATCCCAATGACTGAGTTTAAATTTACTTAAGCCGACTTAAAAGTACTAATTTTGCTTATGCGGCGAAGAAATGTATAGATTATGACAAGGCGAAGTCATGTCTATCCCCGAAATTCAGAAATCTCTCTGCAGACCCCTCTGTTCTGACAATATTCCCGCCTTGCTAGGAGCGGCACCCCTTTCAGGCTCTGGGAAAAATATTTGTTGCGTTTGAAAAATTTGCAAGAAGAATTTCTCGAGAGCTAAGAAGCCTGAATCAAACGATTCCTCGTCTAATTATTAAACAGAAATCCACATGACTCAATTACAAACACGATCATTAAAACTTTACAAATATTCGATTTTGCTCGTAAATATCGAAATTCGGAAATTAACAACGAGACACGCACAAGGGTTCGATACTTTGCTATTCCCACGCTATTCCAGGCGTTCATCACGTGTCCTATCGGGGTGCACAGCATCGGCTACATTCTCATAGTGTACGCCACCACGGACGCTGTCTCCTCCTTCGTGTTTGGGTGGATTCTGAAGAGGGTGGGAAGGATCCCTGTCTTCACACTCGGTAAGTCTCACGTCAGCTGTTATTAGGTTCTCTTGTCAGTTAAATCCAGTCAATTGTTTCGATTTGCTGGTCGTTAGGTTCTGGTATCTGCTAACAGACTCACCAGTTTGCGATTCACAAGACACTATTCGTTACTCAGTATTCACTTTTATTGTCTTGTAGTTACTAGATTCCAGTCTATTTAGTGTTATAATCTGGACGTGGAATCAAGAAAAAGCGGAAATATTCGATTAATAAGTTTGAAACAAACTATGAAAGCTTTGGCAGCAGAGCCCTGTTTGCAATACAAAGTCGAATGAAAGAACAATAAATTATAGAGAAACACCCAGAAGCCCAGACGTGAGTACGGCAACTTTTGCCGTTGCCGTCACGCTGGTATGAAGTGATTAGGAATTACAGGAGCTGTCATGAGTTTGCTACAAACAAGTGCAACCTCCCTTATTCATCATGAAGTGATAACTTGAGTGCAGCTGTAAATGTCATGAACTCAGCGAAGTGCTCAGCGAGCAAGTTAGACTCAAGACTAGACTGAATGTATCAGAACTCTAGATACGAGCTGAAACAAAATATCACCGGGACACTTCATGCTTTGTTTAACGCGCAGTGAAATGGCACGCAGTTTAACGGCAGCTGCAACTTTGCTGCGAATTCCTGAGCCATTCGATAAGTTGTTACTTTACCAGAGCTGGTTGGGGAACCCATACTATTTTACTCCAAACGCTAATCACTAATCACTGCGCGTATGATAATAAACAGCAGCTCCTCAGTCGAATAAACGACACATAGCGGGGAAAGGAATCGAGTCGTTCAACAGGTTTGGATAGTGCTAAGAGACTCGATCCGCAGTTCACTCACGTAAGGCACTGCATGCAATGTTCACTCACGCAAGGCACTGCATGCAGAGTTCACTCACTTGCACGTACATGCTAATCATTCAAAAGCAGATAGTAATTAACAAAGTAACGAGTTTACCTTCTGAAGCCCATGCTAAGACAGTTTCTTCTTTTCTTCATGAGTGGGGCAAACACAAATCCTGAAATCCAATAAACAAGTTTTATATCATTTTGATGATTTTTCACTACCCTTGTCAGTTTTCACTACCCTTTTTACTACCCTTTTCACTACCCTTTTCACTGCCCTTTTCACTGCCCTTTTCACTACGTTCGCTTTTTACTGATAAGCCTACTCATTTACTAGTAACCCCTACTATGTTTCAGCGGCTATTCTCAACCTTGTGGTGCTGATTGTGTTGCTGCTCTGGACTCCCACCATCTCTCATCAAGGCTGGATCTACGTGTTCGCCATCGTATGGGGCATGTCTGATGCTGTCTGGCAGACGCAGATTAATGGTACGTGCGATTGTTTAGAAAGATAACCAGAGATTTTTGTGATCTTTGCTTTTCTGGTATGAATTTGAAGTAAAAGTTTGGAATTCAAGTTTGGAGAAATCAGTTTTTTCATTACTTTTATTGAAACTACCATTGCCAATGGACTGAAAACAGGATTCTATTTGACCCCGAACACTACAATATTCACTTCAGCATTCTACGGCATCATCTTCACTGGGAAGGAGGAGCCTGCGTTCTCCAACTACAGACTGTGGGAGAGCCTCGGGTTCCTGATATCTTACCTCATCGGGAACAATGTCCTTCTCAGGGTACGTTACTGGGGGTTCATAACAAATCGCTTACTTCTTTCATGCCATAGCCCCCTGTGATTTATGTAGTGGATTTTCCAATTGAGTAATGGTACTTTTGCTGATGATTCAGGCTATAATCATTTTACCACTCGTATCCCCTTATATCACATTTACCACTTATATCTTTATAATTATATCACTTTCATTCCCTCTCAGACACTCACCTCATGTACCACATCTCCATACCCCGTCTCCCTACCTACCCACCTACCATATCTCCCTACCTACCACACCAATCTACCACATCTCTTCAGGTGTTCATGTGGCTGCTTGTCGTCTGGCTAGTGTTCTCCTACCTGGGCTACATGGCAGTGGAGTGGATGGAGGGGCGCAGGACCGGGAAGTTCAGTGTCTACCTCTGTCAGACAGACGAAATTCCTAGTGCTACCCTCGAACTGGAGTCTCCTCAAGCGGTGGAGGAAAAGTGAGGAAAGGCGAGGAACACGGACTAAAATAAGTGAGGACAGACTAAAATAAGTGAGAACAGACTAAAAGAAGTTGGGATTCAAGAGAGTAGGAGGGGCTTAGAGAATATTATAGTGAGGGTTTTTCACTTTTTCATTTTTTCATTCAAGATTTTAGTATGAGTAGTATCTTATTGCAATGTGTACTTTTTTTGGTAAAGCTAATTGCAGGCATGGACAAATTAAGATATTGTATCAAATTATCATCAATTCTTTAACCTTAGTAATCATGAATTTTTATTAATTATAATTGCGATTTGGATTGTGATTTATTTTATTTTTTATAGAAATTTCATTCTGTTTATTACTTTCTGATTTTAAATGATTTACTATTTATGATTGAAATCTAATCGTTGACTATTGACGACCTAATTATTTTAATAAATACCATAATTTATGTTAATGTATACATACTTCTTAAATTTGATTCTTTACAGTTGTATTAGGGTTTATATTCCAGTTTTATTAGGGTTTAAATACTGATATGTGCAAGATATCATTTGATTATTTATTTTAAATGATCGTTTCATTTTTCAATTCAACTTATGATCTTAACAAAAATTTGATATCTTTCAAATGATTTTTGGATGTGGTATACCCTGCTTTTTGTGGTTCAAATGGTCGAATCAATAAGTCAATCACTACAATTGTGGTCTGGGCAAGGATATATTCTGCCCATAGTTCCTGGTTAAAACATAGTCACACAGCTTTAACAAGACGAAATAACACAGTTATAGGAATGCGAATATAAGAATATGGTAAAAATATGAGTAAAACCTCTCTCAGTGAATTGTGTCAATTGCGGCTGCATTCCTGAGTTCCGACGGCATACCATGGTAATTGGAAGTAGGTCTTGTCATGCCAAGTGGCGGAGTGACGTCACCTATTCAATGCTCTGAACAATGATAGTGCCGTAACTCCCAATAACCTTATGTAACCCGTGCCTCTCTGGAAGTTGTTAGTTTTGTCATGGTTGCTTAGAACAGCCTTAGCTCACAGTGCGTGACGTGTCGTTAGCACTTCAACGTGTGGTGTGTGTGTGTGTGTGTGTGTGTGTGTGTGTGTGTGTGTGTGTGTGTGTGTGTGTGTGTGTGTGTGTGTGTGTGTGTGTGTGTGTGTGTGTGTGTGTGTGTGTGTGTGTGTGTGTGTGTGTGTGTGTGTGTGTGTGTGTGTGTGTGTGTGTGTGTGTGTGTGTGTGTGTGTGTGTGTGTGTGTGTGTGTGTGTGTGTGTGTGTGTGTGTGTGTGTGTGGAATTACGGTGTTTTCAGTGCTCTACTGACAGCAATTCGAGGGTGGCCGGTCATTTGTGGCAGCTTTCCTTCACTCATCCTTTGATTTCTCAGTAGGTGATTCTCTGGCTTTAAGTGAATAGTTTATAATAAAATAATAACTGGTAATTGATATGAGTTTGGAAGCAGCGCATCGAAGAGTTGGTGAAATGCCATTGCATTATCTCAATCATCAAAAAAGATGAGGCAGCGATAGTTCATGACGAAAAGAGCGTTATTTTCACCTATACAGTACACTTCGACGTTTTGCTTTCGACCTATGAGGTTATGAGCACACATACGTAATAGACTGTAAGAAGTGTGAGCCATGAATTCTATTATTGCCCAATACTATTAGACTAAATTTGGGGGGAAGCGATCACCATATTCGCGTGGATATCGAGAATTGACAAATTGAGTCAAATCTGGGGGGTCGCCCTCCGACAAACTGACATAGTAGCCAATGAAGCAAGGAAATCAAAGCTTCAACTGAATCTAAAGATCATGTAACACGCGACAAAGCAAGTAACAGACGATCTGCTGCACGAACTGAAGGTTTTAGTATAAAAACCTTAGTGATATTCTCGAGGGTGTGGTACTTATCACCACCCTCTCAAATATTGACTAAATGCTGACTCACTTACGTCGCGACATGCCAGACGGGTGGTATAAAATATGCATTTGTCAAGGATTTCAATTTACAGCACAATCTGTTGGTATGTGATGATATAAACCACAGTCTCGTTCTCAGAATCTCAGATGGTTCTAATGCCTTGATTTCAACCTTAACTGCATACTCTCGTGGTCTGTTCTAATTTTGTAAGACTTGTTTAGTTCTTTCCGAACGAATGGGAAGAACCATGTTCAATTTCATCGAATAAGCTCTGTGAAGTCGACTCCAACGCTCTTACAACCAGCAGTACGATCATCAATAATGGAACACGTCATGATTATATAAAAAGTTACGAATTGAAAGGATGAGAAAAGCAAATGAATGCACGATGTACGTGCCATAAGTTGTATTGAAACATAAAATGTTGCTATATACGTCTAGCCGCGGTAAACTTAGCATATTTTTGACACATGTCCATCGTGAATTAGGCCACGTAATTCCTTGTAATTCTGGAGATTCCGTGGATAATTCATACGACGGACGAAACATCAGCTGCTTGGAAAATGGAAAGTTTTCGTGATAAAGAACAACGCTGACAAATCATACATTCGCGAATTACGCACAGTGTACACTTTAAATAATTAACAGAACTTCGGTAATCACTGTCTTTATTTCATCGCGAATCTTTCTTTATTTGTCCATCACCACTTCAATTTATAGATATACCCATGAGGCTGTCATTTAGTCATTATATCATGGAAACATCATAGCGTGTGGCACAATACTTCAAACGTCTCTTATCAAGACTTTCATGAGTGCAAAGTAGAATTGCCATTACGGCTGCTATACTTATCAGGAAAAGGAGAAAGTTTTTGCAGCAGCTGAGGTAAATGAATGTTAGATTGTTTCGGACGTTACTTGTTGTTGCTTATAGCGATGCCTGGTCAATTTTGGTCAAGGAAATGGATGATTCAAAATATGATAGCTATCGTGAAGGAGTTTGGGGGAAGGTTTGGCTTGCAAATCATTAGGACAGCCCAAATTTGTTTGGAGAATAAAGTTGAAGAATGGGGTTTAAAATATCTCGAGTGGTAGTTTATGATAAACCATTGGTAATCGAGCATTCTTGGCTAGTACCTGAAAGTTGATTGGGTGTATTAAGGAGTTACTCGCATTGCCGATAACTGTCAACTGAATTAATAAAGGTTTTGAAAATTTGCCCTTGTGTTGACCGATTTTCCCCGCTGTTGAAATGATTAATTCGTAAACACCGACCCGCATGTTTAGCGTTTTGAACTTGACTGTCGCAAAACGAGTCAAGGTAGGGACGGTCACAATTTAGTATTTTAAAACTGTCCGACGCGAAACAAACTTTGTATTGACGCGCGCATAAATAAGGTTAAGAAGACCTATTTTTGCGCGCATGTGACATGCCGTGTGCCATGCCCATCATGCATGTTTACACGGGCAGCTAACCTTGTATAACGCCCAACTGCTGACATAGCAGCAGCTGAAGCGAGCTTTTGCATGTTGGGGTATTATTCATTGATTGACTCTCTTACAGGCGCACTAAGGTACCGGTTACTCGTATGGGCAAAATGGTACCACAGGAACACGACAAAAATTAGCCTCCATTAGCCTCCATTAGCCTCCATGGAGGCTGAGTGGAGCCTGAGTGGAGCCTAAGTGGAGGCTAATTTCAAAAATTAGCCTCCACGGAGGCTAGTGGAGGCATGAGGCTAATTTTTGAAAAAATAGCCTCCACTATGGAGGCTATATTAGCCTCCACTAGCCTCCATTAGCCTCCATTAGCCTCCACTCAGCCTCCACTCAGCCTCCACTCAGCCTCCATGGAGGCTAAATTTTTAGTTTAGCCTCCACTAGCCTCCACTAGCCTCCACTCAAGAATTAGCCTCCATTAGCCTCCACAGAAATTTAAAGTCATTTTTGTGGGCTAAAGCCTATGGAGGCTAATGGAGGCTAATGGAGGCTGAGAGGCTAAGTGGAGGCTGAGTGGAGCCTAAATCAATAAGCCTACAAACACAAATTTCTTGCTGAAAATGGTGATTTATGTGTACTAATGTGAAAAACAATATATAGCTTCAAACTTTCAGACAGCTCCAACTGTCCTACACTCAGCCTCCACTAGGCTCCACTCAGCCTCCACTAGGCTCCACTCAGCCTCCACTAGGCTCCACTCAGCCTCCACTAGTCTCCTCAGCCTCACTAGGCTCCACTCAGCCTCCACTTAGCCTTCACTAGGCTCCACTCAGCCTCCACTAGGCTCCACTCAGGCCCCACTAGCCTCCACTGAAGCTCCACTCAGCCTCCACTAGGCTCCACTGGCCACCACTAGGCTCCACTAGGCTCCACTAGCCTCCACTAGGATCCAATAGGCTCCACTAGCCTCCACTAGGACCCATTCAGCCTCCACTAGGCTCCACTCAGCCTCCACTAGGCTCCACTCAGCCTCCACTAGCCTCCACTTAGCCTCCACTAGGCTCCACTCAGCCTCCACTAGGCTCCACTCAGGCCCACTAGGCTCCACTAGGCTCCACTCAGCCTCCACTAGGCTCCACTGGCCACCACTAGGCTCCACTAGCCTCCACTATGATCAACCAAACTCCACTAGCCTCCACTAGGCTCCATTCAGCCTCCACTAGGCTCCACTTAGCCTCCACTAGGCTCCACTCAGCCTCCACTAGCCTCCACTAGGCTCACTCAGCCTCCACTAGGCTCCATTCAGCCTCCACTAGGCTCCCTCAGCCTCCACTGGGCTCCATTCAGCCTCCACTAGGCTCCACTTGGTTCCACTAGCCTGGTGGGAGGCTGGTGGAGGCTGAGTGAAAAACTGAGGGTGGAGGTGGTGAGGTGGGAGGCTGGAATGGAGGCTAGTGGAGGGGGTGGAAGCTGGAGCCTGGTGGAGGCTGAGTGGAGCCTAGTGGAGGCTGAGAGTGAAAGGCTGTGGGAGCCTAGTGGAGGCTGGAGTGGGATCTAGTGGAGGCCTAGTGGTGCCTAATACTAGACTTTGGTCTATGTTACAAAATGTACTCTTTTGTAAAAACATGACATAAATTTAATTTTGTGGAGGCTAGCATATTATCTGTGTTTTTCATGATTTTAGCCTCCATTTGGAGGCTATAGCCTCCTAGCACTGTCAAAATAGCTTCCATAGAATCCAAAAATGACTTTTTAAATTTCATGGAGGCTAATGGAGGCTAAATCTTGAGTGGAGGCTGGTGGAGGCTAAACAAATTAAGCCTCCATGGAGGCTGAGTGGAGGCTGGAGGAGGTGGAGGCCTAGTGGGCTATAGGCTAATATAGCCTCCATAGTGGAGGCTATTTTTCGAAAAATTAGCCTCATGCCTCCACTAGCCTCCGTGGAGGCTAATTTTGAAATTAGCCTCCACTTAGCCTCCACTCAGGCTCCACTCAGCCTCCACTCAGCCTCCATGGAGGCTAATGGAGGCTAATGGAGGCTAATTTTTGTCGTGTTCCTGTGGTACCATTTTGCCCTCGTATGCGTGCTTATCACTCATTCAGTCAGAAGCAACTCATCACAAGAGTAGTGAAAATGGCCGGTCTTAAAAGAACTATGCTTTGTCTCAAAGACCCCGTAGCGGAGAAGTTAAATCTCCACGTTTTTCCTCAAGAAAATATTTTTAGGATAAATCAGAAAATTGAGTGGTTTGGACGAAAAAACAATACAAGACCTGCACATATCTCCTAGCTAGAGTTTAGCCCATTTTACTACCTTTTCGACGAGTTCCTTTTGAACTGATAAGCACACAGCAGTTACAGCCGGGTCAGGTCAATTCATGAATTATAACGCGAGGCAGGGTTTCAAAACTTGTATCAATTGCAAACTTACAAGAAACTCAAAAGGAACTCGTCGAAAAGGTAGTAAAAGGGCTGGTAGAAAGAGCTTAGCTCTAGCTAGGAGATATGCAGTTCTTGTATTGTGTTTCCGTCCAAACCACTCATTCATACATTTGCGGAAGGCAGCTTTGTGTGGTCTGCGTTTTTCCAGACTACCTCCAAATTGTTCGAAAGTTAAATGGCACACAATTGTCACAAATTTAAGTAATTGAAATTTTTGAAGCCACATGCTGCAAAACCTTAGGCGGTTCAACGTATCAATTCACTGCTCAGGGTAGGCATTATAACAAATTCGTTACTATTTCACCCCAATATCTATTATCTCATCGATGAAGAGCTTTAGCGAAACCGTGATAGTAGCTTTACTTTTGCAATTTCTTACGTAGCCCCTTTCTACTAAATACAATACAATGAAACATGGCATATCACGTGTTAAAATGGCATCATGTCACCCTAGCCCTACCTTCAGCACCCTGTAGGCATTAAAGAAAAACAATAAAATTGTGCTTTGTCCGACCTACCGACCATTAAAGTTTCCTTATATCACTGAAAATTGTTTTCAAATACTTTGAATCGCGCTTTAGTGTGACTTATAATTGTAGAATTTTAGATGTGCAGCTCACCATTTCACGAATCTGGATTCTACTTTGCACACTGCAGATATTTCCAAGCAAATACGGCTACCTTCAAAGCTAGAGTAGCTATAGGAAACTAGCTTTTGGGGCGCGTGGCGTATTACGCCGTGCTTGAGTACTTTTTGCGGCACGTGATAGCGCGAAAATGTGCTTTACTATGTTCTGCATAAAAAGTACATATTTTGTGAGTTGCCATGCGCTGCAAAAAAGTACCCAAGCGCGCCGTTATACGCCTCGCCTCAAAAGCTCGAGACACAACGGTAAGAACACCTGCCTCTGTATAAATAGATAGCTGGTACACGATCCCGCTTAGGGGCCATCCAGAAATGAGCTCATCACTTGGGTATGTATATTGTATGTATGTTTTGGAAATGATGAGGTAGTGATGAGGTAGTATGTATGTAGGTTTGCAAAATGATGAGCTCATCACTTACAGGGAAATTTTGACATCAACCACTCGTTGTAAAATTGGACCATACCGGTACACTAAATGTAGCACGGGACCATTTTCAATTTTGAATAAATAATTTATATTGAATGAGTTACGTAACATAAATCTTGAAATGATGAGATGAGGTTGGGGTATGTATGTATCTTTTCCAAATGATGAGGTAGTGATGAGGTAGTATGTATGTATGTTAAAAAAAGGCCGATTTTTGATGAGCTCATTTCTGGATGGCTCCTAATTGATGAATTATCATCACATTGACAAAAGGAAAAGCTTCGGATAATCAGTAAACGTAACAAAATAACAACTCAATAAAAAGCAAAACTTAACTCAAAATAAATGACTTCATATAGTCCCTTTTTCGCACAATTCTGAAAAATAATTTCACCGATCAAGGTATCAATTATAGATTAAACAGTTTTACACGCCAATTTTAGCATTATTAACAGTCCATTTCTGTTACAATTGAAATCATCACACAGTTCTATGGTCTCATCACAGTGGTCACTGGTCTCAAATCGCAGCTTCTCATCTTACTCTTAGCTGCTGCTGCTGTCTGCTAGTGACAGTGTCTCGGCTTTGTCTCACTGACACGTGTCCCACTGTCTCCACCCTGCCTCAGCTATGTCTCGCAGCATGAAGTGCATCTCCAGCTGCAGTGTATTTGCAGTGTTCAGCTAACGAATATCTCGCTGTGGTGCTGCATAGAGGAGTTCTTGGAGTTGGGACAGCATCTTATGTGGCGGTTCAGCTGTGTTGCCTGAGGGGGATTGATTATAAATCCAGAGGAATGGAATATCATATCAAATAGAAGAATTGAGTCCACGAACATGCCAGGTTGTATTAAACCCTAATAAAACAACCTTCGATATCAGCCATACCCGCGAAATCAATAACTTTATTTCTCAATCCCATTTAAAATGGCAAGGAATTATCAGAGTCTGCCACTACAACTTGGTTTGGCCGACCGGAATCCCTAGAATAAATGGAGGACGAAAAATTGCAATGTGCATGTTTGTTTTCGAATTTCTCGGAAACATTTTTTGAAAGAATAGGTATCCTAAATGGCTGAAAAATGACCGTAGGTAGTAGTCCTATTGTGCTCCCTTATGGACTCATAAATCTTTTAAATGGACCTTTTTATTTTTGAAACCGTTGAAACAACTCCCAACGTAACATTTAAAATTTAAAATTTTCAATTACAGGATTTTCCGGAGGAGTCCGCTTCTTTTGTCTGGTATTTATGCTAATTTACAATGGCGCCCCGACGCCGAATCCCCTTTCTCAGGTGCAAAATATTTTGAATAAAGCGTGTTTCTCATTATTATGGAAGAAGCAAGTTCCCTCTGTGATGTAATGGGTTATGAAAATCGCGATAACCCAAGTCCACTTTGAGACCTGTTTCTCATCATTGGATGTGTGGATGTGTGGAGTAGTGGTTCTGTTAAGAACGGCTTAGATATTTCCAAACGGTTTGTTTGTTGGAGTAGTGATTTTATTCAAAGCTGTAAAGCCGAAAAATACCGAGGATACTTACATGAATGGCTGAGAATTCACCAAACCCGAGCGTAATTTTTACACCTGGGTACAAAAGTCTAAGAGTGTCATAATACGAAATATAGAACTCGAATGTTGATGTTAACCTGAGTGAAGCCGGCCCCACAGTCATGGCACACATGCGGCTTCTCCCCTGTATGTATTCGGATGTGGTTGTTCAGTGTAGTAGCACCTGAGAACGATTTTATTGAAGTCACTTACTGCAGCTACTTAGATATAATGGATGATTATGATTTGATCGTGATCAGTGTTTTTCCATAATAAAGTCTCTTTCTCCTTCAGATGATCTGTGACTTTCAAAGCTAGCGGAAAGATTTAAAAGTTTAATTGATTTGAAAAATGCTGGACCTCCCTTGTACCAGGTAGGGTCAACTTCTCGTAAAAGAGAAACTTCTTTCAGCTCACTTGACAACGGTGATGAAGCGGCACGCCATTACAAAAAATGAAAGAGCAAATCATTGAGATCAATGACATATAAGCGAGTGTAGTTATGATTTTATGCAGCAAGTTGCATGATAGGGCCGGTCACATGTCACATGATGTGACATGTGATGTCTGAGTTGTGTCTGCTTTTTGTGTGACTCCGAGCTCAGAAAGAGGTGTGAGGTGTGAGGTGAGGCGGAAGCGAGGTATGAAGTCTTGTAGTGTGGTGGGATTCAAGGAAATCAGGCACCTTGCCAGGGGAACAAGTCCTTCCTTTGGTTGTCAACCGTAACACCGATCAAAGACGAGAGTGTGAGAATGGAGGGAAGCTTGCTTTATCTTTACACTGGAGTTACAGTCTAAGAACTGGATTATAGGCAATTATTCAATATTCAAATATCCATCGTTCTTTATTTCTTTTATTGATGATAAACTGATCAACACGAATTTAATCGAGAAGCACACTAACAGCCGTTCCATTAATCAAAGTTCTCTCCGCCTGAGTGATGGTGTGATGTGTGATAGAGTGATATCTGTATATCTTTTTTAGAGATGTCTTATGGATGAAATAAGACCAAGTGAAGTGAAGGTTATTACCTGCAAATGCTCTGCCGCAGTAACCACACTTGTAAGGTCGCTCCCCAGTGTGCGTGATGATGTGTCTCCTGAAGAAATGAGGGGGATAGGCATTGGGGACAGACTGTAAATTGATGGGCATTGAATCAATCATTCAGGGCATCCAGTTTATTTCCTATTTGACCCCGGTGGGCTTTTCCAGTTAATAAGAATCTATGGCACTTTAATTTCGCCTAGCCTGATGTTTACCCCATTACAGAGAACAGAGCACACACACACATTTACCTGAGTGAGCTGGGGAGGGCGAAGCTCTTGCCACAATGCCCACACTCGTAGGGTCTCTCTGTGTCCCTGCACTCTTTAGTGACAGTGTCCCCAGTCTCAGGTGGGAAGGAGGCAGAGGTCTCTGGAGACCTCTTCTCGTCTCGAGGAGACACCAGAGGATAGGGTCGAGTGAGGGGCAGCCTGGGGGAGTGGAAGGGTTGAAATGTGCTGTTGAAATTGCCAAAAACCCTAACAAACCATACAACTACGAGAAGAACATTTCATTTGGAAAAGAAGATCAAAAGTTGACCGATACAAAAGATTATCAGCAGTTCCAGAAAAAATCATTTGTTTATCGTCGTTGCTTAATCAGTCAATGAAATAACTCGCTTACCCTAGGTTGAGTGGCAGTAGAGGTAGAGGGTAAGGTAGAGGTGTGGAAGGCAGCACTGAGGTGGTAGCAGAGCTGGGCAGCACGGAGGTGGGGTTTGGCGTGAAGGGCGTGCTCGAGGAGGAGAGGGTGTGAAGGTGGGGGCCCCCGAGGCGTGGGCCGTGGTTACGTGGGCCCACAACTCCACGTAGCTGAGGAACATGTCCCCACAGAGCCGGCAGATGGCTTTGGAGGGCAGGGCCGAGGGAGAGACGAGGGATTTGTCTGAGAGCTGAGGTGGGAGCAGGAGGGGGTTGGAGGAGTGGGGTGCGAGGAGGTTACTGCTCTGAGGTGTCAGGAGACTGGGAGTCTGAGGTGGAGACAGGTGGGTCTTCTGGTGGGTCTGAAGTTTATCAGTCTGTGGTGAGGTTGAGATGGAGGGTTTATCCAGGAACTGGGAGGAGGTTATCAGGGGTTTGTGAGGTGGAGACAGTGCCACAGGAGGGGGAGGAGGAGGAGGGAGTTGAGGGGAGATGAGGGGTTTCCGGTGTAGAGGGTAGGACTTGAGGGGCGACGGGGACACTTTCCGAGGCACTGTAGTAACCACAGGCTTCCTGGGGACGGGATGAGATGGGCAGCTGGGACGGAGCCACTTTCTTGTCAGGTGACATCGGATGGTTGGGGCTGACGCAACTTCCTGCCAAAGAGAAAGTGAAGGATCAGAAACTTGGAAAATAAAAGAGATATGAACGTTTAATAAGTCATGAATCTTCATTGACTGAAATTTGAAACGTAGTTTAAAGGGTTTAAAAAGCTAAGCGATGGCAAGTATTTTTCAAGCATTCATTTAAAAATTCTTTACAATCTAAATCGTTTGATGGAGTTTCGAACCTTTTCTCGATATGAACTGAAACGTAAAAACAGATGCTAATTTATCATCTTCTCTTTGAAGACACCAACAAGACATCGAATAGTAGTAAAACAGCTAAAATGTCAAGGGCGGGATGTTATTTGATCGAAAAATAAATTGTAAAACTGCTTGTAAACTTTACGCTCCACTGAGGCTGAAACTACGGTGTAAAACTTGACTCCCATTCAAGATTATGCTTCTGAAGTTGAGCTAAGCCGGCAACAAAGTATTTTCGGTGGAACGTAAAACAAAGGCGGAAGGCGTGAAGCGGCCGGCAGAGCGAGCTGAGGGACGGTGCTTGTCGAGTGAGGAGAGCAGAAGCTTTCCTATTGAACTGAAGTAGTCACAGTTTACCTGCAGCTATCGGCTACTGTTTTGTAAAACGAGTTGTTATCTTGTGTACAATACACATCTGCTGGAGGTGCGCGCTTCAAAGATCACTACCATGATACGCTAAGTTGTGATTGATCAGTTCAAAGGAAATATTTAAATTAACTAACTACTGAGAGAAGAGAGCGAGAGAGAGAGAGTTAGATGAGGGATTTGACAAAGCACTTTGTAATTGGGAACACAGTAGTCTAAGTTGGTGTCTAGTTGAGGTCAGACGGTCCTATGTCAAAGGAATCGGTTTTACTGTACGCAGGCTTGCAGCTGGTGGTGGAGGACCAATAGTGTAGTAATGAGCGAGCACTTTTACCGCTCCTTCATCAAGCAAATCATTCTGTCATACTTCAAGCAATGCTAATCGAGGCGGAGGACTTGTTATCGTTTTATCATGGTTCACGATAAAACTATCGCAACCAGTCACGGGCCGGTGAGAGGTACTTAGGATATTACATACGAGAATATGCGAGCTATCATGTTAAAAGGTTGCCGGTAGCAATCACTCGCTGTTAAAAGCCTTTGTTTCTTCTCTGTAACATGGGGATTCTGTGCGGCCAAATAAATAATAATAGTTAATACATATACAGCTTTTATGAAGGACTACCCATTTACAGTACGCACGATTATAGATTTCAGTTAAACAGCTGCGAGTTTTTAACATAAACTTCGTGCGAATGTTGTTCAGTATCTTAATTTGGCTGAAAGGAAGAAAACACAATACGATGTCATGGCGATAGCACTTTCAAAGAACTAGCACAAGTACTTAGCGATTCCTCAACATAATCAGAAATGGCAGCACAACAACAAGCACTGATATCGGTGTGTGGGCCACGCCCCCTCGCCACTCAATTCTATAGTTTTGTGGTTTCGAGAGAGACACACCGCGCCAGACCCGCCCTGAACCTACCAGGAAACAGTGAGCTTGCTTATCAGGATGGAAAGAGTTGTGACGAATCACAGTTGTAGCAGACTTTACACCGTGTTAAAAAACAACAACTGATCAGGTTTTGTTAGTGGATCTGTTATGCAATATAGGCTCAATAGAGAGCAACTTGTGAAGAGATGATCAGTTGTTTTAGGTATTGTGGATATCGGAATCAAAATAACTCTAGATAAAACTTTAAAATAATCTCATATATTTTTGCAAAATTCAAATCCTTGATGGGAATTCGAAGATCTCGTTTAAAGCAGACGTTGAAGCAACTGGGCGATGCAAAGAACCATGAAATCCGTTTTCTTAATGTGAAGGTGAATGATGATCAAAAGAAAAGCGAAAAAGAATTCAGTTTGAGAATGCGGAATATTTTAGTTGTAATTATTACAATTGGCAACATTGTAGCACAAAAAGCCTAGAAGTGCCAAGCCATGTATACAGGATTT
Organism: Beroe forskalii; assembly: GCA_011033025.1. Taxonomy (NCBI): domain Eukaryota; kingdom Metazoa; phylum Ctenophora; class Nuda; order Beroida; family Beroidae; genus Beroe; species Beroe forskalii. The sequence goes on along the minus strand of WFMF01000088.1, from coordinate 56,520 downwards.
GGTTTATTGAAAAGAATAAATTATACTGTAAGTTGGTCAATAGTAGCATGAAATAATTGTAATAAAATGAGATATATTCCAAATTCCTTCATGTGAATGGCAAAAGAGGTAGAAAGAGATATAATCGAGATAATGACTAAGAAACCAAAGTAATAAGTATTCACAGGCTATTTTATTTTTAGCTCGAGTTCACCTTTTTCCATTAAACGAACTAACTACTCAGTTGGAGATTTCAGATAAAGCAAAGGCTTTAATCAAGAACACCATGTGAAATGAACACCTTATTTAAGGAGTCTTATCAATCGCTAGTCTCCATTAAGAATTCGCTATTTCTGTAATATCACAGCAACTGATGAAAAGTGGATCATCAAACAAATGCAAAAGCGCTGAATGTGTTTTTGATTTTGAAATTCCGATACGGATCATTTTGTAAAAATTACGCATGAAGACACGGGAGATACCAGGCTATAACGAGTCACACCCACAATCAATACATCATTGCTTCAGCAAACGATGGTATCAACTAACAACGAACAAGTTATCAGGGACCTGGGATATGAGTGGCAGCGAACAACTAGCATAGTAGTACACTAGTACTCACCAGGTGAGACTAGATCCTCCTTGACACTTGAATCTGAGAACCACGCCAGTATCTCACTCCCCACGTTTGATATCCTGGGTAATTCTAAGAAGATGCCATCTGTTGTGTGCTCTATCGTAGAGTTCTCTTCGTAGGGGTGTCGAGCAGGCTGTGGAGGGATGAGGGATTAGTGAGTGGGAATTATGGTGAGTGGGAGATTGGGGATGGTGAGTGGGAATGAGGAGTGTGAGAAGGGTGACGGAGAGTGGGAGAGTGGGGATGGGGAGTGGGAGAGAGGGGATGGTGAGTGAAAGTGTAGAGAGGCAAGTTAAGAGAAAAAGTAGGTGGAAACGCTATTCGAAACCAGGGGTTCTCCATCTAAAGTTTACCTGAATGTATTTCAACCACGACCATGACTTGTGTATGAGCTTCTGTTCCACAGTTTCTTCCGTTTTGATGAGACTCTTGCTCTGTCCCTGTACAAAACAATTATACATCAGGCTTTTTTTTGAAGGGAAGCAGGACGGGCAATTTAGCAAAAACTAAGATTCACACTACTTTGATTCAATTCCGGAACTTCCAAATTACACTTATAATTTTTTTGAATCAGAACGAATTGGAACAAATTGTTTTCCAGGATAACTCACAAGTGGTAGGTTGAGAGGGCCCACAACGAGGCCCCTCAGAATGGGTTGTCTGGCAAACACTCCGTACTTCACGCCAGGTAACATGCTGTAACCAATCGTAATGTCGCTCGGCAACGAGTCGAGCACAGTACCTTCAAAAAAATTGATTTAAAAAGGCATTGTGTTTGAAAATATTGCCATTTTTCTGAGTTAACATTGTGTGTTTAATAACTCGTAAAATTAGCCCGGCCCGGTTTTTCAATGTTAAAATTCCCTCGTGTTTATTAGCGTTTAGTAGTTGAGAAGTGTTTAATTCAAAAGTGTTTCAAAAAGTGTATTATCATAAAATCGTCACTTGGGTTTTTTCAGTATCAACTTGCTATTTCTTCATGGAACATTTTCAGTGAGATTGAGGCAGTTTCTTTCCTCTACGGTTTTTAATTTACAAACTTCTGGTGTGAATCCTTATTCAATAATGTATTGTCAAAACACCCCGAGAAAGGCAGAGCGTCAAGGGTTTTTTTAGCACCTCGCGATAAACAAATTTGATAATTTTGAGTTGCAGGCTCTTTGAAATGATCAAGGCAAAGTGATTGCCAGTCAGATCTTGTAATTGGTGACCACTTCGTAAATTGGCTTTACCATCACGTCTTTCTATGGGGAGCGGGTGTTTTGCTTGAGTTTAAAAAGAAGTGCTTTAAGAAACTGATACGGCCGATCCGGCACCTTCTCAGCACTCGTCTGGAGGGGTGTCTAGTGCCCTGGTATCTGCCTTCACGCCCTACATTCCATAGAGGAGGAGGTATTCTGGGAGCGAGAACAGAGTTCAGGAATGTCATGGAAATGGCTGCATGCTAGAATGTGCGGTGGAAAAGGAAATTGCATCTAATTGATGGTGGTAATGGGCTTTTAATAGGATTCAAACTCAGAAACCAATGAGGGGAATTTCAAAAACAACAAAAAAACAAGATTCCTGATTAGAATCATCCCATTGATAAATGGACCAAGCTAACTATTGGCACAAGAATATAGAAAATAGTAAATAGTAAATTTTCAAATTATCAGTCTTTAAGGGGAGAAGATGTTTTCACTTGAGTTTGTGAAAGAAGTGCTTTTAAGAAACTGATCAGGCCGAATTGAAACACCTTTCTAGCACTCGTCTGAGGGGTGTCTAGACCCTGGTATTCAAGCTCACGCCCTACATTCTCAAGAAGGAATCAATTCTGGGAGCGAGAAACAGAGTTCAGGAATGTCTTGGAAATGGCTGCATGCTAGAATATAGTCAGCCAATTGCATCTAATTGATGGTGGTAATGGGCTTTTAATAGGATTCAAACTCAGAAACCAATGAGGGGAATTTCAAAAACAACAAAAACAAGATTCCTGATAAGAATCATCCCATAGGACCCGATAACATCAAAGACCAAACTAACTATTGGCACACGAAAATAGTAAATTAGGAGTAATTAAGTGAAAGAAGATGATAATCACTATTTTGTGACGCAATTTTCAAATAGAATAAACCGAACAATTTTTCATATTTTTATCAATCTATCATATTTTCAGAAGAAAACCAAAATTTCAGAAGGAAAATAACAAAGTAACAATTGACTAAAATTTAATTCTAGTCAGTTGTTAGTTTCCCGCAACAGACCATTTAATGGTCTGTTGGGGGAACCTAGAAAGCGCTATTTTGGGAGCCAGTGATTGTGCGGAAATGTTGCAATGACCTCAAATCCAGTGACGTTGTCTGTCACAGATATCTTTGAAGTAAAAGTGTTCGCAGAAGCTTCAAAAATTTAATTTTTAAGAATAAAATCGTCCAAAATGACGATTAAAATTTCGGCCGGCCATATTATGTGTACCGCAACTATGATATTTCCGACTATTCTTTTTGCTGGATCAAAAATTGAAGGTTATTAAGGTACCTAGTTAGAATTTTCAATTTTCTCAATCGATTGATATTCAGAAAATTTTTCATCGATCAATTGCAAATATGCGTTTTGGAGAAAGCAGTTTTTGGAGAAAGCAGTTTTACCACAAAAATAGAATCCAATCAAGCTGACAGTTCTATAAAGTCAGATATTCTGGGTGGCGAACAAATCCTGTTCAAACAATGGGGCTTATGGGTTTATTATGCATAGAACAATTTCTAAAAGTTAGCCGCTTTACTGTTTCAAATTTGATACACTGCTGTAAAGTGTAATTTTGTAGCAACAACTCGAGACGAAAGAACAGCAAAGACCGAACTGAAACTGACACTGAAAATTTGATGTTTTAATATCAAATTTAGCTATCAATTCAGAATATATTTCGACGTATTGAATTTCCATCAAATTATTATGAACATTTTACCTTTTGCGGAGTCGTCCTCTTGTTGTCCGTGAAGGAAGAACATCAGCAGATCTCTTGATAGCTTCATAATCACGATTCTAGGGATGTTAAGATGATAAAAGTGGGCTTAAATTAGAAATACTCTTCAAAATAAAGGTAAAACGAAAAGTTTACAAAATCCATTGTCAGACGTTATCTGGACCGCTGACGCAAGCCGTGAAGCGGCTCATGTCAATTCTCACAAGGGTCTGTCAACGACAGAAAAAAATCCACTGAGACCACACTCCACAATTTAAGAAATAAGTGAAAATTCAAAAATTCAAAGAAAAAATGAAAAAAATAAAAGAAGATAATGAAATTTTATGAAAACTTTTCTCAAAAAATTGTATTGGCCTCACGAACGACCCTCTCAAAAGATTAAAGAGTGCATGACCCTGGATTTGCGAGATGTTCGTGCATCTAATAATACCCGGGATAAAGAGGAATATGCTAGGGATATCCGGATAAAGGAAATAGGGCAAATAATAAATGCACAGAATATGCTAATGGGATCAGTGCAAAGAGCCGCGCGACTGAGGATTTAGAGCCTTTTACAATTACCCATCATCCTAATGATTGACAGTTACAAACAGGCCTAGTCTCGAGTATTAATTAAGCGCTCTACTTAAGTTTTACTGATGTTCCCAGTAAAAAGGAGGATTGAGACAAGGTCTTCCCTTGTACTCCCCCACCAGACGGTCATCAGCCGAACTAGCCTGAGAGTCAAGTATATTATTTACAAAGGAGCTCATAGCTGAGTATCTGGGATGAAGTCAGGACCAGCGGTGGGCTAATTAAGAAAACTCTTAATAATTAGGAATATTATTTTACATGACGGACCGCTCATATTCTTTGACCGCGGGCACTGGTCCGATGTTTGGGAAATTAAAAGCAAATTAAAATAATAATGCCAGATTACAACGGTCAGTAAATTTAGGTTGACAACTGGGCGAGTTATTTGCTTTAATTGAAACAATCAAAAATGTCAAAGCACACGAGACTTTGTGATACAAAGTCACGACGTCAAATCAAAGACAGGGTTAATCAGTCAAAGCCTTTGAAGCAGCTGAACCACTGAGCATCTTCAACAAACCTAAAATTCATCCATCAGAATTTATTGAATGGAATAGCAGGTTAGACTAAACCTCCAAAGCTGCGCAAAGCGGAAAAGAATTGGAAGCATCGCACAAATCACGAAATTAATCCCAAATAAATCGAATATTTGATGGGAGTGAAAATTGACCCACTTCCGAGCTAGACAGGAAAACAAACACTTGCAGCGATATCCGGAAAAAACCACATCAGTCGGGATGGTATCCGGCACCAGCCCCAAGGGCCAAGTCAGTAGTCCGATACAATGTCAGTAGTCAGGAGATAAGTGTGGGAAGAATCCGTCAGACTGTAGGCTACACGTGTAGGTATCCTGGTATGCGGGAGATACGAGTGGGAAGGCATGGCTACACATCGGATACCCACTCTATCAAGAGGCGGGAGGGGTGACGTCATTATCATAGCTTAAGACAGTAAGTTGATGTCGTTTCAGTGCGTGTTTTCTGTTCGCAGAGTGTAAACTGGCAGTCTCACCCTCTAATTGGTACTGATAGGTTACAGGTTGTTTTTACAACGCCACGAATACACTTCGTAATCCCATTACTAACGAGGGGACTAAATACGTGGAGTCGGTAGTGTAATGATGTTACGGCAGTTAATGTTTCAATTAGCGGTGTAAAACGTGGGGGTTTAACCCCGCACCCGGGGCAGCTGAACTACGCAAAACACTACACTTGAGATTGACACAAAACACACACAAAACCTGTGGGGATACACACACACACACATGCCTGCTCTACATTTCCAGGGACAGACACGAGAGTGATTCGTTCTTCACCAAACGCGAATACATTAGGGTGTAAAACACGGCACACGAACACGTCGAACGGAGATGGGACCAAACGTGAGTTTACTGAGTTACTGTAGTACAGTAGTAGTGAGGACTTTGCGATATGAGGCTACCTAGTCCTGGAGAATGGAGTTTCAGACCTTGAAGGAAACACTGAGGACACAGCATAGAGCATGTGTTAGATCACTTATTAGAGGTGTCAGTTCTTCAGTGGTAAGGAATGGAAGCAGAGAACGAGCGTTGGATTGAGATAAGGCTGAGTCAGCCTGTGTGATCGAAAACAAGTCAACTGAACAGCTAATAGATCTGATCGATCCAATTACATCCAAGAAAGCCATCGCCAGCAAAAACAGAGTTTGGAGTACAGGAAACCTAAACAGCAGAAATAAGCGGATTATTAGGAGGACGGTAATATAAAAAGTGCGATGCGCGGCCAATTTTTTGATGTTTCATACTGCTTGTAAAGGTAACCATGTGCAGGTCACGTGATTAGGGAGAAGGACTCTGATTGGAGGACGGAGCGCGAGAGGGAGCGCTGATTGGACGATCATGGCACGGGTCAATTAAATATATGAGCGAGTCAACAACAAAGAGGCACCTTGGCACGGCAATTAGATGTAATTAGTTGCTCATTGAATTGGGCCTGCGGATTCTCTGCTTCGTCATTACAGCTCTCAAATAGAGCAAAATTACAAGTAAAAATGTCATCTTTTAACAATATCCGATGATCAATACTTCAATAGACCTTTCTTTTTTTAGTTCTTACGAGTTTTACCTATTTTCAGCATTTTCATTATTGACAAGCAGATATCTCACAGAAGATCGCATGTCAATTGTAGAAATTTACAAGAAAAACTGAAAACTATGAGTTATGAGCATATTATAGAAAGGGATTCATAACCTAAAAGCTTTTTTGAAAATTTAGCTTTTTTCGTATTTGAGCTATATCTCAATCTGTTGCAATCTAAATTAGACATTTCACATTTGAACTATAAACAACATGAAAAGAAATCTTAAGTCTTTGACCGACTATAGTTTGTAGAGTTTAAGTGAGTTTTTGTCCAACTTGATCGGTGCTATCGTAGTATCGTCATCCGTCGAATAGAATAACTCACTTACAGAACGAAATAGTACCAAAACGAAGATCGCATGTCAGAAATTTTACAACTGAGATAATATGAGCTCATAAAAGCGATTCATTACTAATAGTTTTTGGAAACTTTACTTGTGTCTTATCTAAGCTATCATTTCCAGCAGTGTCGCATATTAGTTTTTATCTGAATTCGACGCTTCATATTTGAACTAAGTCTAAAAAACTAAACATGAAAGTAAATTTGAAATCTTCAACGTAAAGAAAGTGAGTTTTTGTTCAATTTGATGGGTGCTATCGTCAAATAAAACCACTGACTGACTGACTGAAAGAAATAGTGTACCGGAAAATCGTGGCTGGTGTTACAATGCTTATTTATAATTCATGAGTAAGACGACATTATTAGCAGCATTTGTATATTAGCAGTTTTCAGCCCCCTAACATGGCATAATGCGGAATAAAACTCTGATACAACACTCAAATGTGGTAGCACCCCAGGAATAAGCGGTTTAAAGTGGCGTCATTATCATGGTTAAGAGTGGGGATTTAATGACGCTGAATCCTCTGCTACCTTTCCTATGTAGAATCTACTTTGCATTACACAGAAAACCACTTGACTCAGGTCCCTTTCAAAATTAGGATTCCCGGTGGTGTCAATAACACTCAGTCACAAATGTGATGTCCAATTGCTCAATTGTAACGCAACAATTTTACTGAAGCGAATGCAAAATATTAAATTACTTCAAAGCGAAAAGAATTCTCTACCAAATGATTGACGCAACATTGGCAGGCTTTTGATAAACTAAAGTTTCATAGTTCTCGAGTTCTTAAAGTTCGCCAAAAGTGATTCTTTGGATGCAAAAATTACAAATAAGGAGTGGAAAATTTCATCTGGCTCCAGGTTCCATGCCATTACACGGTTTTTGGAGCTAGTACTGGCCAAGACGATAGAGAGATTTTATTGGATGACCTTTTGTATTTGGTCCATGCCCTGGCTCCCTGGCCCATGAAATTTTTGTCATGACATAAAGTCAACCAGGAGAGTTAGAAAATTTTACTTATTCTTGCGATTGGGGGTCTCAAAATTAAAACAACCCACGAGTGGCATTGTTTAGCAAGTAGTGGATTATTTAATCAAACTTCTGGCTTAATCCAAGGTATGGCCAGGCCATAACCTAGGGTAGGCCCTGTAGTGCTCCACTGCTTTCTTGAAAATTTGAAACAACGGTATTTTTCCGGGATTTTATGGACTAGAAAACAGAAGCATATTACACCTCTGTAAGAGTAAAACAAACACCCTTATACCTATTCCTGATTTGAATCCGTGGACACTAGGAGGATGACTCAACCCCCCAGAGCACCCTTTAGATTCTTGGAAGCCCTCGCGAAAAGCACGGCGTCAGAGAAAAGAGCCGGAGACAATGGCGACTGAGTCCGCACATCAACCGTAAACAATCGGCAGCTCCGTGACGTTCGTCGCACATCAATTAGGCAGGAGAAAGGATAAAGCGTGCCGGGGAACCGCGCGAAAAAGTTGAAAAGTAGTTCCATTTATGAGAAAAAGTTAAATGGTTGACAATAAAGTCGCTAAAACTCTTTGTTATTGGTGATAGCGGGGAATCCTTTGTCCGACCTAGCTTTATGGAAGTATGGGAATCTTGGAGGGTCATTATTACATATTTGACTTTTTGAACGGCGTCCCTAACAATGCCTGGGATTTGGGTAAAAACAGGGGAACATACGGGCAGAATCACACCAGAGTGATTTAATCGGGAAACAATGGGATATGTATTATGGAGTGGAGAAGAAAAGTAGCTGGGAGCTCTAAACTTCTTAAAATGAAAAGTATCTCCGAAAATAAAATGTATTTGTCTCAGAGGTACCTACTGTTGTAGTTCGAAGTGCGTTGTAAAATACCTGGGACTCTTGGAGAGAAAGGATCTCGGAGATCTCCAAATTTAGAAGAACCGACACCTTTTCTTGACCACCATTGAACTTAGCACTCCATCACTCACTGAAGTAGATCCGCAGCAAGTATCTCCTGAAAAGAGGTATTATCATTCAATAATGGTTACTTTTTAAAGTGGAGCAGTAAATATATCATTTATTTTACTTAAATTGCTCCTCTTATCCGGGCCCAGCTCGAGGCTAAATTCCAGAAAGTATTATTCCAATAAATCTCAGTCAATAGAACCTTCACTTATCCCACAAATTACTTAGGCAGCTGATTCACGAGGATCACGCAAATTATCAGGAATTTGAGAAATGCTCCGAGTTTGCGCTGCACCGGAGGACAAAGCTAATTTCCTTGTTGCGATGTTTCCCGGCCTAGTAACAGTTGCTTGCAACATGTGCTATAAAAACAGTTGGATGTTTTACCGTTTCCCTGCGCTCTGCAATTAAATAAAGGACCAGGATGCCCCCTCCCGAGCTATGATTGGACCTCGTGTCCGGTGGAGCGCTCTGATTGGCCGAGCATGTATATTATAGTTGCCACCCGAACACACCTCGGACACTGGTGTAATCATCACGTGCCAATAAAATCATTTATTGCAAGTATTTAATGGTTTAGTCAGATTCAGAGGATCCGAGCAGCAAGCACGGGAGGGCAAGGTGTAAAATGTACTCAGTACGTTCAGCACACTTCAATCTTTCAAACGTATCAAGGTAACACCCAGAGTATTTCTCAAACTTTCAGGGTTATAACGTTCACCACATTGCATGTCCTTCCTTCTGATTGGGGGATGAAGCCAACAGAACCGAACTACTGATCCTGTCCACTCCCAACGGTGGCACTGGAAGGTTTTAGAGAGGCTTTTGTTGGAGCTCCAATTTTAGTAAGAATTCAATATGCAAGGCAGATCCCTGACAACAATCAGTGAAAAGAATTTCTGTTGTCAAATCCCAATACTATCAGGTTCTTGACGCAGTTTCATTCCTCACCAATGCCTCAACTCATTAGTTACGTTTATATGGCGTCATCACTTACACTATGTGAAATGGAAAATATACGACATAAGGTGACAATACACCAGTAGATATTGTGGCATTATGATTAATAATTGAAACTGCATAGCTCCGTAAACCCAGATCATCATTTGAAACCCACCCTAGGCTAACCTTTACCTTAGCGCTGCACCATATTAAAAGTCAGAAAACAGATCGATTCTCTGGCGCATGCCGGTAAGTAGATTCCAAGTGCTATGTCACATGCTCAACTAGTGGCACACTCTCTGCTGCTCTGTTGACCGCATTAATGGGGTGTTGGAGTGGGCATCATGCACAAACGCTTCCCAACTGAACTTCTCATTACGGCAGTCCTAAGGAAAACATTTCACTATTGAATGACTACAATGGCTATAATGGTAAGTGGGGAAATTGGTTTGGCACATGCAGACATTTCAATTCCACAATACGCATAGAGGCGCCATTTAGCCATTTCATGTAGTTCTGAACCGAAACCTTTTCATAATCTATATTCTGATTTAGGACTTCGACGGGGTAAAATGTTACTCACCGACCAGGCCAACTGATGTATGCAGTATGACACCTCAAATCTCTCGGCAGTTGCCCGAATATTATATCGCATATATGTGCAGACCGCTCGATTGACAGAGGCCTCGATAAAGACGCGCGGATTTCCTCTGCGCGCACCAACTTTCTATGTAAATTCCGTCAAAAGAAAACAATTCCGCGCGTCTTTATCGAAGCCTTTTTCAATCGAGTGGTCTGCACACATATGGGTATGATACAACGGGATATCAGAAAGTTTGTTGGTAGTAGGTACAAGAAATGATTGATTGATTGAAAACCCCGGAGGGGCACCACTAAGGGCTTTGAAACTTTATTACAACTAGCAGAACCCATGGCCTCCGGCCATCGTTCACAATTTTTTCGCTTCAGCGATTCGTACAGTATAATGCAGTACTGTGGTTCTTATCAGTGATGAGGTCATATTTTAATCGGGTGTGCCTACTCCTCTATGTGATGTCTATATGTCAGGTGGTGTCAAACGTCACTGGTACTCTGGTATGAACATTCCGATCATCGGCAATCGACATGCTTGATTGGGTACTGAGTGGTGTCAGAAAAATCTGTGGCTATATATAAGCCACCGGACAGACAGAAATCATAAACCGGACAGACAGATATATATTTATTTATTTATTTATATATTTATATATGAGGAAGAATTATAAGTAGTAAGATAAACGTAAATCCATAATTGCAGAATATCAAAAACAAAGTGTATAAAAACTTAAAAGGTGTCGCGCAAACGTCATTAAATTTAAAAACAAAAAAATGCTCATAAGAAATCAACATCAGGTAGCTACGACTCTACGACTGCAAGAGTCGTTTCCATTGCTATGAATTTGTGTCAGCTGCAATGGAAACCATGCTTGGAACTTCAACTATCTGTATCAGAATCAGTCGCCTACCTACCAGATTTAACTTTTCTTCTGCAACACCCAAAAAAGTTTTTCCCTATCTTTCGATTTTAATAATAATAATAATAATAAACTATGGTAGCTTAAAGACAGCAACGAAAGAAGTTAAAACTAACCCTTTATGCACAGCTGTCTATTAGAGCTGGAAAGAAACATTTAATTCAAAATTTCAAAAAAACATGCATAAGGCATGTTGATTCAAAGCATCATAATCAAAATGCTCTCAAATGTATATTTGATTAATTCTCAATTAGTTGTAATATTAAAACTTTTCTTGAATAAAAAGGTCTTCAGTTTATTCTTAAAAATCCCAATATCAGTACATTCTTTTAGTTCAGATGGGAGTTTGTTCCAAAGAGTAGGCGCACTAGAAGTGAAAGATTGATTACCAGCAGCTGATTTAAATGAAGTCTGTTTAAGTGTTGGAGTGCGACTTCCACTTATATTGTTGTATTGCAATGTATCAGACAAGTAGGATGGAGCAAGACTATTCAAGCATTTGAATGTTAACAAAATTACCTTGAATTCGATTCTCTCCTGAACTCGTAGCCAATGCAACTCTTGAAGGTGGTCATTGACAGATTCAGTTTTCTTAAGTCCAAGGAGGATCCTACAAGCACGATTTTGTATCATCTGTAGTTGCTTCATGTTACTTGAACTGATCCCATAATACAGAGAATTGCAATAATCAAGACTGGAGAAAACAAGTGCATGAATAAGGGTTTCACACTGATTCTTGGTGAGGAATCGTTTCATTGCTGCTATTTTTCTCATTGTTCTGAAACAATTTTTCTTCAATTTCATTATCTGAGATGTCATACTCAGTTTAGAGTCCAGAGTAAATCCTAAACTTTTTGCAGTTGAAACAAATCTAATACAAGTTGAAGGAGTTAGGAAGGTCCCATGAATTTTCAGTTCAGATAGAAGTTTGGGCTTGCCAAAGACAATTATCTCAGTCTTTCCCGGATTAAGCTGAAGATAGTGGCTTGCCATCCATTTTTCAATGGCAGTGAAACATAAGGGTAGTTCTTTCACAAGGACTTTGTGTTCTTGTTCTCTCAAGAATGACTTACCTTAGGAGGTCTATTTATAAAGGTTGTAATTTGGGGATTTTTCGAAAAAATCCCCATATTTTCAACCTACCAAAATTTTTCCCGCCACAATTTTACTCCCCGATTTAATTCAACCCGCTTTCGAAATTTCTTGAACTATCTGTAGTAAAACAGTACAATTTCGTTTCAGAGATGAGTTTTCAGATAGTTACAGATAATTTAGTCAAAGTCAAATGGTTAAAATAATTGAAATTCAAAAATTTAGAACAGTAATTAATGAAGCAGAGGCTCAGGAAGACGATCAAGAATTCGATTTGTAATATCAGTGTCTATTTTCCATCGTTTTCCGCAAAAAATCTTTCATTTGTCAGCAAAAGTTAGAAAAATCATAATTTTATTTGGTGGGTGAGAATTTGGGGATTTTTGAAAAAAATCCCCATATTTTCAACCTACCAAAATTTCAAACACCGCAATTTCGACCCATATAAATAGACCTCCTAAGGTATATACTTGGTGGTCGTCAGCAAACCCATGAACCAAAAACGATACATCTTTGATAGTTTGATATATAGACCTTATATAGATGTTGAAGAGAACTGGGCCTAACACTGAACCCTGAGGCACTCCAAACTTTATAATGATCTCTTCAGATTCATAACCATCTATTTTAACTTTTTGACAGCGACCACAGATAAAGCTCCTGAACCATTTTAAAGCTGTACCATCTATTCCAATTTCTTCTTTCAGTACTTTTATCAATTTGGGATGGTACACAGTATCAAAAGCTGCACTGAGATCCAATAACATAACAATGGTGCCTTTATTCTCATCGCTGGCAATTAAGATATCATTGACAATTCTAATCAAAAGAGTTTCACAGCTGTGGAACTTTTTGTAGGCCGATTGAAGAGGTTCATGAAGATTATTTGCTGTCAAGTGCTTGTTTAATCTCCTGAGAACAATCCTTTCAATAAGTTTCGAAATGAAAGATAGATTAGATATCGGTCTATAGTTCTTTGGGCATGAACTATCCAGGGATGGATGTTTGATTAGTGGTGTCAGGTGTGCTGTTTTCTCACCATCAATGCTGCCACATGATAAGGAGCTATTAACAATGTTACATATCACTGGAAGTAGATCATGCAGACTGTCTTCAATGATGAATGCAGGTAATGGGTCATTAGTTGATGTCTTGATCTTTCATCAAAAGAGAGGCCGGACCCGGGGGTCCGCAAGAGGATAGTCCCGGAGTGGGACTGTGCCTACCTCTAGTCGCCGAGGCGACGGGGGGTGAGGGTGAAAGGTGATGGAGGTGGTGGAGGGTGAAATGAGGGTGTGGCTAGCGAGGGGAGGATACCTTTACCAATACAATACCAGATACTTCAGAGCTATCGGAGAGATGAGTAGATGCTATGTCACCCCTGTATTGTCCGCCTCCTCCTCTGTTCGCTGTAGTCTTGAAGTGTGCCACTGTCTCCTCAGTGTCAGTGCAGTAAGGGCAGTTTGGTGTGTCAGCGTGTTATTCTGTGCAAGTGTTTGTTCAGTCCTATGTCCTGTAATAATGGAGATAGCAGTTCGGTACCGGATACGGTTGCCAGTGTTGTTGTTAAGTGTGCGAAAAACCTTCTTCTGATGGTTACCTATGATCATGTCAGTGTGAGCATGTTTGTTGGTGATCCACCTGTCGTGGCTGAGGTTGGTTACCTTGGTATTGATTAAGTGTTTGATGAATGAAATGGGGACAAGGCTGGTGACGGGGTTACCATCTTTGGTGCCAGCCTTGGCAAGCTGGTCTGCTTTCTCGTTTCCCCAGTGTCCGATGTGGGCTTTTATCCATCTGACTTGGACTGTGTTGTCATGAGCTAGGGAGGTGAGTGACTTGTGACAGTCTGCAACTGATTTGTTCCTGTGGATTCTGTTGGAAAGAGCTTGGAGTGCCGATAGGCTGTCGCTCCAGAAGGTGATAAGCTTGTTGTTGTAGTGTTTAAGTCTGTCAGCAGCATGCATAAGTGCTGCTATTTCGGCCTGAAAGACCGTGCAGTGATCTTTCATCTTGAAGTGGTACTCGGTTGTGTTCTCGTTGTGGGGGTCCTTGATGACGTAGCCGCCGCCCACCCCGGTCTTGATCTTTGTTTCCTCAATGATCTCAAGGATTTCATCAACAGTAGTAGGTTCAAAGTCACTGAGTACTGTTCCTGGAAGAAAATCAGTTGTTGATGGACTATTTTCTTCGCTCAATTTGGGGAAATTGACGTGTATTTTGTCAATTTTTTCACTGAAGAAAGTGTTAAAGTCATTTACAACCGTTTGAAGGGAGTCTTCATCAGGAAGAGTTATGCTAGGAGTTTGATCTAGAAATGTGTTTACAAAGTTGTAGAGACTTTTCTGAGAATTATCATAGCTTGACAATTTTGATTTATAGAACAGTTCTTTCTTCTTGTCAGCTATCTCATTACATTTTTTCCTCAGGAGACAGAACATGACATAATCAGATTCTTTTCCAGACTTCTTCCAATCTTTTTCAGCTTTCCTTCGCCGAGCCCTTGCAGCTCTATAATTGGAGTCAAACCACTGAGATGTTTTTAGGTCACGAATAGTTTTCGTGAGCAATGGGGCATGAGTGTCCAATGTTGCAGTACATGCATTGTTAAATGATGATACCAGGTGCTCAAATCCTTTAGTGGGATCAATGTTGGCTAGACTGGATGATAAATCAGATTTGAATTGCTCCTGTTCAATATTTTTGTAGTTGCGAAAAGTGATTGTTTTTCTATTACTACTCAGTTCAACATTACAGTTAAATGAGAAAAGGATGCCATAATGGTCACAAGTTGGGAATTCAGCACTGTAGTTGCTAAGGACTTCTGTTGATTCTTCTTTAACAATTCCATGTGATGCTATTACAACGTCCAGTATGTGGCCAGATTTGTGTGTTGGCTGTTGAACAAACTGAGTCATGCCATATGATTCAACAATGTTTGTGAACTGAGAGGTATCTTTAGATGCAATATCAAGATGGATATTCAGATCACCACACCAACAACTTTTCTGATTTCATGAAAATGTCACCAAGGAAATTATCAAAGTCTGACAGGAATGATGGTATGTGTCCATCTGGTCGGTATATACAGCAGCACATGATTTGAGAGTTGTCTTTCAGTTTTATCTTTTGTTGTGACTGACTCAAAGGAAGGGCTGTGCTCCAGGGATACTTTCACCACTTTCAAGTTTGGCTTGTAAATTATTGCAACCCCTCCTCGTGAAGAATCACGGTAACAATGATGAATATTGTAACCATAAGACTTGACAGTGGCAGTTGTGTGGTTAACAAAATCAGTCAACCATGTTTCAGTTACAAGAAGAGTGATATTCCTCTGTTGCTTACAAATTCCATTATTTTATCAACTTTGTTGTTGAGTGATCTAGTATTCCAGCAGATACAAAGAGGTTGAAATGAGCTGATTTCCAGATCTTTCGCAGCTAGTTTTTTGAATTGTAGTACATTATGGAATTCTTCAATTTATCTTGTGCTTGCTTTGTAACTGGCACATGTTGGGTCTGATGCTTTATGATGGTGATTGGCACTTTGACATTCTTAACCACGATCTGTCTGTTTTGAAGCAAAGTTACAGTGTAGTGATAGTGTAGCGGCAGTTGCTGTGGCAACTGCCACGTTCTTTTTTCTATGATAGGTTTCGAAAGAAAGAAAGCTTATTTAACGAAGACAACCAAACAAAGACAGCCAAACGTAGGTATTGAGTATAGTAGTATGGAAAATAATAAAAAGCCTCGAATCAATTTTAAATTACCCTATTTTTTCACTTCTTTGTTTGTCCCGTCCCAAAAGACAGTCCCAAACTCAAAAGTGACACCCACCGCTATTACAAGTAAGAGCTGCTATCAACAAAGCAGAACGTAGTGTTGTCAGAACGCTGAGGATTCTTTATTGATGAAACTTTAATGCATAGTTTAATTCGTCAATTTAACTATTATTAGGGCAATTAAAAATTTCGAAAAACCTAATAAAGTGTGTTAACAAGATTACATGATTAGCCAAAGCGTCTAAGACGAGAAATATGTATTTTGCAGCACAACATGACACTAAACACGAAAAGAAACATGGAACGTAATGTAAACAATACATGCGCAAGCTAAGGTGCTGTATTGCTGAATCCGGAACAAATTAGTTTATCCAATTAGACCGGTAATACATGAAATTTACACGCCCATACTTACCACAAGTTTTTGTTATGATATAAGGATCACATTAAGCCAATAAAATGTATATGTTAATTTTTCATAATTATCGCGTCATGCACCTTTAAGTGTGTAATGTTTCTGAATTATAAGCAGTTTCCTCACAAAAAAGAATCATGAAACACCACCAAAATGTGACCATCATGCTAAGAATAACTATACCAACTGCAGGCCATGATACCAATGAACATTGTTCTTTGTGGTGTGGACAGACTTGACTATTTGTGTTTCATTCAACTAAAATGTAATACTCTCAAATCATAGTTACTTGAATGTTGATCATTATAAGATTATAACTTGATATAAATATAAAGGCCATCCATAAAGGACGTCCACAGAGAGGGAGGAGTCTGGTCAATGCAGAGGTTTGCGGACATAGGGGGGGGTGTTTTGCCAAAAGTGGACATCTGTATTTTTGAAAATTTTGGTGGATTTGACTAGTTTTTTTAACTAGAAAATTGTCAATAATTTATAATTTTGTCTTAAATGCTCAACAGTGAGTCAAATGATTAATTTGACTTTGTTGCCATATTTGAGATATGCAGGGCATAAAAATGATGACCAAAAGATTTTGATTGAAAATGTGGAAATTTGTAGACAAGAGGGAGGGAGGGTCTAAAATAGCCAAAATTTTGTGGACATCCTTTATGAATGACCTCTAAACCTCTTCCAATGTAAAATAACCAGTCTGTGATACATTTATTCTAGTCATGTTACAATTATACACTATTTCAGTTGGGTATAAAGTACGACTATGATCTTTATAGCACAAAGTGTGTGTGGAACATTGATGATGTTGTACAGTCAGAAAGTGTTGCTCTTATTGTCCATGTATTTCTGGTTATAATACCATTTATAGTTCCTGTGGTTCCAATAGTTCTGAGCTGCATTTTATCAGTGAATGCTATGACGAAGTCAATTGATGTATCAACTGAAATGAGTGCTACAAACTTGAACAGTCAAGTAATTCATGAAAAGAAGAAAGTTACTTTGGCAGTGATCATGGTTACACTTGTTTACATTCTTTTCAATGTTCCTCCAGTGATAACCCTCATATTATATTCAATTGGATATGTGGATCCAAGTGTATGGAAACTCTTTACATTTGACAGATATGCATATTACAACAATTTCATGGAAATATATTGTGTTGGATTAAATGCAATGGTTAACCCACTGATATATATGATCTTGATGCCAGCTTTAAAGAAACATTTATCTGATATATGTAACATTTTCAATAGATTTCCATCATTTTCTTCTGAATAGATCAGAACATTTTGAAAATTATGTCTGAAACAAATCTTTGTATTAGAGATATAAAGTATACAAAATGCAAAATTAAAAGAGTTTGATTTGCTGAATGATATCAATGCTCCATATTACATTAGATATCCTTTGACATTCTGTCATATTTAAATCCTGTATTTCCTAAACATGTATACCCCTGTTTGTGTGTGGTGTGCTTCCCCAGAAGTGCTGCATGCATACACACACCTATGTGTGCTTAGGAAATCCTGTATGATGAAATAGAAATATAAAATGAAAGGTGAAATACTTGATTAGATAAAGATAGATAAGATAAAGATAAAATATTTTAATTTGACATCAACACTCATTTCACAAAACAGTGTCCATGATTCAATAAACGTTATGCTGGATCTTCCAGCCCATATTATAAAGACATTAACAATTTATTTAACATTAAAAAAATACATAATACAATGTAATAAATTAACATGGTTTTGACATTAACAATTTATTTAACATTAAAAAAATACATAATACAATGTAATAAATTAACATGGTTTTGACTGATTAACACCTTAATCTCGACGAAAAACCAGTCAGTAAACTAAACCTATGAAAATGCTACAAATTATCAAAAATATCAAAAAATTTGACGAAATACCCCAATCATAAGGGATCGTTCACATATTACGTAATCAGCCGAGGGGGGGGGGAGGGGGTTTCCAAATGATTACGTTTGATTACGAGGGGGGGGGGTTTCGCCAATGATTACGTAATCAAAATATCTAAATTTTCGTGAAAATTGCACGAATTTTCATGAAAATTTCAAGAATTATCATGAAAATTTCAAGAATTTTCATAAAATTTCAAGAATTTTCATGAAAATTTCAAGAATTTTATGAAAAATTTAAAGGATATCCGAATTTTTATTACCAAAATTAACAATTTGCAGAAAAAATTGTCAAAATTTCATAATTATGATTAAAACATGATCTACTCTAACTCAATATGGTTCAGAATGCATAGTTCCTTTAGTGCTGCCCGTAGAGGACTTATAGGAGGGATGTACTCCATTCGTTGAACTCTTCAAACCACTTCAGTGCCTCTTTGTATATAAGGTTTGCTGCTCTGTGCTTGATCAGAGGTTCGGGAGGCCTTTCTTTCCCTAGAGCTCTAGAGTTGATGTCAGAGCAGGTCTTTGATGAAGGTGTAGGAAGCTGGAGTTGTCTGTAGAAGTTGCCAGACACTGATCTGGCACTTAGGGGGCTAGGGCTGATCTGGACCTTGGGTTCTGTGGGCTTTGGTGGCAGATGAGCAGGACACGGATACTGAACTTTGGTTCCATCGGTTTTGAAGGAGGATGAGGTGGGACCAAGACGTTGACTTCTGGCTCTTTTAGTGGAACTGGGGGCCTCAGGTGTAGAGGAGGAGGAGGATGATCTGTTGGAGGTAAAGGAGGATGATGAGCAGATGAGGATGCGTTGGAGGAAGAGAAAGAAGAGGAGGTGTCCATCTCATTGTCGTAGGCGAGATTTCCGTAGGAAAAACTAAATGTAGCTTTGAATGTCATCTTCAAGTCGATGATGTTGATGATTGAATTGAAACACACGATACTGTTCTATTTTTTGTCAGTTAATATAGTTTTTTGGTGACGTCAAAAACCGAAGGAGGGGGTTGGGCCATGATTACGTAATATTTTCCAAAAAAGAGGGGTTTGGTCATGATTACGTTTGATTACGGAGGGGGGGGGAGGGGGGTAAAAAATGCCCAAAAATTGATTACGTAATATGTGAACGATCCCTAAATAATCACTGATTACAAACTTACGAATGTATTATATCATAATGACATAATATTAACTTATTTACGTAAAAAAAAACAGCAGTAGATATATAGATAAATAGTAACAAGGAAAGTAACGTTACGAAAATTTCGCCTGCCAATAATGATTAATGATCAAAAATCAAATTGCTCCTTTATAAAATAAAACTATAAAACTATCAAATAATTGCCAGACGTTGTTGCAAAGCACAGTGGTTCCTAAGCCCGCATAGGTGTGCGTACGCGCGCCGCGCAACGCAGACAGGGATATACGTGTTTAGCAACACAGTGGCTGCGTAGTAACAACGTATCGCGCGATCAAGACTTTCGCGCGCTCCGAAAAAGAATTTGCAAACATTCGGCGCGGCGCAAAATTTGCCAATTGTGACATTGCGCGGCGCGGCGCTAGTGTCGCACAGTGTCACAATTGGCAAATTTTGCATTCGTCTGAATTCCGCAGCGCGAGCGTAATTCAGGTTTCGATTTATTTATAAGGATCCGGATTCCTATTCCTAAGCCCGCATAGGTGTGTGTACGCGCGCGCCGCGGCGCTTCCCTGAGCTTGAGGAAGCCTGGATGCGCGCCGCGCACAACGCAAACAGGTATATACGTCTTTAACATTGATGGATTTCTTCCATCCCTGCGCGCTGCAACACTCGGAAAACGATGCATTCGCGACGGAGGGTAGGGTAACATAACATCACACAATCTTTAGCAAATTTAGCAAGCACCTCTCTGACAGGGCTTCACACTTGCTGAGGGTTCATCCTGGCCCTGTAATTGGAACATCTCAACATTTCCCATTTACCTACTATTGAGCCATCTTTGTCATTGCACAATCCATAACAAGCTGTGTATTGCTTCATTATTGCTGTGTATGGATGAGTAGATACATATGCAAAAGTAAACTATGAAATATTAGGTGCAAATTGTAGGAGACTGGAGGTGCAATCAAATATCAGAGCTAGAAGCTGCATATTCTGTGAAATTACCCACCAGAAAACGTGATAGGGTTATCATAACGCCCCATGCCACATCAGTCAAATTCTGTCCAAGGAGAGGAGGATCATCGGCAGGTCACACTTTGTCCCAGTGGTCAGACCATGATGCATAATACTAATTAGCACTTGTGTAGCACTGACCACTTTCACATGACTCTAACCACCTTAAATCAAGTGGTTTTCACAACAAAACTTATCCAAACATGTTCATCCTGTGGTTAATATTGTGCATGTCATAAGTTTGTATGGCATAAAGACATAATTCTTGCATAGATTATAGGATCATGTCTGCTACCCAAAATCAGACTAAAATTATCTCAGTCTGAGTTCATTTCAAAGTCTGAACTGTTCCCACTTTCCATATAGGGACTGTCTACAAAGGACATCTCACATTGGAATTTAAGGGGGATAGGGAGGTTGGCCAATACCTACAGATATTTGCAGAAAAAAAGGGGGGTGTTTTGCTTAATGCAGATGTCTGCATTTATATAAATATGAGTAAATTTGACAGGTAGTTTTCTAAATACACTGCTGCCATTATTAACTTATTAAGTCAAATTTACTTGAGTTTAGAGTTATATTAACACTGAGTTGAATGATTGAGTTGATTTTGTCCAGATAATTATGGAATTGGGTGCAGAATAGTTTTCCAAAACGATTTTCAAGAAAATTAGACTCATTAGACCCCCTGACAGATGGTACCCTGTCAAATCTGTGTAAAAAGTGACCAAAGCATTTTCATACTGGCTGCAAAGTTAATTAAAAATTTGGTAAACCCTTCCAAAACCTGTCACAGAGTTGGTAAAAAAAGTGCAAATCCTGTTTAAAATCTTTTCTAAACCTGTCTTTGAATTGTCAAAAACCTCATAGCAATGTGTTGAACTTGATTGCTTTTAGCATTGACTTTTCAGAACCTGTCAACAGAAAGTGGACATAGTACCACCTGTCAGAAGGCCTAAAATTGTGAATATCTGGGGAGTCAATGTATTTTGGGTCCACATGGCTCAAATTCTGCAGATGTCATTCTTGGACTACCTCATAAAAGTATGAAATCTGTAATTCATTTTACACAGGACCCATGTAAAATTTGCTGAATGTTTTTAATTAGTTTCAGGTAATTGATGTCTGTCACAGTACAACATAGATGGGTTGTTCTTGAATGCATTGATGAATATTCAGCTACTACCAGAAGAGCTTTTGTTACAGATAGCTAACTACTTAACCTGTGATGATCTTTTGTTTTTCTCTAGTTGTTGCAAATGTTTAAGAAGAATCTGTTTCCCCTTGTTTGGAAGATATTCCCTCAAAGTGCCTAATACTGACCTTGATTCTTGCTTGGAAACCTGGATTGAATGGAATATTACAAAACTAATTCTTGATTGGGATAAATGGGATGTGATTCTAAATTCTAACATCAACAATATCTATTTGCTACTCAAAAATGTGAAATATGTATCAATTCATAATGGCAAAGAAAATTGGGAGGAGTTTCTGTTACCAAATCTTAGTAGCTCTCCTTCTATTGATCAAGTCATTATCAGGAATAGTGTCTGCAAAATTGAAATGTATGAAAAAGAATACCAAAATGCTAAATTCAACATTTCTTTTTTCAAATCTAAGTTCTTATTCTATTCTGTCTCCAGTAATCAGGAGAATGATTGTTTTCCCAGAATTAGACTATGTAATAAGAGCATCCATGAAATAAGTGATTGCTCAATTATATCTCCATCAAATAAAAGAGTTGGTAGTGGCCTTCTGAATAATATTATATGCAATCAACATGTTACCTGTAGAAATCTTTTAAAACACCTAATATTGGATGGCACAATGGTAACTGATCAAAACATCAGCCAATTCATCCAGAAATACCCCCATATTTGTCAATTGAGCTTGAAAAATTGCTCATCACTTTCTGGTACTGTTCTCAACATAATTGGCAAAATTACACTGTTAGAGTCTTTATCTGTTAGTGGAAATACTGAAATCAAGTCACTTATTGGACTTTCAAATTGCAATTGTCTTATCAAACTTGATGTTTCAAACTGCAAAAAGCTAACAGACATCACTGGCATCATGGATATCATAGTTAATATGACTGCCCTTAACCTTTCTGGAATCCCTGCATCACTGGAAATTCTCAGTGTATTTTATCTAGAAAGGTTAGAAGAATTGGAAGTTCAAAACTGCTATCAAGTTTCAGATCAACTTATGAGTCGTATGAAGATGCCTAAAATTAAGCATTTGAATGTAAGTAGTTGTGTGAGATTGACTGGGGAAACATTGAAATGCTTGATATGTAATTCTGAACAACTTATTACTCTTAACTTATGTTGGCTAAAGAAAATATCTCCATCTTTTTTTGAAGAAACTGCACTATTATCAAGATTGTTTTGGAGGGTAGAAGAATTGTTCCTGTCAAATATGAATATCACTGATGAGTGTCTTGCAATTATTCAGTCTTGTAACCCAATATCTTTGAAAACCCTCCATGTGAGTTTATGCAAAAATATTACAGATAAAGGAATTCTCAAAATCGCTTTGATTAGCACCATACGAGATATGAACATATCCCAGTTGTGCAATATAACAGATCAAAGTATAAATGTCATTGCACATCGTTTACATAGATTAAGAATACTGAATATTACTGGATGCAGTAAATTAACTGATAAAAGTATCAAGTCATTGAAAGTTTGTCGGTACCTTTCAATGTTAGAGTGTACCCAATGTACACTGGTTAATGATGAATCAGTTGAATATTTGAGTAATCTTTTACCAATGCTTAGTATCAGATATGTCAAAGACATGTCAATGTATTGATATATTGATACCATTTCCTGTATTAACTATAAATTACTCAATTCAGTTGTCTTGAGGCACTATAGAAGTGAAGGCAAATAAAACTATACCAGTGACCCCGTACAAATCTGTGGTTAATTCTCTGGTGAACTTTGGCTGACATTTTAACCAGAGATTTGGCTTGCATTCCTGTGAACTCTGGCTGACTTTATGGTGACCCTCTCAAATATGTGAAGTTCCTGTATAATTTTTCTAAATTTAATATTTGTTCAGTGCCACATTTTGTATGCACTGCATGCATGTAAGTTAGTTAGGTGAGTTCCAAAAGTTTCTAGATGTATGTATCTACTTCTTACTTTCTTATGTAGATTAATTAAAATGACAGATCATGAAAATAGAAATTTGTAATGATGATATATAATAACTTTATACTCAGAAAATATATAAATGTCGCTTAGTTTTTATTTCATAGATTTTTTACTTATGAATTTGTTGATATAAAATGTATTTGTATATATGAAAATCCAACTACTACTGTATTGGGTATGCAATTTAATTTATTATCGAATTAAACTGTAATACACTGTAGATGTTACTTTTTATTTCAGTTTTTTTTGTAAATACTTCATTGGAATGCTTTGTAATTTAAAAATCTAATCAAAGATTGAACCATCGCCTATTGTGATTTTCCTTGATTCTAATACTATGATGTCAATAATTGTATTCAAACAGTTAGCTTCAATCTTTAATGAACAATCCTTAAGGCACCTGCATCGTTCCGCGTCGATCGAATGAACTGATCAAATGAAAAACGCACACAATCGCTTGCGCTTGCTTTTTTGCGCGGACATCATCGTAATCGTGTATTGTGCGCGCTTTTTCATTTGATCAGTTCATTTGATCGACGCGGAACGATGAAACCACCTAATGCTAATTTCACCCACTTGTATTAATTCATGAATAATTATCACAATTCTAACAAGGTTATTATTATCAGCCAATATATTTCTTATTATGATGCATCATCTCTTTTTAAGTTACACAGCTAATTTATTGTACCCTGAGATTTTCGATTCATGACGCCGCTCCCTGATGAAAAAGCTGCTCGTACTCGTGAACTCTACGACAGGATCAGCCTCGGTATTGTAAGATCTCTTGAAAAACGAACAGGTGTGACAGACGTGAAGCTGCTGGACAGGAAGCCTGCTGACCCAGTACGGATAGTGGAATGGGAGCAGGAACACTCGAGCATCCTGCCTGATGACATGAAGAACTTCTACATAACTACAGACGGGTTGTTGCTGTGTTGGAGTGTCAAGTTCAATGGGTCCGTTACTCCCCTGGGGAGGATGGAAGTGAACCCTCTTGCTAACTTGAAGAGGATCACTATGCCAGAGAGCAACAAACAGGGAGCAACCCAGAGTGTTTCTGTTGAGGACACTGAGTCTGACGATGAAGAAAGCAAAAGTAGACCGAGGTGTTCCCAGATAGAGAAAGCTTTTGAGATAGATGCTTGCTGTTCTCATGGCAAAGTGTGCCTTGTGTATGAGGCCGAGCAACGATGTGACCCTAAGATTTGGTTCTTAGACCGTGCCGTTCGATGGCACTTCCTAGCAACATCCTTCATGGAATACTTCCGATTAATGGTGATGCACCTGGGACTACCTCAGTGGCAGTATGCTTTTACTGACATCGGTTTGTCGCCCATGTCAAAACAGTGGTTTAATCTTTATGCCCCTGTTCGTTTAGCTATTGACGATGAACAGCTTTGCAGACAATTGTCAGACACTGACGCAGACATAGTTGTAGCTGATAAAACCTTTGCGATCAGTAAGATCGATATTGACAGGTTATTCAAGCTGACGAATGATAAAAATAAGGAGAAGCCAGTTAAAAAGAAGCCCCAGCAACCTCCTTCACCCCAAACTAGTAATCAAAAACTTAACTCTTCCCGACCATCTTTAGCACACCTTGCATCCAAAAGGAATGTCAGATGAAATACTGAAATATGGCAAATTTGTCAGCGAACTTTGCTCAATACAATTTCTATTCAATGAAATTTTTTATTGGTAAATAACTGTTTATAAATGTGATTCAATGTTTATTCCAATGTTACGTTCTATTTATATCTTTTGTTTATTACTAAGATTGTTGATAGTAGAAGACGAATGAATGAATTATAAACGTTTCCATTAATTATATCGAGAATTGTCTGATTTCATAGCAAACCTAGTTTAAATGCTTATCGCATTACACCTAACCAATTTAATATTTTCGATGAATAATGATCTGGAATTTAACAGCGACCCTTCTCATTTGAGCTTGCTATGTCAGAGCCCGGTGACAGTGAAGATGATGCACCACAGTACGTTCCTTACAAGTGGGAGGATGACACTAGTCAGCAAACATACTCAGAACTGGACGATCAGGTAAATATCTCAAAGCTCATGAGGTTTACAAGTAAAGTTATTGAAAAATTCTAGTAAACCCATGGTTTACCAAATTACCACCCGTCTATATTCGCCTATAATTTTACCGTTCATATAAGCGAATTACTGCATAAGTCCTCCGGGAGCACCCTGTGAGTTCTCCGTGAGCACCCTGTGAGTTCTCCTGGAGTACTCCCAGGGGGAATCCCGGGGTTCTCACGCTGCCTCAATTATTGGCAGAATATGAGTTTGTCTACATTCCACCAATCAGCGAGTAGGATTTGTAAAACGCCGAGTGCTTATTGGTTACTTATTGAGTTCTGTGCAGCGTCACATCACCCCACTCTTCCCCAGACCAAAGTGGCGTGTGTGAAAGAGCTCTTCTCCCAGCTGGACCCTGCGGTGGTGAAGGCTCAGGGGGCAGCGAAGGGAGAGATCGGTATTGCTGTGCGGTACAAGCCTGAGAAGGAGGTGCTCTTAGTGAGGGTCATAGCTGCCAATGGACTCACCACCCGACAAGTGGCCAGACACTCTGTCGACCCCTGTGTGAGTGATATGTGTATTGCGTTGTTATGTGAGGGAATACCCACAGTTTCGGTCAGTTTTAAACCTCCTTACCCGTCACCCGCCCTCGTAATCATGTTAATAGTTTTAACCCTACCCTCCCCTGCTGAGAACTGTCCCTGATATTTGTATACTTGTATGGCCAATCTTAAATCTTGATTATGTATTATTTTTCAATTAAATATTAATTCGGTTTAAATCTGTCCCCCCTCCCAACCCGAGCTTTCACATTTCCTCAAATTCATTTTCAAAACTCATTTTCGCAATAGACACTGAATCCGCTGTCTAAAACTGGATTCTATGGAATATAGAAGTATGTAGAGCGGCTCTTTGCCCTTAAACCCTAGAATATAGTGTTTAACACGATCACAGAAATGTCCAGGTGGAAGTGTCGCTGGTGGATCCTCTAGACCAGCAAGTCAAGAAGACCTCGGTGAAGAAGAGCTGCAGGAACCCTGTCTGGAATGAGATCCTGGTGCTGTACCTGGAGGAAGCTGCCCTGTGGGAGACGGGCCTGCTGGTACGGGTACTGGACGGAGAGGATGTTATTGGGGAGGTGGTGGTGGAACTCGAGGAGGGAGTTCTGCATGGGAAGCCAGAGTGGTGGGAGCTGGGGGACCAGGTAAGAGCTGCATGGGAAGCCAGAGTGGTGGGAGCTGGGGGACCAGGTAAGAGCTGCATGGGAAGCCAGAGTGGTGGGAACTTGGGGACCAGGTAAGAGCTGCATGGCAAGCCAGAGTGGTGGGAGCTGGGGGACCAGGTAAGAGCTGCATGGGAAGCAAGAGTGGTGGGAACTTGGGGACCAGGTAAGAGCTGCATGGCAAGCCAGAGTGGTGGGAGCTGGGGGACCAGGTAAGAGCTGCATGGCAAGCCAGAGTGGTGGGAGCTGGGGGACCAGGTAAGAGCTGCAGGGCAAGCCGGAGTGGTGGGAGCTGGGGGACCAGGTAAGAGCTGCAGGGCAAGCCGGAGTGGTGGGAGCTGGGGGACCAGGTAAGAGCTGCATGGGAAGCCAGAGTGGTGGGAGCTGGGGGACCAGGTAAGAGCTGCATGGCAAGCCAGAGTGGTGGGAACTGGGGGACCAGGTAAGAGCTGCATGGCAAGCCAGAGTGGTGGGAACTTGGGGACCAGGTAAGAGCTGCATGGCAAGCCAGAGTGGTGGGAGCTGGGGGACCAGGTAAGAGCTGCATGGGAAGCCAGAGTGGTGGGAGCTGGGGGACCAGGTAAGAGCTGCATGGGAAGCCAGAGTGGTGGGAGCTGGGGACCAGGTAAGAGCTGCATGGGAAGCCAGAGTGGTGGGAGCTGGGGACCAGGTAAGAGCTGCATGGCAAGCCAGAGTGGTGGGAGCTGGGGGACCAGGTAAGAGCTGCATGGGAAGCCAGAGTGGTGGGAGCTGGGGGACCAGGTAAGAGCTGCATGGGAAGCCAGAGTGGTGGGAGCTGGGGGACCAGGTACAATGGGGGAAAGGGGGGAATTTTAAATGGGTTTTACTTATTCATAAAATCCTCTAAATTAGTGAATTAAGAAGATTTATCAGAAGGAATGTATAATTTGAATCGTTATTTTGTCGATAATACATATGTTGATAATACAAATCCACTAATTTTTATTTTGAGTAAATTTTATTTCATAAAATTACTACACAAGAAAGCAAGTGCTCTCACATCAATAAATTTAATAATAATAATAAATAATATGACACAAATTTTGCATTTATTACCCGCTAAACCATAATAAGCTTAACCGTGTTGTTTGAGGGCGGCATCTTAAGCCGCGGCCGCTCTTGGGTACTTTTGTGGCGCTAGATAGTTTCCAAATGTGCTTTATCATGTTTTGCAATTGCATAGAACTTACACTTATGTAATACGTTCTGTAACGCGCTGCAAAGAAGTGCCCAAGCCCGGCGTAATAGTAATACGCTGTAACAGTTCAATGAAACTTTACACCGCCTTTTCCGCTATTTTCCTCTATTTCCCCTCGAACATAAATTTGACCTATCTGAAATATTTCAAATTCATTCAAAACCATTGCCTATTGTGATTTTCCTTGATTCTAATTATACGATGACAATAATTGTATTCAAACAGTTAGCTTCAATCGTTAATGGACAATCCTCAATGCTAATTTCACCCACTTGTATTAATTCATGAATAATTATCACAATTTTAACAAGGTTATTAGCCAATATACATCATCTCTTTTCAAGTTACATAACTAATTTATTGTACCCTTAGATTTTCGATTCATGACGCCGCTCCCTGATGAAAAAGCTGCTCGTACCCGTGAACTCTATGACAGGATCAGCCTTGGTATCGTAAGATCTCTTGAAAAACGAACAGGCGTGACAGACGTGAAGCTGCTGGACAGGAAGCCTGCTGACCCCGTACGGATAGTGGAATGGGAGCAGGAACACTCGAGCCTCCTGCCTGATGACATGAAGAACTTTTACATAACAACAGACGGGTTGTTGTTGTGTTGGAGTGTCAAGTTCAATGGGTCCGTTACTCCCCTGGGGAGGATGGAAGTGAACCCTCTTGCTAACTTGAAGAGGATCACTATGCCAGAGAGCAACAAACAGGGAGCAACCCAGAGCGTTTCTGTTGAGGACACTGAGTCTGACGATGAGGAAAGCAAGAGCAGACCTAGGTGTTCCCAGATAGAGAAAGCTTTTGAGATAGATGCATGCTGTTCTCATGGTAAAGTGTGCCTTGTGTATGAGGCCGAGCAACGATGTGACCCTAAGATTTGGTTCTTAGACCGTGCAGTTCGATGGCACTTCCTAGCAACATCATTCATGGAATACTTCCGATTAATGGTAATGCACCTGGGACTACCTCAGTGGCAGTATGCTTTTACTGACATCGGTTTGTCGCCCATGTCAAAACAGTGGTTTAATCTTTTATGCCCCTGTTCGTTTGAAGGTTGACGATGAACAGTTTGCAGACAATTGTCAGATACGGATGCAGACATAGTTGTAGCTGATAAAACCTTGCGATCGAGGTAAGATCGATATTGACAGGTTATTCAAGCTGACGAATGATAAAAATAAAGAGAAACCAGTTAAAAAGAAGCCCCAGCAACCTCCTTCACCCCAAACTAGTAATCAAAAACTTAGCTCTTCCCGACCATCTTTAGCACACCTTGCATCCAAAAGGAATGTCAGATGAAATACTGAAATATGGCAAATTTGTCACTGAATTTTGCTCAATACAATTTCTATTCTATGGAATTTTTATTGGTAAATACCTGTTTATAAATGTGATTCAATTTTTATTCCAATGTTACGTTCTATTTATGCCTTTTGTTTATTACTAAGATCATTGATAGTAGAAGACGAATGAATGAATTACAAACGTTTCCATTACATCGAGAATTGTCTGATTTCATAGCAAACATAGTTTTAATGCTTATCGCATTACACCTAGTCCTTATCAATTTATTATTTTCGATGAATAATGATCTGGAATTTAACTAAGACCCTTCTCGTCCCATCTGAGCTTGCTATGTCAGAGCCCGGTGACAGTGAAGATGATGCACCACAGTACGTTCCTTACAAGTGGGAGGATGAAACTAGTCAGCAAACATACTCAGAGCTGGACGATCAGGTACAATATCTTATGACTGATTACTGATTAGGTTTACCAGAAAATTTATTGTAAATTCTAGCAAACTTCCGCCTATTGTATTGTATTGTATTGTATTGTAGGTTCCCCAAACTCGGAAGTAAGGGGGGACAAAATTCCTTAAGGGCACTGCCAGCACTAAGGGGCCACAGGACACCACTTATAGCGACGGCAAGTTGCCACTGGTACCCACTGGGTGCTCTGGCTTTATTGGGAACAGCATTTCAGTGACATTGGCTTGGTGAACTTCACTGAGCAATGGGGGTCCGGGTGTGAAGCCAGACAAGCCGCCTTTACTGCTGCACACTACAGTTTGAGTGAACTATATCTCTGTCCAAAGCACAGAAAAATAGATTTACTCTCTCTGTCCACACATTGCCATGGGTCGGTCAAAAGTCATAAAGGTAAGTGTAGTTTTGAAGGCGTGAGCTGGGTTGCCTTCAACATAAGTGTATTTAAAAAGTGGTACGGATTTCATTTTTGAGTGGTGATTATCGAAATGTCAGGACCCTCCTGCTCTCCTTCCATTATTTTTTGAATCAGCTGGTGTATCGTCGTCTTTTATTATTATTATTACCTTGTGTAGGTGTGCTTCTACGTTTGTTAGTTTTGTGAGATAGTGTTCTGTTGGGGAAAGGCTTCTTTTGTTATTTGTGGCTTTCTTTCAAAAATATTGGTGTTGTTGAAGAATTTTATCATTTTGTTGATTAGATGACTACTTTGCAGATCGTCAATGCTATCAAATTGGTATTTGTTGAATATTTCTTTTCTTTTATTGCTGAAATAAGAGCATTTACACAGTATATGATGCGCTGTTTCTAGGCAGTTCTCTTCCCAGTTGTAGTCAACGTATTTCATTACTTCTGTACAGTATTCACAGTGTTCATTATAAAGTTATAAATCTGTTTTGTTTTTGTCATGTGATAGTTTAGGTTGTTATGATTGGATAATATTTTAATTAAAGTACTTATTTTCTCATAGTTTAGTGTTAAGATTTTGTTTGTCATTTTATTTGTCCTGTATTTATAAGCTTTAACTAAACCAGATGTAAGTATCTTAGCTTCACAGCTTATATCACTATATATAAATCTGTTTTCTATTGATCTATGGTAGTGTTTGTTAATGATATTAATAAATGTTGTGAATGGCGCTTTTTATTATATAGCAGTTTGATACTTGTTTTAGGGAACCTTTCTTAGCAAGGTAGTCAGCTTCTTCATTTCCTTCATGACCTTCGTGGCCAGGTATCCAGTTGAGATTGACTGTGTTATTTCCTCCCAGCTCATTAAGTGAGTTATGGCACATTTTATTAATTCATTTTTTTGTTTGTTTGTTCATTAGAGACTTAAGTACTGCTTGTGAATCTGAGTAGAATTCGATATTTAAATTACTTGAGTTTTTGTTTCGTATGATTTCTTTAGCTTTTTCCATATGGCAATTGCTTCTGCTTGGTAAATGCTGGTGTGTGTTGGGAGTGGTTCTGCTACCTCATTTATTTCTTCTTCACTGAATGTTATACCGATTCCTGTGTTGCCTTTTTCATTTTTTGACCCATCTGTGAAGATGAGAAGGTTTGATTCACATTCTTTCACTTGTATACTGTCCCTGTTTTCAATGTTGATTTTGTATGTTTTGTTTAAGATTGAGAAAGGACTAATTTTGTCTGAAATTGGGTTTGGGTCAATTTTTATCACATTTTTTAATTTCAATCAATTATTTCTTGTGTTGATTGTATTTTTTCATTTTTATAGTTATTCATGTTCCAGTGTCTTTCAGTCTTGAGAGTTAATGCTCTTTTTTAAAGCTGTTTCTTCTAATTTTAACTCAATTGGTGCCATATTAAGGAGTAAATTTAGGAGTACTTTGGGAGTGCTAGTTTTTTACACCTTTACTCTTATGCATATTTGTACTAAATATTTGTATATTTCTGTGTTTAACTTGAAAAGACTGTATTATATAATCAAATTTTTAAGCTATAATGGTCCATAGAGGATTGCACAGATTCAATTAATTCTATGTTTTTTTGAAGTGAAATTTAAAAATTTTGGCAGAGCTTCCGCAGGGCAAAGAAGCCCTACTTCAGACTGCTGAACAAAATTCCCCAATATCACTGATTTTAGTGTGACAGATTGGGACCTCACTGGTAGATCTGGAGGATTTTTTAGTTCTCATCCGGCTAAAAGCACAAAGAACTATTGACTGTAAGAGGAAAGACTAATGGCTAAAACAGCGCTAGTCTATTAGGTTGCACGTTGTTCTTATACTCCAAGAGCATAAGAAAGTTGGCAGCCTACTTGTTGCTTCTTAGTCCTAACGCACCATCGCTGTAGTATTAGCAAGCTAATCTACAGACTACGGCCTCGGGAGCAGCAACGAAGCTCCGTTCCAGGGAATCTCACCGATGTTCTGATTTAACGGTATGGTGCCCGAATCATCAGAACCTGGAACTTCCGCCTATAATTACCTATGATTATACCATTCATATGAGCGAATTACTGCGGGAGTCCTCCGGGAGCACCCTGTGAGTACTCCGGGAAGACTCCCAGGGGTAATCCCGGGGTTCTCACGCTGCCTCAATTATTGTCAGAATATGAGTTTGTCTACATTGTACTATTGTATTTCACCAATCAGCGAGTAGGATTTGTAAAACGCCGAGCACTGATTGGTTACAAAGTTCTGTGCAGCGTCACATCACCCCACTCCTCCCCAGACCAAAGTGGCGTGTGTGAAAGAGCTCTTCTCCCAGCTGGACCCTGCGGTGGTGAAGGCCCAGGGGGCAGCGAAGGGAGAGATCGGTATTGCCGTGCGATACAAGCCTGAGAAGGAGGTGCTCCTTGTGCGGGTTATAGCTGCCAATGGGCTCACCACCCGACAAGTGGCCAGACACTCTGTCGACCCTTGCGTGAGTGATTTGTGTTATTATCTTATTACGTGAGAGAATACGCACATTTTTGGCCAATTTTATTTTCAAACCCCCTGACCCGCCCTCTTAATCATGTTTAAAGTTATGACCCTACCCTCCACCTGCGATGATAAAGTCATACTATGAGAACTGTCCCTGATATTTGTATACTTGTATGGGCAATCTTAAATCTTGATTGATGTATTTTTTTTCAATGTAATATTGATATTCGGTTTAAATCTGTCCCCTTTCTGACCCAAACTCTCACTATTCCACAGAACTCATTTTCGCTATAAACACATAAACAATAAATCTGTTATCTAAAACTGAATTCCGTGCAATGCAAGTATGTAGAGGGGCTCTTTGCCCTTATTAAACCCTAGAATATAGTGTTTAACACGATCACAGAAATGTCCAGGTGGAGGTGTCGCTGGTTGATCCCCTAGACCAGCAAGTAAAGAAGACCTCTGTGAAGAAGAGCTGTCGGAATCCTGTCTGGAATGAGATCCTGGTGCTGTACCTGGAGGAAGCTGCCCTGTGGGAGACGGGCCTGCTGGTCCGGGTACTTGACGGGGAGGATGTTATCGGGGAGGTGGTGGTGGAACTCGAGGAAGGAGTTCTACATGGGAAGCCAGAGTGGTGGGAGCTGGGGGACCAGGTAAGAGCTGCATGGGAAGCCAGAGTGGTGGGAGCTGGGGGACCAGGTAAGAGCTGCATGGGAAGCCAGAGTGGTGGGAGCTGGGGGACCAGGTAAGAGCTGCATGGGAAGCCAGAGTGGTGGGAGCTGGGGGACCAGGTAAGAGCTGCATGGCAAGCCAGAGTGGTGGGAGCTGGGGGACCAGGTAAGAGCTGCATGGCAAGCCAGAGTGGTGGGAACTTGGGGACCAGGTAAGAGCTGCATGGGAAGCCAGAGTGGTGGGAGCTGGGGGACCAGGTAAGAGCTGCATGGGAAGCCAGAGTGGTGGGAGCTGGGGGACCAGGTAAAAGCTGCATGGGAAGCCAGAGTGGTGGGAGCTGGGGGACCAGGTACAACATGGGAAGAAGTGGGGGAATTTTAAATGGGTTTTACGTATTTATAAAATCCAAGGAATTAGTGAATTAAGAATATTGATTAGAAGGAATGTATAATTTGACTCGGTTTTTTGTCGATAATACATAAGTTGATAATACAAATCGGTAATATACTAATTTTGGTTTTGAGTAAATTTGATTTAATAAAATTAGTACACAAAAAAGCAAGTGCTCTCACATCAATAAATGTAATGATGATAAATAATATGACACAAATTTGCATTTATAACCTGCTAAACCATAAAAAGCCCTTGTGAGGCTCGGCTTCTCAAACCGCGGCCGCGCTTGGGTACTTTTTGTGGCGCGTGATAGTTCCCAAATGTGCTTTATCATGTTTTGCAATTGCATAGAACGTACCGTTCGTTCTGTAACGAGCTGCAAAGAAGTACTCAAGCGCGCCGTTATAGCAATACACCGCGCCTCAAAAGGTCAGGACACCAGGGTCATTCTCTTGGCATCTAAGCAATAACAGTTCAATGTATTCAATTCCGTGGTATTTTCGCAAATGATTCGAGTCATTCAACGTAACTCACAAGAGAGTACCTGTATAGAGGATCTGAATGAACTCAAAAGTGACCTTACTAAAAGTGGGCACAGAGAAAGTACTATGGACGAGTTGGAACCTCTGGCAGTCCAGCGGGCTATTGAACAAGATCTCTATGAGAATTTGGAGAGAGCCCCTGAAACTACACAGAAACTCGTCTTTTCTGTGAAATTCTTCAGGGAAATTGGTGATCTCAAGAAGTTAGTTCACTCCATGAAAACTGAAATCGAACACCTCTGTTGAGACATCAATATAACATTTGCTCTCAGAAAACAACCATCAGTAGGAACACAGTCGTGAGAAACCGAAGACTGAGTGGTTGTCCCGTCCAGGAGACCGAATCAATTGCTCCAAAAACACAGAAATGTAATGCCAGAGGTTGCCGCACTTGTCCCCTTTTGTTCAGTGCTGATGACAAAATCATGGTTAATGGGTCGCAAATTAATCTTGATTTTAGACTAAATTGTAAAGATAAGGATATTATTTATGTAGCCCAGTGTCAGATCTGCTCAGTACTTCCTGGCACTCTGAAAGAGGACACCTATTTTGGTCAGTCAGTCACCCCAATGCATATTCGCATGAATGGTCATAGGAATAAATTTTTAATTGATGATAAATTGTATTTTGAAAAATCAGCCCTTTCAATGCATTGCTTCCTTGTCCATAAAGATTTATTTAGCATGGAGTTTTTCAAACTAGGTATTGTAAAGAAGGTTAGACCAGTAGAATTAGATCGGGAAGAAAATAAATGCATTCAGAAATTTAGGACTAGAATTTGGGGTTTGAATAGGATTGTAGTTGTAAGATAATTTCCGTGTTTTCCTTGGTCTTGTTGAATTGTTAGACTTTTTGTAATTTATTCTTTCAGTAACTATAAGTTTGTAGTATTTTGACAATTTATTGTTGATTGCTATTATATTGATACTAATTTATTCCCTCCAATTATAGGCTTACGATGTAATAACGAAAGTACTTCCTATAATCTATGCTGTTTCATTGTGCGTCCAAAACACGTAACTTTTAGAGGAATTTTTATGTGACATGATATCATCTAATTGTTCACAGTGCATTTCACTTTCAGTATTCTCCAAAAATGCCACTAAACCATGGCTTGAGTCGCCTGACTCATAACTTCATAAGATTCTACTGATGATCATAAGATACTACCGATCACGCCATCTACCCAGTCCAGTGTATTGCTCCTGATTTCAAAGAACTCTGCCAATGCCTGTTCCTCAGTCCAGAAAAACGCAACAAAGAGTGCTCCATTAACAATCCCTGTCACTATCCCGCCCAACATATCACTGATGAAATGTCTGCCTAGCACCACTCTGGATAAACTGACTGTAATCACTGACATTGCTACGAAAAGGAAGAAAAGTGCCCCGTTTGGCGAGAACTTGATCAAAATATACCCCAGCATAGCCATCCTAGAGCAGTGCCCGGACGGGAAGCTGAAGTGAGAAATGCCAGGGAACTGTGATGCCAGGGGTTCCTCCTGCTGCCGCCTGACAGCCACCTTGACAGCCACCTTGACGACAGAGTCGAGTATCTGTGCCTGCAGGAGGTTGGTGTAGAAGGTGAAGTAAGAGAGGTTAGGAGAGGTGAGGATGAGGAGGAGAGTGAGGGGTAGGAGGAAGAGGAGACTGCCCCCTATCTCACAGAGGATGCAGTGGATGAGGAGGGTCAGGTACACCGGACTATCTTCCTTATTCTCCAGCATCTCCTCCCTCACACTCAGCCGCTGGGTCATCGTGATGTCTAGTTGGAGGAGTTTGGAACTCTTGGCTTCCTGTTGCACCTCCTCAATTATCTGGATGATGTCCTCGTTGCTTACTATGGACTCCCCAGGCTGTGAGGGCATGCTCACATCCTGGGAGATGAGTCGCTTCCTTACTCCCGCCATTACTGCGTCTTACGTCATAGGGCTGTACCTTGAAAACAAAGCGTGTCACATTTGGCAGACACAGGTTATTTGAAATTCTACTTTTTGATGCTAATGGAAATCAGCTTCGAATTAGTCTGAAGAAACTACTCTTAAAATTTTGCGGATTTCACATGAAATAATATTCAAATGAAGGAATGAGTAATTGATTATAAATCCCACCAACAGCAGTTTACAAAATGTGTAACAAAAAGCAATATGAGGAGTAGCAGAAACCACAACAAAAGTCGGGACGCACCAAAAACTGAATGTTTAAGAAACACGAAACGCGGTTTTCTCGGGTTGCGACAATTCGAGGGTAGGAAAGAGTAACTTGACCCTACTGTTGATAAGAGGACGTGTATCCTGATACTGCATAATACATTTCATGTGTAATAATATGCAACCACTCGCGAGCACTTTGTCTATCTGTCATCGCACGCTCTGTAACTTCCCAGACACTGTCAAGTGTCACAGTGGTATAACCGCTTTGATGCTCAAAAGTCAAATAGCTCTTAGCCAGCTGTGAGCTGGTGGGATTATAATTTTCATTAAATTATGAAATTAATGCAGTTTTAAACTGATATCTATGCATATGGTGATATAATAATTATATTGTTTTATGTTCTGCACTCTTTCCAAAACGCACCACGTTTTTAGATATTAGATTTAGATAACAGAGACCACCACGTTTCACCTGACACTTGAAACGTCTCAGCTTACCGATATGTCTCGTTGACATCGAACAATCAACACGTAAGTTGACAGTCAACTTGCAAACTGCTCGGTCGGGCCATAGTTGCAATAATTTTGGGATCCTACCGCTAATTTAATGCAGTAGTACAAATACACCAGATAAAAAATTCTATGAATCTGCCTCAGCATTTGACCCCTTCACAACACTCAACCCCCTCACAACATTTCACCTCACAACACTAAACCCCCTCACAACATTTCACCTCACAACACTAAACCCCCTTATAACATTTCACCTCACAACACTAAACCCCCTCACAACATTTCACCTCACAACACTAAACCCCCTCACAACATTTCACCTCTTAACACTAAACCCCCTCACAACATTTCTCCTCTCAACCTCAACCCCCTCCACCCCGCAGAAAGACTGGAGCATCAGTGGAGCTGTGCACGTGCGTGTCAAGTACACTACCCCCACCACGCTACACGTCAACGTAGCCTCAGCCGAGGGACTCTGCGGCAAAAACAAGAACAACGTCTCCGACCCCTTCGTGCGGGTGACCCTCGCCGGAAAGTACCCTGTTAAAACCACCAAGGTGAGATGACAGGGTCTCTTTTACTCTATTAGTTGTTATTTTGATAATAAATGGGTAAAAAGCAACTTGATACAGTCAATAGGGTACAATAATTCTTCTGTGTCATCAAATCGTCTGTTGAAATCATCACAACATTCCTCTAAAAGTTAAACTCAACACACCACCGTTCTCAAGAAGTTCTAAGAACTGCACATACTTAAATGCAAAACAACAATGCTCACTGCGTAGGTTAAATGTTGTTAAGCGCACAATATGCCTACGATGGGCAGGAATTATATGAGCAGGAATTGTAGATTTGCTGTGGGTTTGCCGGTCTGTAGCTCACTAAATTTTAGCCTCGTCATCGCAATTTGTCCGCTGGAGTATAATTAGTGCAGTAGGAGGTATAAGATAAAACTGGGTAGAGATCAGGCAGCAGCCATCCAGATATTATGCTAATTGGAAGCTTCAAGTATTAGAATAGCATATCAAAGTATTATCAACATCTCTTCATCTGTCAGCTTGTTACCGTCGGCTATTTGTGGTCAAAGTATCAATAATGAAACATGCAGTAGGTATACACTAAAAACGGCTCTATCTGCCTAAATAACGCGCGTGTGTTATTTGGAAATAACGCACAAATGGAGCGAGTGCAGAGTGAGTCGTAAATTAGGTTAGAAAAAACCGAACACAAGTCTTTAACTGATGATTGAAGTTATTTCTAATTTTCCTCTGATTGCGACGTACAAGGTAAACGAAATAAAAGGTTAATTGTCATCAATCAAAATTCGGTGTTCGACATCATCTTCAGTGCTCAAATTTTATTGTATAAAGTAGCGTTGTAAAGTTTAAAACTTTACAACACTACTTATTACTTGAATCAAATTTTAGCAATCAGAGGAAAATTAGAATTTACTTCAATCATCAGTTGAACAATGTGACTTATGAACATCAGACCGCTAGAATACAAGTTCTTAACGACGAGAAGCGTTTTTAAGGCTAAAACGCACAGAGTGTATGATAACATGATATGGTTATATCCTTTACACTTTGACATAAATGAGAAGAAACCTTAGAATATTTCCTTGACAGTGCAGCATCACTATGATATTTTAGCCCGGTAATTTTAGCCGGACATTCGGGTGACATTGCTCACACGAGCGAAGAAGCGATTTCGCTTTGTGAAGAAGTGGCTTTCATGCCTCATTTTGTGATAATATAATTTTCAATAAGGCCTCATGAATGTCATATCAAGAGCCCTTAATCAAACTCCCTTCTCAGGTAGTAAAAGGTACGATTAATCCTGTTTGGAGTGAGACATTTGACTTCTCAATCCCCGTGCAACTCCTACAAACCATGTGAGTTTGGGGGGTCGCCCAACATCCCCAAGTTTGGGGGTGAAATAAGTTGGACAGATTACTTTGCAAAACGAATGTACTAAAATTGATGAAAAACAGTCGTTGGTAATGGGTATCACAGCAGCGTTGAGGTTGAAGTAGAACTGGAGGTAAGTAGTATCACGCAAGTGTCACGAGTTCGAGAATCATTCTGAAATTCCTGAGTCACGCGGCACCGTGTATCAGTATCATGCACATGTGTTATATACTGTTAAATCAGTATCGCGCTGCAGGTACAAAATATGGTGGTTGTGTGGAGATTTCAGAAGGTTTTCTGAGAACTAGTGAAGTGGTTTCATGTTACACTATATCATACCCCCGGTCACGTACTCGACAAACTCCAGCAAACATCACACAAATATACGACATGTACATTCTGTGAGTACAGAAGTAATAAACTACTGAGCGTCACACTGACAAGCTT
The DNA here is from genome assembly GCA_011033025.1 of Beroe forskalii. Taxonomy (NCBI): domain Eukaryota; kingdom Metazoa; phylum Ctenophora; class Nuda; order Beroida; family Beroidae; genus Beroe; species Beroe forskalii. Next base: position 17,174 of record WFMF01000088.1, on the reverse strand, counting down.
TAGTAATAACACATCACAGAATACTGAGCTCACATGACTCCTGTGGAGATGTGAGCATTATGATATGCATTAATCAGAGAGGCAGAGTATAGCTCTATGAGAGAGCATACAGCAGCGGCAGCTTACAGCTTCAAGCAAATATAATATTAACATATTAAACTCAGCGATATAAAATATACTGAAATTATTCTTTATACGGTGTTAGTTGTAAAATAGATTTAGGTACTGGTTTATATTCGACAAGGCTTAAACTTTTACACATTAAATAATGAGAGAGCTCCAAATATTAGCTAGGAAAATATTAAATAGAAGCAGTGCGGCCATTAACACCGCGGAGGCATTTGCGTCGGTTAAATGTACATCTTTAATGCACTATGTACATTAAGTACAATGTAGGTGCTGTCTTTTTAATAGCCAATATTATAACCCTGCGGCTGCTTATTAACCAGTTAATTTCCCGCATGTTGATCACGTGCTTTGACCTGGTGAGCAATCTGCGATACTCATTAATATCATGAATTGATCTGCGCTAAAAGGTTAAAAGTTTAACATGTGCGTTGGCTGCATTCCAAGATTCACGCATCCTGACGTCAGAGTGACGCATAACTCCAAGGCTAACTGTCTAACTACTGTAATTGTGGGGTGCCGCGGTAGCGTTACATTTGTAACATAATGCATGTTATGCATGCAGACAGGGTGGAGTAAACCTACGGCCATATTCCATACAGCAATTCAGGTCTGATAAAGTAGGGTTGTAAATTTTAAGACATTTGTCTCAATCAATAGTGCATTGGTCAGGTGTAAAGGGGTTATTCGTAAGAATGAGTCTCAGACTTTAGCATAACAGGTGTACTTTCAGCACTGTTCTACTGGCTGTTTACCACAAGAACCTGATTGGAAAGGACGAGTTTTTAGGGGAAGTCAGGATCTCGCTGAGTGATTTCAGACATTTCCACTCCATAGACTCGTGGTTCCCTTTAGCTGACTTGGTAAGTTGCTCTGTAGTACTGCACTGATACAATTTAGTGAATTTGTTTGAGAGATCATGCGCTATTATCTTATTATGCACAAGATTGACTATTTTATCCAAATTGTTTTTATATGTTCAATGTAGTTATATTTTCAATAATATGGTTTTTGGACATGAAACTGCAGAGAAGTTACCTCAATGACTTTATGTTTAACTCTTGGTAGCGCCAATGTTCTGCCTTGCAGAAGCAGCTTTGCCCTACTTTGCCCTACTTCTCCCCTTGGATCTTAATATGCTATCCACGCTGATTGTTGCGTTCTCCCCTTTTGCATATCCTCCCCAATTATACCATTTTCCTCGTGGACTTACCCTTTACTTTGTCCTTTTTACCACCCCATCACCTAGCTGCTGAACCTTAACATATTATGTACGCTACCCAGAGAATATTTTATTGGTCACTTTCCGGACAAATGAAGAAGCTACTTACTCCAAACTTACTTACTTTGTCTTGGAATTATATGTTTCCTCCTGTACGTTTTTCTCTTCCTAAATGGTACGTGATTTCTCTTAATTCGCCCCAAAACACGATACAAACCCGCACTAACCCCCAGAAACACGTGGCTCGGCACAGGTCGGAGTGGAGTAAGGGGGCAGTGGAGCAGGAGCTCAGAGAGGCCCTAGTGGCTCATGTGTCAGCCAGGTCCCCTAACCTCATCTTCAGCAGTGCCAACCCTCCAAACAGGGTTAGATTTTTTTGGTACATCGAACAAACGCGCCCCCGAAGTCCTGGTGGACTTTTTGGCAAAAAAAATAATAAAACAGGGTTAGATACTCAGATACTTAATATATTGGGGGGAGGGGCTCGCTTTCCTATCAAATCTCTCATAATATGTTCTGGTTACTATCATTTATCTAAGTGAAAACAAGGGCTAAGCGATATCATTAGCTCAGGTTGGTGCCACTGTCCCAATTGTCCTAAACTCAAGAAAATGAGAATTGAGAAAGGGGAAAATGAGACAACTGGGACAATTGGGTCGGAGAAAAATGAGACCCTCAAAGTGAATTGGAACAGGGAAAAATGAGACATTTGGGACAAAAAGTGGCAGGTACAACTGGGGCTCAAATGGTTGTGTTTGTGAGAGAACTGAGAGACAGAACTTAAGTATTTTTGCGTCACAACCTATTCATTTTATTTGAAGGATGACCTTCTCAAGAGTACAAACTTAAACGTTATCAAGTGTTCTTCTGATTTCGACAGTTTCAATTCAGTAGGAACGGCAGGAATCGAACCCGGGATCTTTCGATCACGAGCTACCAATACAATCACGAGCTACCAATACACCAACTGACCACTCGAAACTCTTAAATTGCATGAAAAGTCAATAGCTTCAAATTTCAGATCAATTGAGCTCAATTTATGAGGGTGTCGCCACAGTATTCTTTGTTTTCAAAGTTACATGAGACCAACGATTTTCTGGGGAAGGTTGTTAGTTGTAGTTGAATGCATGCCACACAATACCTATCTCCTATACCAGATACCTGGTATTTGAGTATTTGTGGTATACAAATTTACCTATACGTCCTGGTGATGTCATATCACAATCAATATTATATTATGCGTCTTCATATGGTGTAAATTGACAGTGAAATTTTGTACAGTGACATCAGTTCATACAAAGAACTCCCGGAGTACTCCCGGGGTACTCCCGTGGGACTCCCGGGGTACTCCCGTGGTACTCCCGTACTCCCGTGGCACTCCCGTAGGACTCCCGTAGGACTCCCGGAGTACTCCCGTGGTACTCCCGTAGGACTCCCGTGGTACTCCCGTAGGACTCCCGTAGGACTCCCGTGGTACTCCCGAAGGACTCCCGTGGTACTCCCGGGGGACTCCCGTGGTACTCCCGTAGGACTCCCGGGGGACTCTCGGAGTACTCCCGGAGTACTCCCGGAGGACTCTCGGAGTACTCTCGGAGTACTCCCGGAGTACTCTCGGAGGACTCTCGGAGTACTCCCGGAGGGCTCCCGGAGGACTCCTGGGAGGCTCCCGCAGTAATTCGCTCGTATGACCACATATTGAAATACGATCAGTATGTCCATATCAACTCACTACCCAGCAAATGCATCCCCGGAGGGTGATAGAAGTAAACGACAATTAAAGTGCAATATTTGAAACTAAAATATATCTATGTTTCTTGACAGTCAGGTAGCCACTCAAGTTTAAATGCTTATTTCTCTAGAAGCACGTATCACATCCAATGCCATCAAGCAGATTTTTAATGACGTCTACAGTCACTCTTCCAGGAATTGTGTTTGCTATTTCGACTCCTTGATCCACTCTCATCTTAAGCATGTCTTTCATAGAGAAACAGTAACCAGATGCTGATATCTCGTTAATGTAGTACCTCCTAAAGCCATTCAGTTCGATCCTCAGAGTCGATGCTAAACCCATCATTTGAACAGTCCCAAACCTTCCAGAAGTCTCCTTGTATGTTTCACCTCCCACAACATATTTCACCGTTTGACTTCCTCGTATTACATTCTTCGCCCAGTCAATCGTTACACTTTCAAGAACACAGATGCCATCCAAGCTGATTTCTATCCATGATTGTCTAGTAAGGCTTCTCCAGGAGACAGCGTTTATACCATCCACTAGATGGGCATCCATATTGGCAACGTTGCTCCTCACTGGTCTTGATAAGGTCACTGTCTCACGCACGGGATCTTCCTTACCGTAAATGAATACCTCGCCTATGCCAACTGTGTAATTAAACTTGCTCCCTTTTCTAAACATTCTCGCATTGTCAACCAATCTCATATCGAGTCTTACTTTGGTAGTTCTGCCTTCCCACCCTTCCAAAGTTGTGATACCTTTTCTTGCTTTTTTAGACTTTTTAGCTGATTCATCGACTTTTTCGTCTGCCTTACTCCGCGTCTCTACCCAGCTACCGTTTATTTCTGCTCTCATCTCGTAATTAGCTACATTTGGAATTGTATTAAATGCCCATTTGATTTCGACATGATCTATTCTGTATGGGCCTCCAAGGTCGATTTCAATCCAGCAGGTGTCTGTTTCATCGGTAAACCAACCCCGCCCCTCTTTTGTAACCCAGGCATTCCGGTGCTCGTTACTGGCAGAACTTGTTGCTGGTTTCATCCAAGCTACGTCCCTGATTGTTTGGTTTATGTGCGCCTCCACTGTAGGTACCATCTTCAGTTGTAAAGCATTCTTATCCACAGTTTGTGGGGTTGTTATTTGTTCATCCAATGCTACGTAGAGACCGTAGTTCGACGGGCAGATAGAGGTTGCTTCTTCGACAGTTGATAGGAAACAGGATTCTGCTGAACATCGTGCATTAGGAGGAGGAATGACGCTTCCCTTCTCCAAAAAGTAAAACTTTTTTTCCTATAACTTTGTTCCCATCCCCGAACTTTATTGGCTAGCTGCCAAACTCCATTCTTTAGCCATGTGAAGGCACAGTGGCCAGGCTGTCCCAAGGGAGAAGCGGGAACTCCAAAAGCTTGTGTTGCTCCTGATCCAAAGGCGCAAAAAGTTCCACAGACACCCCCGTAAATGTGCATGTTTTCCAAAGTTTCGGGCAACGGTTTAGTGGGATCATCTGGGTCAGTGTGGTTCTTCATTGGCTTGCCTGGAACGTAGTCGACCATGTCGAATACCGCACCCCCAATCCTTTCAGGTTTACGGAATTTTTCTGGAACATTTTCCTGTGCCCAGACATACTCATAGTCCAATGAATTACCTTTAAGAACAAACCGCATTTCCCAAACATTTAGATGGTAGAAAGGTTCAAGCAGTACCCCTTCATCAGACCACTTCAAGTAGTTGTGATACCTCGCAACACCGTCAATAATCTGATTGCGGACTCGAGCCTTTCTTTCGACTCCAAAGGTCAAGGCGGTTGCTGCAGCAAGAGTGAACTTCAGTCCAGGATTTTTAGCATCCGGATCCTGCTTTATTATCGTAGAAAGGATGTCAATAACCCCTCCACAATTCCTGTCAAAAATGTCTCCACTTGTAAACAAGGCTTCTAATGTGGTCTTGTCATTATAGATCCAATCAACAGTTTCATCACTTAGATCCAACGAGGCACCTTGTTTCACCAAGCAGTCCAATAATTCCCATTGGAAAATTTCAAGAGATCCAGTGCCATTTTCAGCATAGTTTCTGAATTGACTGGTTTTGCCAAAATTCCCAACTTTTTCCTTGATTTGTTTTGTTTTCTCATCTAACAGATTTTGTGTCCCTGAGAGGATTTGTTTTGAGTAGGTATAATGGATGTTTGATGGCTGATTTACTAGGCATAAACATGAGCGTGAAATGGGGAATGCTACATGCAAAAGTACAGAATTGAATTGTCTTCAGGGTTTGGAAGGCTTTAGAAATGTGACGATGATTAGACCATGTGTAACGAAGCTATAATTTCTGTGCAGATCAGCGAGAAACAGTGCTGTTATGAGCAGTTTTTATAGTACATTATGAGTACATACCATTTGTTACTTGGTCTCTTTTAATCTGCTCTGTTTCAAAGGTTAAACCCTCGTTTTCAAGGGCTTCTAGTTCTAAGTCCACTTCATAATTGTCATCATCATAGTAATTTTCAGTCTGGATGGTTTGAGAGTTAAAGGGTTAGATAAAATAAAAGAAAACAGTTTGGGAGGCAAGCCAAACTTGGCTAAAACATAAGGGTATCCTTATTTTGTTTAAAAATGGTAAAAGTGACTACAATTAATGACCGTAAGGTAAGGCTGCCATGGCTCTTAATAAATACATAAATGTTTGGAGCTGATATCATTATGTTGTAAAATAAAATGTTATCATAGAGTTTTCAAATAGATGTGGGCGCTTTGGTTCTTAAATTTGATGACGTATAAGAATTAAATCACTTTTTTAATAAACGTTCTTTCAACTGCAAAAAATGCATATTTTTCGCTAGTGCATCGGAAACCAACCCAAAGGTATCGAGAAAATTAGCTTTATAAACCTACAACCGGAGAAACTAAAACTTTGTAACTTAATTGATAATTACCTCTTCATACTGGAGAGTTGATGATGTTTGTACGACTAAAAGTAATAGTAGGAAGAAGCTCCTACTTCTGCAATCCTTCATAATGCCTCCTCCTCAAATTGAAACCAAGATAAGGTTATGTGGTTATATTAATTGCGGGCATGATGACGAATTTCGGTGCAGATTTATTTCTTCAGTGCTGTGCTACTGATTTGAAATCGTTGGCTCAAAAATAAATGAATACCTATATGCTTATATGAAAATATAAGATTGATTTTTCGAAATAGACAATCGTATCAGAAATATAACAGAAGTCAGAGGTTAGCCACATGGTGATTCAAAAGCAAATTATTAGAAGCCACAAAATTAAAATTTTGTTAGGCACAAGTCTGACATGTTTGGGTCAGGGACTGTAGTACGACTGCCAGAAGTTCGACAGCAGGATCAGGTGTCGAACTTTCGGTCGCCAACTGACTGAAGTCCGACAGTCCTAAAGCTCGACAGTGTCTAACTTCTGAGTTGTTCTCTGTTTTATATACCATTTGCCACTGTACGTGGATGCCGGATGGTACAATATAATCAAATCAATACTTTGCTGTCAAATTTCACGCGCTTTGACGTACTAAATGTTTTTGGATGACCGTTCGAAATTTCACGGACCGTCTGTTACCATCTACTGTGGTCAATATTTGTTTGACATTTATCACACTTCCATGCTATTCGTGGAAACAATTCTTAATTTAACTTTTTTTAAAGTTAAGATATTCATTATACTTATAATATGACATTGTGGGTTCAGAATATAAAGTGTGAATCCCATCCCCCTTAACAGCTTAACGGTTGATGATATCAAATATAATTTCAAAGTAGACTTGAAAAGTTGAAAATAATAAAACTTTAGTGTGAGAATGTGAACAGAGCTTGACGTTTCATGTTAAAAAGTTAATAGACTATCAATGGACCAGTGATGGTTACAGCTAAAGGCATGGCTTATTTACCAAATAATTACTGCAAGTTATCACATATTGATGGTAGAATGCCCAGCTAGCAGTCCAGAGACCATTCTCCGGTCACTGCCCATATAACCAATATGTTTATAGTGCAGCATTCCATCGGATTACATATGTATTCAAGCTAAATATTAAGGACCAATAAGGTATATTAATTTGGGAGTCTGACCCATCCTCGACACCAGTCTGAACTAATCCTTGAATCTAGTCTGGACAATGACATATTCCTTGACAGTAACACCAGTCTGGGACAAGTGAAACTCTACCATTAAAAATGCTTTCTTAAATCAATACAGGATGATTTAGTTTTTGAAAACAAATTTGTTGTATTCAAATTAATCATAAAACGTTATCCTCAAAGCAGTAACTCACAAGCCACATTTCAGGTAATAAAACTGACGTGTAGGAAAGTTGGACAAAGCTCTAAGATCAGAATCAAAGATGGGAGCATTGCTGTTGACTGACTCTGCATTGAACTTGGAACGACTATTTAAAATAGTTACAAAACTTTCGTGCATGATTATCTTTATTGACATCGTTGATTATCAAAGGACAACTAAAATAATTTCAAAAACTCTTGATTTGAATTCCGGAATATACGCTTACTCCTAATCTAGCACCAAAACTTTGATCTTGAACAGGAATAAATTTCAGGTTAACTTAATGACATGCATGCTTCATTTTATGATAAATTTTTAATGTCGAGTGCTTATAAGTTAATGAGGACATAATATCAAGACATAATATCAAGACATAACCAACAAGCTTCCTTTCACCGAACCAGTTGTGACACAATTCGCAGCATTTTGTAACAAAATCCACCTCAGTTTTGGTACAGAAGTCCTAATACAGAATAAATGGCTGTAGGTACTGTAACAGTGTAACAAAAATCACTGCAGCACTATGAAAACCCACTGCAGTTCTGCGACAGAACCCACCGCAGTTCTGGGACAAAACCCACCGTTGATCCGTGACAGAACCTGCAACAGTCCTGTAAGAGGAGCAGGACTCAGGAGAGATAACGATTCAATTGCATGATTTCACAATTTTTAAATGAATAGATAAGAATAATTTGATCTTTAAACATAATTAATTGTTCTATAACTATGAGAATGAATAATCAGTTTTGACCATGATATGAGAGTTATATTGCTTCAATCGAAATTCAAATCCACAGCCAAACATGCTGTCGAATGTCGATTATAAAGTTCAATCAAGCTTACCGCCCCGTTCCATTCTTTTTTTGTTTTTTGATTTTTTGAAGGTTTTACTTTTATTCCAACAGCCGTACGGCCAATGAAAGGAATCGAAGGATCCAAGAAATCAAGCCAGTGTCGAGATTGCTGCAATGGGCAGCTCCTAATTTAACCCTCCCGCTCGGATGAGTGAATCGTGTGGCTGCATAGGCTTGAGAAATCTTAGCTCAGTGGGGATGGCAGGGAATAGAATGAGGATCTTTATTATATCAAGATTCATAAATCATAATATCTTTTGATTAATCACTAGCAAATATATCGGATAATATTGATCAATTTTTTTTCAAGTTAATTTGTGTACAGTTTTTCGTTCCACGTTGACTACATTTTGTTTGAATAGGAATGATCATTGATCAGAAAACATTGGAGGTTTATTAATTGAGAGTGTGGTACAAAAATGTAATCAAAATTGGTGATTGTTATTATTATTTGCCAAACATTGCCTGGCCACCATCGCGCACGCACAGACTCGGAGAGTTTGAAAAATTATTATTGGGTGTATTATCTAACCACTAGCGTTTTATTAAGCGCTCACGAAACCAGGAATGAGGCAGAGTAGGCTTAGCCTCACCTGGAGGAGTCCTTGCCTCACCTCTAATTCTCTTAGAAACGTGGTATTTACACAGTAACATTTGTTAAATGTTATGATCAGTGAGGCATGATTGTACCGGGTGTCCCAAAAAAGTAGACGATTGTAGAGCTCGATTACTCAGCTTGTGTTTTGAGTTTCCTGATGAAATTTTGAGATGGCATAGGTATAGGCTGAATTGTCTAGCCCAAAAATGTCCGAGTTATCAACAAAAAAACGGTTTATTTGCCATATCTCAGCTTCTGAAGGTCAAAACTGTTAGTTAGGTACTCCAGGATCATTTTGACCAAATATTGTCAGTAACATCCTGAAAGATATGCGCGTTTTTGTAACGCAAAAAATGTGCATAAAGCACAATTAAGGGGTACAAAACAAGCTTGCATAGTTTTAGATGTCCAAATATGGAGATAAGCACCGTGTTTGTTTACATTTCATCTGCAGAGTGTGTAAAAAGTAAAAAACTTGTGTATACTATACACACTTTTTTGTGTTACAAAATCGTACATATCTCTGAGGTGTTTTTAGCAATCTTGATGAAACTTTCAGTATATTACGGGCAACATTTGACCAATTTGTCCATGGAGTAGCTAACATTTTTGACCTTCAGAAGCTGAGATATGGCAAATATACCGGTTTTTCGTAGATAACTCAAAATTTTTTGAGCTAGACACTTCAAATTTTTTGTGCAAAAACTTTCAGCCTATATCTATGACTTCCCAGAATTTCATCAGAAACTCCGACCCGAAGCCGAGTTATCACCGTTTACTTTTGTCCACTTTTCCGTGGTACACCCGGTATATCACATAGACCAAGGGGCGAAGATTTTCAATATTAATAGAAATAGTAATTCAGTTACATATTCATGGGTATCAGTTGTGCCAACATACCTAGTCAAGCTAGGCTCACTAGTTTGAGTGGTGTCAACGTCATATACTTAGGTTGTATGTACACGAAACGCTATTCGCCATGTCTGATTGGGTGCTAAGTGGTGTCAACGTCATAGAGTTGGTACCTTAGGAGGTGTATTTATAAAGGTTGTTATTTGGGGATTTTTCGGGAAAATCCCCATATTTCAATCCACCATGACAGATCAAAATGACGTCATTATCATATGTTAACTAGGGTAATGGCTTGAGAAAGATCCCCAAATTACAACCTACCATATTTGTAAACACCAAAATTTTACTCCACATAAATACACCTCCTAAGGTATGTGGAATGTGCATACGTCGCCGTTCGTCATTGATGACAAGGTTTACAAGGTTTACAAGGTTTAATTCGTTTGTTAAAAATGTACCTTTGTTAATAAGGTACCGTTGTTAGCGATGTACCGTTGTTAGTGAGGTACCGTTGTTACTAAGGTACCGTTGTTAGTGAGGTACCCTTGTTAGTAAGGTACCGTTGTTTATAAGGTACCGTTGGTAATAAGGTACCGATGTAAATAAGGTACCGTTGTTAATTAGGAACCGTTGTTAATAAGGTAGCCTTGTTGATAAGGTACCGTTGTTAATAAGTTTACGCTGTCAATAAGGTACCGTTGTTAATAAGGAACTGTTGTTAATAAGGTACCGTTGTTAAAAAGCTGGCCTTGTTAATAAGGTAACCTTGTTGATAAGGTACCGTTGTTAATAATTGATTAGATTTAATTGTGGTGAGGCAATGCCTTAAACCTTGGCTGGTTTTGATTGATATGACCCACTACTGACCCACTACTGACCCCCTACTGAAGCCCTGCTGACCCCCTACCGAACCCCTACTTAGCCCCTGGTGAACCCTTACTGACTCAGTCAAGTCAAGTTAGTCTAGCAAAGTAAGTCAAGCCACTCAAGTCAGTCAGGTCAAGTTTGCCAGTTCCGTCAGTCAGGTCAGGTCAGTCAGTCAGGGCAGGTCAGTCAGGTCAGCCATCAGCCATATCAATCAAGTTAATCAGGTCGGTCGGGTCAGTCTTGTCAGTCAAGACAGTCAAAACGGTCAAGTAAATCAGTATAGTCAAAATAGTCAAGTATGTCCATTGTCCACCTGACTGACTTGACTAACTTAATCCAACTAACTTGACTTGACTGGCTTGACTGATCTGATTCACCTGACCGACCTGACCGACCTGACCGACCTGACCGACCTGACCGACCTGACCGACCTCACTGACCTTACTTGATTCGAGTGGCTTGACTGACTTGACTAGACCAAATCGACTGACCTGACTGACAGGACTGACTTGAGTGTAAGGGGTCAGCAGGGGGTCAGTTTGGGTTCACCATGGGGTTAACCAGGGGTCAGCAGGGGTCAGAAGGGGATAATTGGTATCCTTTCATACGAACGAGACTGTAATATCAGATGATCAATGAAATATATTTCATTGAACATCAAAAATACATCTGATATATCAGCAAAAAGTGTTGCAGAGAAGGAAATTTCATTCTTAAAATCATGTATAAGATGAATGATCATATATCATCCGTGTAAATATCATTATGTTCCTATGATTTCATTGTCATTACAACATAACTTCTGATACGTTGATGGAAATTCGTCAAAACTTCCCTGACGCCTTCCTAGTTCCTTGACGAATGATGACCAGCCCCTCCTACTCATACCACGCCTTTTTTGACGAGTGAAGACCAGCCGCTACTGCTTTACTGGAAGAAGCCACAGAGATACACACCCTTTCCACTCATTATAACACACCCCTCTCCCTTCATAACACACCCCTCTCCACTCATAACATACCCCTCTCAACTCATAACACACTCCTCTCAACTCATAACACACCCCTATCAACTCATAACAGACCCCTCTCCACTCATAACACACCCCTCTCAACTCATAACACACTCCTCTCAACTCATGACACACCCCTATCAACTCATAACACACTCCTCTCAACTTTTAACACACCCCTCTCAACTCTTAACACCCCCTCTCCACGTATCACACATCCCTCTCCACTCATAACATACCCCTCTCAACTCATAACAAACCCCTCTCCACTCATAACACACCCCTCTCCACTCATCACACATTCCTCTCAACTCATAACACATCCCTCTCCACTCATAACACACCCCTCTCAACTCATAACACACTCCTCTCAACTCATGACACACCCCTATCAACTCATAACACACTCCTCTCAACTCATGACACACCCCTATCAACTCATAACACACCCCTCTCCACTCATAACACAGTTCACACCCCATCAACACACTCAACAGTTCTTAATGATAAATTCACATCTTCAGAAGTTTTATTAGTTATCAAATCATTAAAAGTTGGTAAAGCCTCTTCTAATGATATGATTAGTAATGAGATAATCAAAAGCTTAGATGCTAACCACATTAACTTTTTGACATCGTATTTCAATACCTGTCTAGATTTAGGAATTTACCCGTGGAATGAGAGTATTATCACTCCTTTACATAAAAAAGGAAACAAATCTGACCCAGATAATTATAGGGCAGTCGCCGTCAGTAGTGTAATAGGGAAGCTGTTTTCTACTATATTACTGGAGAGATTGATAAAGCATCGTAACGGCACGAACCCAGATCCTCCTAATCAATTGGGATTCACAAAAAACGCGCAGACATATGATCACATCTTCACAATGCAAACTATAGCATCAAAGTATAAGAAGCTCAAAAAAAGAGTGTATGCTGTCTTTGTAGACTTCAAAAAAGCCTTTGACTCAGTATGCCGTCAGGCATTGTTCTTAAAATTGGCAAAAAACGGAATAACTGGCAAATTTTATGATATATTGCGGAACATGTATTCTAACTCGAATGCCTACATAAAACTATCAGGGCATATTAGCAACAAGTTCAGAATATCAAAGGGCACTGAGCAAGGTCACCCACTTTCACCAGATCTTTTTAAAATTTTCCTCACTGACCTCTCCAGCTTGCTCGAGATCAAAGACTGTCCCAGCCTCTCAGGCATTCCTATTAGCCACCTGCTGTGGGCAGATGACTTAATTTTACTGGCGCTAACTCCAAAGGCAGCACAAAAGCAAATAGATATCTTAGCTAAATTTTGTAATGATTGGGGGATCGAAATAAACCTGTCAAAAACTAAAGTTATAGAGTTTGGAGGCTCCAGGAGCCCTAACACTGTCCACAAATTTTATCTACAAGGGAAAAGCTTAGAAACTGTGGATTCTTATTGCTATCTAGGGATCGAACTCCATAAGTCTGGTGAATTACGTTCGGCGCAGGACAGTCTTAAATCAAAAGCAATGCGAGCATTTTTCGGCCTTAAAAGGACTATCATTCGGTCAAAAATATCATACAAAGCTTCAGCAACACTTTTTGATTCTCTAATTAAACCAATAGCATTGTATGGAGCACCTATATTTACCCCATCGAGTGCTATTATGAAGACAATTGTCAATAACATCAAAAGCAACAAACCATATACCAAAAACTTTCTCCCCGAAAGTAAGTAGATCACCATCTGAGAAAGTCCATCTCTCTTCCTGGAATGGGCACTGGGCGTTCATCGTAAATCTTCTAATGTAGGAGTATGGGGGGAGACTGGGCGGTTTCCCACTGGTCTACCAGGCTATTAGACTTACTTTGAACTTCTACAAACGGCTGCAAAAACCTAGCTTACAGCTCCTTTGCTAAAGCTGCTCTTCGAGAGCAGAGGTCACTCAAACTACCTTGGTTCAGTAACATTGAGAAACTCGCTGAATTAGACGAAATCTATCACTTAGATCATGTCAGTGCTTATCGCATTCTTACTTCTAAAGTTAAATCCAACAAGTCATGTGCTTTTCCCATCTGTAATCCTCCTCTTGAAGCGCTTAGTAACCTCAGAGAGGTTAAACCCCTACCCAGTAGAAAATTCCGAGTTGAGGAAGTTATGAAAAACCTCACCAATAAGTTTATTCAAAGTTGGGAGGATGGGAAATCATCATCCAATAAATTGTCGTACTACAACTCAATAAAGCAAAAATTTGCACGAACCTTATCTAGACTGCTCAAAGGGCTTGCACATAGATATTACACAACACAACTTAGAATAAGTGCACATGACTTGCACATTGAAACAGGGAGGTATTCAGACACTGCACGTGATCAGAGAGTCTGTCACTGGTGTAATACGAGCATGGGAGTGGGTACAGTTGAATGTGAACAACACTTTCTATTTGAATGTGACATGTACGCCAGCCTGCGAGATAAGCTTAACAGGAGATTGAATAGCATCTCATTTGATAATAACACATCACAACTTTACATAAACAATGCAACTCTGAGGCATAATCTCATGAACCTCCTTTCACCATACACACACAACAACCTAAACGAGGCAGACTCAAATCAATTCAACATACATCACAAAAACGTATTATGCAAGACACCTCATGACACCGACATAGAATCTAAAAAGCAGCACCAATCCTACATAATAAACTGCATTTGTTCATTTATTTGCAATGCATTTAAAACTCGGGTCAAGTATAATAAGTCGATCAGGGAAACCAGAATTCTCCCAAGCGTGATTTCGATAAACCTATGAAGCTGGATTATGAATAGGTATTTAACGCGCACACAGTTAACGACACCATGCAAGTGTAAGCAACTGGGGTTATCCGCTTTGGCAGTGAAAATGAAATTACCTGTAGGTGCATTGTATAAACGAGAGAATGTGCCTCGCGCAATGAATGATGAAATTTCTTGCATTGAATCTATAATGTACAAAATGCCGAGAAAATATATTTGGAAATGAGAATTATTAATTGTTGGTAATAATTGGTATAATTGATTTTAAATACAATTTTAAACTAGACATTTTGGGATACTTGATATTCGAAGTGAACTGAGACAAATAGAGACATGGAAATGAATCTTGATAAAATGAACGATTGAGGTATAATTATGATTGAATGAAGTATTGGGAGATTATTTGAAACCAATCGAGACATGAAAACAAACCTTTCTAAAATTAATGATTTTGAAATGACTTTATCATTATGAATGAATGAAGTATGACGATGAACTGAAAACACCGAGACGTGAAACAATTCACGACAAAGTTTGTTTAAATAAAGTATTGTGTGCTAAGAATTTGAAATATTTATATTTACAATATGATTTTGTAATATGGCGGTTAGCGTTAGCTAACCAATATTTGAATTTTAAACCTGTGTAAACCTGTGTAAACCTGTGTAAACCACCCCTCTACACTCATAACACACCCCTCTACACTCATAACACACCCCTTTCCACTCATAACACAGTTCACAACCCTATCAGCTCATAAAACACCCCTCTCCACTCAACACAGTTCACACCCCTCTACACTCATAACACACCCCTCTCAACTCATAACACACCCCTCTCAACTCATAACACACCCCTTTCAACTCATAACACACCCCTCTCAACTCATAACACACCCCTCTCAACTCATAACATACCCCTCTCAACTCATAACATACCCCTCTCAACTCATAACACACCCCTCTCCACTCATAACACACCCCTCTCAACTCATAACACACCCCTCTCAACTCATAACACACCCCTCTCAACTCATAACACACCCCTCTCCACTCATAACACACTCCTCTCAACTTATAACACACCCCTCTCCACTCATAACATACCCCTCTCAACTCATAACACACCCCTCTACACTCAGAACACACCACTCTCAACTCATAACACACCCCTCTCAACTCATTACACACCCTTCTCAACTCATAAGACACTCCTGAAAACCCCTTCAGTACATCAGGCTCATTATACACACTCCTCTCCACTCATAGCACATCCCTCTCATCCCACTCATAACACCCCTTTAGTACCTAAGTACCTTCAAGCGACTTTTTCCCCAACTTTTCGAGCATTTCCCTTTTTTGACCATTATTACAACTTTTAGACCTTTTTCCAACTTCCATGACGCCTTCCTAGTTCCTTGACGAGTGATGACCAGCCCCTCCTACGGGGGCTAGTGACGAACACGAATCGACATACACTCGAACTGTCTGGGGTCTTCAGACTATCGTTGATTCATTTTTCCGTGCAGCCACGCTGATACTGTATATCTATCTTATGGGACTGAGGGTTTGTTAGGTCCTTCTCTTCAATGACCCTAGATATACAGCATCACAATAATTCAACTTGACAATTCGAAGACCTCGACCAGATTCGAGAGCAGGACAATCCTTGTTAATCACTAGCCGCAGTAGGAGGGGCTGGCGTGGTAGGATGCGTTGTAGGAGTGGGAGCTGGTTATCACTTGTCAAGGAAGGCGTGGTAGGAGTAGAAGGACTGTTCATCACTCGTCAAGGAAGGCGTGGTAGGAGGTGCCGGTGAAGAAAGGCGTGGAAGGTGTAGAATGGGCTGGTCATCACTCGTCAAGGAAGGCGTGGTAGGAGAAGGGGGCTGGTCATCACTCGTCAGGGAATGCGTTGTAGGAATAGGTGCGGCTGGTCATCACTCGTCAAGGAAGGCGTGGTAGGAGTAGGAGGGGCTGGGTCATCACTGTCAAAGAAGGCGTAGCAGGAGTAGGAGGGCTGGTCATCACTCGTCAAGGAGGGCGTAGTAGAGCAGGAGCGGTCAACAAATGTAATGAATAATGACTCCACCCGCAGTGGGGGGCTCTTTATATATGTGTTCGTTGACACCCAATCAAACATGACGAATGCGCGCATTCCACATTCCATCCTTTGTGACGTTGACACCATTCGTATGTAATGACGTATGCTGTATTTTGATTCGTACTCATTCCACATTCCAGCCATATGACGTTGACACCATTCGGATGTCGTGACGTATGACGTATTTTGATTCGTACGCATTCCACATTCCACCCGTATGACGTTGACACCAGTCGTGTTACACGTATGACGTTTGATTCGTACGCACTTCAGATTCCAGTGCCAATATGACGTTGACCCTATTCGTACCTTATGTCGTATGAAGGAAATTGATTCATGCTCATTCCACGTTCCATCCTATATGACATTGAAGGTATAATTGTTACTGTGAGCTCGTAGTTCGAGACCAAGATACCGAATAAAATAGATTTAAAAAGGGCAGGTAAATACTAAATAGTGGTTGGCAGGATTTTCCACATTGGCACGACTGCCCAATCTTATTAGTTATTAAGAAAAGAGGTAGAGGAGCCCTAATCACTTGGTTATTAATTCAGTGAAACATTAGTTCCAGTTTGGTTACATTTTGTAACACATTTTCCCAGTAAGTCTTTGAGGACTCTGACCATTGTCACAAACTACTTATGGCCATTGGTATTCAGAAGTATTTTGGACAAAATTCATTTTTGCTGGGAAATGCTGGTTGTATTTTATAACAATTTGTT